>CM077243.1:7039078-7121578 GCA_039654775.1 Spinibarbus caldwelli
CTAAAGCTGTTTATTATTAGGTAGCAAAGCTGAATTTCACATTTCTTGTAGCCGCTTGTTTTATTTATTTATTCGTAGGAAATATTTTGCCCACTCAGACACAACCAAGGAACAGAAATCCCAGACCCGTTGTGTTAAGCAGCCAAGAGTTTATCAGGATCAAAGTGAGAGTTCTTGACTGGGTAAGACAGTCACACAATCTAAATCCAACTGAGCTGCTTTTCACATTCACAAAGCACTAAAACCCCTGTGAAACAGCAGGACTGTGGCAAAGCAGAGAAAATAGCTAGTATACACTTAATTTCTTGATCTGAGTCACATACTTCAGGGAAAGATGCACATTAGGCATAATATGCTAAAAACATCTCAATCTAGAAGCACATTCAACCGTAAATCTCACAAAACATGAAATGTTCATTAAGGATCCCAGTGTTTAATGAAGCTTATATTAAGGCCATTTAATTTAATTTAATTTAATTTAATTTTTAAATTTTTTTTTATTTCATTTTATTTTTTTTATCCCCAATGATTATTACAATAATGCAAATAATGCATCTTATGCTGTTATGCCGTTTTGTGGAAAAAATATTATTTAAAATACCCTTTAAATTGTGAAGTAGCCTATTTATACATAAGTATATATAAGTAAATTGCTTTATGCTGCTACTACTACTACTACTACTAATAATAATAATGCTAATATAACAATAACAATAATAATAATATAAATCATCTGGATACATTAGAGAAATGAGAATTAAAAATATAAAATAATGTCACAAAAAAGGTATTATATTTACAGAGAACATTTTGCAGAAACTATTTGCAATATAAATGTATTTATTCATTGTCCTTTTTTTACACTATTGTTTATATTGCTGTTATTTTTTTCATTTCCATCAGATGTGTGTTTTTTTTGCTGTTTAGCAGTGTCTGCATACTGTTATTATGGCCACAGGGCTAAGCTCTCGGCTGTAGATTTCTCCTGCTTTATTGTGGCACTTTCCTAATCGCCTAGAGATATATTTGAGGGCATGTTGGGAATCAGCACGATTGTCTGGTCATTGAACGAATGGGAGAGTTGAAATCTTCTGCTCTGTTGTATTTAAGCCCTGTTCTTTGTGTGTAAATGAAGATTGAGAGAGAAATCCGCTCTCTGACTCCCTTGCTCTCTACGATGGTTATCAGGTGAGGGACAGTGTTGTCTCTAAAAATCTCATGCGCCTGCAGGTCTTGTCATTGGCTTCAGTCAGTCAGTACCCAGAAAAACTGCACAAACCTTAAATTATTAGAAAAAAAGTGCACTCGAGGTTGTAATGCGGCCATGGCACAAAGCATTATTTTTCTATTAATTCAATGGCCTGGAGTCAAATATTTTGCTTATACTACTGTGCAGTTACCACACCTCAAGACATTATTCAAATTATGTATTTCAAGACATTTGTCAGGATTTTGTCCTTGAAAATCTCTTACGCATCTCATATCAACCCTTGATTGCTAATTCCAAAACATCATTGTAAAGCTGTATGGTTTGAGCCATTGATAATGCAATTATTAATGCAGTCTAATGCAATTATTAAAGAGATTAATTGTAGATGTGTGCGTCTCTCAACAGTGTTCGGCAGCAGGGTGTCTGCTAATAGCAAAACTGTATGTTTAACTGCTTCAAAAACAGCAACGTTACCACTTCTATACTGAAAAATGTCATGTAGATTTTCAGCTGTAAAATTAATGTATTGATAAAGCCACGAAGCAGGACTGACAACAAGTTTCTGTGCACATGTATGTTTCTGTGTGTCTGTACTGTTTGTATGGGAGAGAGAAAGTGTGCTTTCTGTAAATAACAAAACATCATTTTGTGGGAAAACCGTGGAAATAGTTTGACATTTTTATCCTAATGTTTGTTATGTGTATTGGCTTGGTCAGCGTCTTTGTGGGTTTTGGTTCTTTGCTGTTGTGGACTGTAAGGACCTTTGAAATAACTGAAAGTAGCTATGTTTCCATCACCCTGTTTTAATGCGCATTTTGATGTATCAAATCAAAACGACTGATGGAAACGCCAAATTTCGAATAAAAATCCCTTAATTCGCAAAAAAGTTTTTTACGCTCCCTTGAGGTGGTTTTTGACTTCTGTGAAAAAGGCTTAATGCGAAAAATAGAAGATGCAAACGCATTTGCCGAATAAATTCCTCCATCTGCATCAAAAAAGTCATGTGACTTTGCGCAATGGGACGGCAAAACCTGACTAACCAGCAGACCAATCTCATTCCACAGCATCTGAAATGTTGTTATGCTCATTGTGAAATGCCCGAGCAAAGTCTGTCGTCAAAGTATTTTTGTATAATTGCCTCCCAAACAGCAGGCATCCACTTCCGAAAGCAATGACCGCATTTATTTTGTTTTCTCTGCTCGCTCTGAGGCGCAAGTAATTTATTATATATGAAAATTATTATATTCAGTGGCTTCTCCTACTTTTCTTAGTGATTTAGTGGCAGTTTATCAGGAAGTGACAATTTTGTTCTCTTTGACTAAACATGATTGAAACGGTGCTTGATCACAAATGTTTTATGCGATATTCCAATTTTCCACATAAGTTAAATTTGCAAATTTGGATGGAAACTCGGCTAGTGATATGGACATATAATGAGATCAAGACCTGCCTGGAACTACTTTAGCCGTGCGTTTCCCTGAAAATAACTGCACACCTTAGAACATTTGTCAACCAATCATTGAAAACCTATTTTAACACAAATAAAATCAGTTATTTCTTATTTCTTTATAACCTGTTAGAATTTGAAATATATTTAAAATTATTATTATATTTTTTTCATTTTTAATGTTCTTTTGCATTGCACACTAAACAGGTCTATTAAAGCTGTAAAATCATGTGACTAAGTCTCTGTTGCTGTTAAGTAGTAAGTCATGGGGACACAAATGGGACACAAATTACACTGTGTCCTGAGAATCACCCACTTTTGCCTCTCTCACACGCTGTTCATCCCACTGTCACTTTTCACTTTGCAGCTGATTGCCGTGGATGAGTTTGAGTCATCCGACTGTGATCCAGAGCAGTGAGGGTGCTTTCTGTTGTTTCTGGCTTCATGATTGATCATGCTCTTTCTAGCCATGTTAACTCCAAACCTCAACCTATTGCTTTTGCTTTTAGCTTTTCAGGATTTGCTCTGGCCTCTCAGATAAGTGGATCAAGCCGTAAGCTGCTTTGCTGTGTGTGTGTGCTGTTTACACACTCAGCAGTTTGTCCAAATTCTGCAACCAAAATCATGTGGCATCAGTTAATAGAATGAAATGTGCACACAGTGGGAATTGAATGCTGCAAGGTGGTCTTCGTGTGTATGTAGAGGTAAAATGTTCTGTGAGTTTGTTGCGAATCATCGTCTAGCACATAATAGCCTAGCTTGCTTTAATTGTCATTTTCTGTTTCTGTTTCATTCTGTTTCACACAGCAAACATGGGCAAAGCACACACAGGGGACATGTAACAATATGCATGAGTATATGTATTGTAAATGAGCCATTCTCAGCTGGTTTTGCTTCAGGACCCAGATTTTAAATTGGATTTCACACCACAATTACATTGAAATTTAAACAAAAAAAGTTCTTCAAATCAAACACTGAAACCTTACATATTTACATTTAGTCATTTTGCAGATGCTTTTATTCAAAGCAACTTACAATTGGGGAATACATAAAGCAATTCTTCTTAAAGAGGCAAACAGACACAGGAAGTGCTCATAATACCAAGTTTCAGTCATTGTTCAAATAAGTACAAGCTAGAAAGGGAAGGAATAAATAAATAGAAAGACATATATATATATATATAGTTTTAAATAAATTTAGGATGAAGTCAAGTGGCGTCAAAAGAGATGAGTTTTCAGCTGTCGCTTGAAAATTGTCAGGGATTCAGCATTCTGGATAGGGGTGGGAAGATCATTCCACCAGCCAGGAATGGTGAACGAGAATGTTCTGGAAAGTGATTTAGAGCCTCTCTGTGATGGTACCACGAGGCGTCACTCACTAGCAGATCTCAGACTTCTGGAGGGAATGTAGATTCGTAATAGTGAGTGGAAGTAGGCAGGAGCTGAGCCTGTGGTTGTTCTATATGCAAGCATCAGTGTCTTGAACTTGATGCGAGCCGCAACCAGTAGCCAGTGCAAGGAGATAAAGAGAGGTGTGACATGAGCTCTTTTGGGCTCCTTGAAGACCAGTCGTGCCGCTGCATTCTGAATCATTTGTAGAGGTTTGATTGTGCATGATGCATAATATATTTTTTAATGGAACAGTTCATTGACTTGGAGACAAAATATTTTAAAATAAAAAAACAAAAATTGCACATTATATTTGATACATCAGTCTTCTATGGCTCATAGAGTATGATATAGTGAGAATATGGAGCTCATACTCGTGAAGAAAAAAAACATTGTTCATTATTTATTCTGTAGCCCAAACTTAGCAAAAATATGCAATTTGGTGCAGTTGCTGATATTTATGTAGCGAAAACTAAGATTCTGATTTGTAATGTAAATCAATGAGATCTTTGTAAAGCCAGGCGTACACAGTGTGAATTCTGATGGTCGGAAGATCGTATGTCCATGCACTCGATACGAGTGAGTTTATCTGAAAATCGTACGGATGCAGTGATATACGACACGATTTTAAGACCTGCCGAATTCCGAAGGAATCGTATGAAGTTCCCTGATGTAATGACATGTATTGAGTTGAGAAAAGGGCAGTGCATAATATAGCCGTTATGCAGTACATTTAAATAAAATGCTCTCTCTCTCTCTCTCTCTCTCTCTCTCTCTCTCTCTCTCTCTCTCATAACTGCATAATATTGATACGAGACATAACTGTTTGCTACACATACAGGATCTTTCAGCACCGGGAAACCAGGACGTCTGGTCACCCCGTGTGTGAATTATAATATAGCTAGGAATAGCTATAGCTAACAATAAGTATCTATATGTGCTACATCTCACCTGATAACTGTAGCTCCTGAGCGATCCGCTGTAAAATATCATCTCAGATGATCCTGTCATGGTAACCTATACATGACATCATATAGTGCTCGCTGTTCCTGCCAAAGTTCAACGAGTTACTCCAGACCTCTCTCTTTTGCTTTCATGAAAGAATTTGAGCAATACTTTTCATTGATCCAATAAAGAACAAAAAGGCTTTAAAAAACTTTATCTGTTTGTAACTCTTTTCCTATCTTTCAAATTGTTTTTTTTTTCAGTTTGTAATGTATTAAACACCCCTTTTCTTTTATTTATTTATTTTACTTTTATTTCGTTGTCATTGTCTATCATTTTTATTTGTTGATGGTTGTATTACTGTTTGTATACTTTTTTTGAGCATTATTAAAAATTAAAAAAGTTCAGCGAGTTTCTATCTTCCGTTTCATCTTTTTTTCCTCAGCTCCTCATTGGTCAACTTCAGATAGATCAACAAATCGGCTCGTTCAACTGCACACACCTGACGAATGCAAGCCGACAGCTCCCAAACTTTTTTGACATGTTTAAATATGATCAGGAGCTCATGAGGCACTCAGCTCGGCTCGTAAATCCCTCTCACACAATGCGAGCTACGACCATGCGAGCATCAACGATTCCTCCTGATGGGAAATAAATCACGTACGGTGTCGTACGGCAGGAAAAATCGCACCATGTACGCCCGGCTTAACAGAAGAGTACTTGCATATAATTTTTCTTAGTAAAATGATATTTAAATACTTAGTGTAATGATGAAAGCTTTATTGTTGTCACGAGTTCCCTGTCACTAGTCACCTGCCCTGGACTCCATATCCCAGCATCCTCCCTGGCTTACACCTGGCTCCATTCACAGTCTTCAGTCACGATCCCCGTCACCTGGATTTCTAATCACTCACACCTGCAGCCACTGATCAGCTCCACTTTATCACTGCACTCTCCTCACTACCTCCTCGTTCGGGTCTACCGTTCACATACCTTTACCAAGCCAGACCTCTATTATCTTACCCGTGTGTTTCCTCACCCCAGACGTTCCAGTTTCTCCATTGCTCCCCGGATTCCTGCAAGAGATCACAGTTACCGTCACTGCAAACTAAGCTATCTGGACCTTGTCACTTTGTGCTTCACTCACCTCTCGTCACCTCCTGGTTGCTCCTCAGTTTGTTCAATAAATTCCCTTGTTTGACCACTTACCTCTGTGTCTCCCCACCTGTGTGTTGTGACAGTTGTAGGGGCCAAACATATAATGCAGTGCAATATAATGATGACTGAGAGATGTAGAGAAAAATGTTCCTCAAAAGCCTGATGTGTCATATCTGATACTTGCATTACAATGTGATTTTTTTCTAACAAATAAAAAAAAACAAAACAAAAAAAGTGTATGGATAATCAAGTAAACCTAAGTTGTTCATCTTGAAATATTACTAACAATATAAAATTTATTCTTATTTTTACTTTATAAAAAGCAGTAAAGATTTCATAGCAAAAGATACATGAACCACGACTTGAAGGGGGCTTTTATTTTTTTTATTTTTTTTAGAATTATACTAAAAGGATTTTTACTTGCTAAAAAAATATAAACTATCAGTCAGAGTAGATTGTCTACAACAGGTTTTTTGCCAAAGTTTTGATCATGTTGATAATTTAAAGGCCTTAGAAATTTGCATATCAAATATCATACAATAGGCTTGATAGGGTTAAAAAGTTGTGGTATAAAAAAAAATGGTTACGCATACAGATTTCCCAATTTGATTGAATTCTGATTCATTTGGCAATATTTCTATTACAGTGTCCATTTTGCTGTCAATATAGAAATACATTATTTCTGCTAATGCTCTAAGTTATACAGTGCTGTGTTTCAGAATTATTCAAATCAGTATCTGATATTTTTGAACTATTCTTTAAAAAACATAAGAGTCATTCGTTTTGGGAATCGAGCTACACTGGTTGCATGTATGATTTTTGATTCACTAAAAATCATTGTCTTAAAGAGTCAATTATTTGTGTGCTGTAAAATTTATCACATTATTGTAAGAATCAAAATTGGATCCTAAATGCTTCTGGAATTTTTTCATGGTCTTGGTAGTCATTAATTCATAAACCGTTACTTGACATTGCAAGTAACCTTTATTTAATGTAATGTGGGTGATATTTACTTTTACCTTGCACAGTTTTGATCATGGCCATACAACTTGTCCATGCAAGTTGCATTTTATTATTTGACATTTTTTTTCCCCCGATTCTATTGGAACAGGCCTGTGACCCATTTTTGAGTTGTGACCAACCCGTGGAATCCCACAGTCTAAGCTGTCATCATTACTGTTTGTGTATGTGAAAGTAAGACAGATCAAGTCTTGCTCACTGTCTCTCTCTCGACTCACAGAGCCATGATGTGACGTTTCCTGTCCTCTCCTTTAATTAAAAGTCTCTCCTTGCTTTTGACATCGCAAAAGTCATCTTTAATAAACCTCTGCTCTGTCCTGAGACTCCAAAAGGCAGGGCGGCAGAGAATATTCTTCTTTAAGAGGGTAACTAAAAGCATTTGGGGTGTAGAAAGCTACTAGAGTAAACAGAGCTTATAGAAGATTAGCTGCTGTTTGATGCTGGTGGAAGTGCGTCTGTGCCCTAGTTGCTCTGTTGAGTTTGTGTCTATCAAAGGAGCCACAGAGCCTCTTTTCTCCTCAGCAGATGGAGACACGTGTTCTAATTGCAGCAGAAGTGGGCTAGATCTTTCAGAGTGAACTCAGAATGGAACAAGAGTGAATAGGTCCTGCAGAGCACTTCTATGTGATCTTTTTAAACTAAAGAGCAAGATGAGTGTTCCAGTGGGATGACGTCACATTAAAGTTATTAATGTGATGTGTAGTTATTGTATGCTTAATTCTGTAACCCACAGGCATTTACAATAAAAATAAAGGTTCTTGATTGGCATCTGGTTCTGTGAAGAACCTCCATGGAACCTTCCATAGCACAAAAGGTTCTTTTTAGTGGAAAAAGCTTCTTTAGATTTTTTTTAAAATGTTCTTCACACTAAGAAAAAATGGTTCATTTAAGAGCTGTTCCTTGATAGGTTCTTCAAGGAACCAAAAATGGTTCTTTTACAGCATCTCTGCGAAACTCCCTTATGGAAACTTTATTTTTAAATGTGTATGACAGTCTTTTTAGATTCCTATAAAGGTTTTATACTGTATTAATAAGGTCATATTTATACATATGTTTTAAAATTATTTTCTCGAAGTTCACTTATAGTGTTAATGAATGTTTCTTGCACCAAAAACTACTTTAATTAATTTTTGTATGCTATTTTTCAGCTTTTCTATGACCTTTAGAATTAAACAAACCATTTTTTTCTGCTGTGCCTTCAAGACGTATGTAAATGCCCTATTTGCATGTGAAATTAGTAAGATAGCTTACAGACTTTTTCTAGCTGTTTTTTCTACTTTTGGTAGACCATCTTGTTCAAATGAGCATGACTTTTTGAGTACGTGTTCATTCATTCATTCATTCACTCATTCATTCATTCATTTATTTTGTAAATGCTTTTTTTCCTCTTTAAATGTTAATGTTCAAAGTACAAAGGCAATTTGTCTTTGCATGATATGATCACTTTGATGTAAATCCTATAGCTCCATATGAGTGCATACATTTACATTTATTTATTTCCTAGAAGCTGTTTTACAAAGCAACTTACATTGCATTCAAGGTATATATTTTGTCAGTATGTGTGTTTCCCCTGAGCAGGCAGTGCAGTGAAGCCTCATAAACCATGTGGTTTACTGAAATAGACCAACTGGATACAGAATTTCACTTTGTCTGCCCAAACGGCTGTAATGGATTCTGCATCTGCAACTTCTCTGCTTTTTCATTAATGTTGATGACATTTGCCTTTATTTGGGAAATAGATAGTGAGGTTTTAACTTGTTGGGTTTTTTCACGATAGATTACCATACGCATTTCCGTTCAGAGCTAAAAATTCTTTACTGAACCTTAAAGTCATTCTGAGTGACTTTACAAAAATTGCTTTTGTATCGAATTGAAAGCCAGTGAATTGAATCGATTCGCTGTTGACTCAAATATTCACACCCCTTGTTGATCAGGATAAAAGCCTGAGGCGATCAATATTTAATGGGTAGAAAATCTCCTGCTTCTCACCTGCCAACTGGTGCTAGTTGCGTAAGAAGAGTTAGGCAACATACGGTAAAGGGGAAACCTTATCTGCTGTGTGTGTATCCTCTGGCATCTCTTGCCTTCATGACTCAGTGTGTAAGGTGATTTGCTTCAGACACTTACAGCTAATTGATGTGTGGGTTACATCTCTGTGTGTGTGTGTGTGTGTGTGTGTGTGTGTGTGTGTGTGAGGCTGCTGTGTCATGGTCTCAGTGAAAGATGGCTGCTACTGTACCAAGGTTGGGTAACATTCAGAATTGCTCTCTTTCAGTTCCTGAGTCTGAATGTGAATTCAGATGACACCAACTCAGGATGTTGAACCAGAATAACAGGAAGAGGAATTTACTGAATTGCATTTCAAAGAAACTGAATGTAGTGACATAGATTTCATTAGTTCAACAGTTTATTCACAATTTATGCATAATTTTGACTATTTATACATATTGATTTCCTGATAATTAGAACGAAGTGCAATTCTGTACTGTACTTTATGTACTGTGAAAGAAATGTATGTATGTATGTATGTATACATATGTATTCATAACTGTAGCCTATATATAGGACTATTGAATTTTGTAACATACAGGTGCATCTCAATGAATTAGAATGTCGTGGAAAAGTTAATTTATTTCACTAACTCAACTCAAATTGTGAAACTTGTGTATTAAATAAATTCAATGCACACAGACTTAAGTAGTTTACGTCTTTGGTTCTTTTAATTGTGATGATTTTGGCTCACATTTAACAAAACCTACCAATTCACTATCTCAACAAATTAGAATATGGTGACATGCCAATCAGCTAATCAACTCAAAACACCTGCAAAGGTTTCCTGAAACTTCAAAATGGTTACACAATAGCCTATACAATCATGGGGAAGACTGCTGATCTGACAGTTGTCCAGAAGACAATCATTGACACCCTCCACAAAGAGGGTGAGTCACAGAAGTCATTACTGAATGGTTGGCTGTTCACAGAGTGCTGTATCAAAGCATATTAAGTGAAAAGTTGACTGGAAGGAAGAAATGGGGTAGGAAAAGGTGCACGAGCAACAGGGATGACCACAAGCTTGAGAATACTGTCAAACAAAGCTGATTCAAACACTTGGGAGAGCTTCACAAGGAGTGGACTGAAGCTGGAGTCAGTGATCAAGAGTCACCACGCTCAGACGTCTTCAGGAAAAGGGCTACCAAGCCACTTCTGAAACAGAAACAATGTCAGAAGCATCTTACCTGGGCTAAGGAGAAAAAAACTGGACTGTTGCTCAGTGGTCCAAAGTCCTCTTTTCAGATAAAAGTAAATTTTGCATTTCATTTGGAAATCAAGGTCCCAGAGTCTGGAGGAAGACTGGAGAGGCACAGAATCCAAGCTGCTTGAAGCCCAGTGTGAAGTTTCCACAGTCAGTGATGAATTGGGCTGCCATTTCATCTGCTGGTGTTGGTCCATTGTGTTTTCTGAAGTCCACAGTCAACGCAGCCATCTACCAGGACATTTTAGAGCACTTCATGCTTCCTTCTGCTGACAAGCTTTATGGAGATGCTGATTTCATTTTCCAGCAGGACTTGGCACCTGCCCACACTGCACAAAACACCAAAAGTTGGTTAAATGACCATGGTGTTGGTGTGCTTGACTGGCCAGCAAACTCACCAGACCTGAACCTCATAGAGAATCTACGGGGTATTGTCAAGAGGAAGATGAGAGACACCAGACCCAACAATGCAGATGAGCTGAAGGCCACTGTCAAAGAAACCTGGGCTTCCATACCACCTCAGCAGTGCCACAGACTGATCACCTCCATGCCACGCCGAATTGAGGCAGTAATTAAAGCAAAAGGAGCCCCTACCAAGTATTGAGTACATATACAGTAAATGAACATACTTTCCAGAAGGCCAACAATTCACTAAAAATTTTTTTTTTTTAAATTTTTAAAAAAAAAAATTTATTGGTCTTATGAAGTATTCTAATTTGTTGAGATAGTGAATTGGTGGGTTTTTGTTAAATGTGAGCCAAAATCATCACAATTAAAAGAACCAAAGACTTAAACTAATTCAGTGTGCATTGAATTTATTTAATACACAAGTTTCACAATTTGAGTTGAGTTACTGAAATAAATGAACTTTTCCACGACATTCTAATTCATTGAGATGCACCTGTACTTACGTTAATATTAAAATTAAAGAGCAAGTAGATTCTTTCTTTCTTTCTTTCTTTCTTTGTGCCAAAAATTCTGGATCTTATATACAAATATGAATGGACTATAGAATTTTTTATTAATATATATTTACATTTATTCATTTAGCAGAGGGTTTGATCCAAAGTTACCTAAAAATAAGGAAATGCATAATAAAATATCCTTGAATTTTATTTAATTTTAATTCTACTTTCTTATTTCTGCATTCTTTTTGCTCAAATTCAGGAGGAAGTGGAATCCAAAAGCATTTTCGGGTCAATTCTGAATGGCGCACAACCCTGTACTGTGTTGCTTTCTCTGGCTGTCTTTCTTCTCATATGTATCTTTCCTTCTCTTCTTTTCTCTTCTCTTCTCACTGCTGCTGACACTAACGTCCCTCAGACTGGCACTATGAGGGTAAGCCTACTTTCTTTCCTCTACCACATCATCACTTCTCTTTCTATGACTCCACTTATTCAGCCAGTAAAATCATTTAACGCTGCTGTATTCATAATATAGATGTAATGTCACGTGAATGAGATACTTTATGAATGACGTGTGAGATTTGAGTCTGACTGTATTTCTCTCTTTCTGTTTCTGACACAGAGTGTAAGTTGTCACGGTCGGGTCCACCTGCCACTATTGTCACCATTGATGAGGAAAGTCCAAATGGTAAGTATCTCTGGCTTTCTCTGCTCATGATGAATCTGAAGCATGCTGCTTCCTGTGAGCAGTCTTGTGTGCTATTGATCGAAGTTTGGCAGGTGTCTTGTTATAACGTTCATTTAATTTTCCGTGGTGTAATTCAGGATTTCCCAGATGGGGGTCACAAAGCTCTTGGGGTTCATGGAGATTGAGATAGAAATGTCAAAGTCAGATGAAATTAAATGAAAATGTACTACCTCTCAAAAGTTTGGGATTGTAAGATTTTTGAAAAAAGTCTCTTATGCTCACCAAGATTGCATTTATTTGACCAAAAGTACAGTAATATTGTGAAATATTATTACAATTTAAAACAACTGTTTTCTATTTGAATATATTTCAAAAATGTAATTTATTCCTGTGATGACAAAGCTGAATTTTCAGCATCATTACTTAAAATCATTATCAGTCTTCAGTGTCACATGATCTGTCAGAAATCATTCTAATATGCTGATTTGCTTAAGAAACATTTCTTATTATTATCATTGTTGGAAACAGTTGTGCTGCTTCATATTTTTGTGGAAACCGTGGTACGTTTCAGATTTTTTTAGATGCATTTGTTTGAAATTTTTGCAACATTATTATTTTTTTATTATTATTATGATCGGTTTAATGCATCCTTGCTAAATAAACATATTATTTAAAAAATAATAAATACATTTAAAAAATGGAATGGTAGTGTATAGAAAAAATGAGTGGTAATGGTGCTTGCTGGATATGAATGATACCCAAAATCCTACAGCATATAGAGAGATGTGCTATTACTTTTCTAGTGGATTTTCGTCTGAGAAATCATAAATCGTAAGAGAAAAAAAAGAATGTCCATAATCCCAAACCCTTCACTAGTGATTATCCTGAGCTATGACGTCAAATGCAGCAGACAGGTAACATTATAAGTCCATTTCACGCTTTTAAGAGCTTTCCAAAAAAGAAATTGGTACTAGTTAAACATCTGCTATGAATTATTTGCAATTTAAATGTTGCTTGCAAAAAACTTCAACAGAGAAAGATGCTTTTGAAAGGTGAAGTTACAACATCTACCAGCAGGTGCTACCTATGCTGACTTGATAAAAAGGTTGGTGTAATTGATCTAATGTGACTTAAAAATGAATTTTTAGATGTTCAATTTAGGCTCAAACTACCCTGATGTCATGCTGCAAGCTCGATAGACAGTTACCTGTTGCTTTCTTAACTGAAAACGTGTGTGTGTGTGTGTGTGTGTGTGTGTGTGTGTTAGTGTGCTCTCGCTGGAGCCACAGATGGTGTTTTTGTGTTGGAGGCACGCTGGGGCCATTTATCACATACAGTATCTGCGTGCAGGTGATGCTACACTGCGTCATGCGTTTATAAAGGAGCCACTCGCCGTTGTAGTGCTCAACCGAGCGTTTGACAACACTGTCTGTTTGTTGATGTGACAGGTGTTGGCTACTTGGTGCGAGTTTACTGTCTGTTTCCTCCTTCCATCCTTTTTTTCTCTTCATTTCCCTTCTCTTTCTCTCCCTCCCTTCCTTCCCTCTGCCCATTCCGTGGGCCAAAGAGTTTGTTCAGCATCCGTGTGTTGACTCAGGAAAGTGCATCGAGGCAGAGGCCTGCTGGGAAATGTAGTCGAAGTAACAGGGAGCAGTTAAATGGATATTTTGCTCAGCCTGTTTATGTGTTTAAATAATTAGTTTGTTTTTAGTTTCTCGCTCTAGCAGACTGTGATGAGGCAAAACAGACAAAGGGACCCTCTGGGCCACTTAAGCAAAACAGGAACAAGTGTATCACTGTGTTGAGGCAGTGATTCAAAAAGCAAAAGAGACAGACACATTTACCTGCATATTATTCAGGTGATGGTAATTCTGTTTCAGTGAATATTTCATTGCAGGCCTCCTCCAGTTTGACTAAAAAAAGATGTTTGCATCAGCTCTGATGTCTGGCAGTATTTCATTATGCACAAAGGCTCAGCAGTAAGGATTCAGTGCAGATTTCTTCTTGCCCTGCCAATGTTTTCACTGGCTCCAACACATTATTTTAATGAATTTAAAAGTTGCATTTTTTTTGTTGTTTTATTTTAAAATAACGTATGTTTATTATTTAATATCTATTATTATTTAATATGTATTATTTATTATTATTATCATTATTATTATTATTATTATTATTATTATATTTATTTAATTAATAGTATTTGTTATTATACATTTCAGAAGTATACACTACTGTTCAAAAGCTTGGGATCAGTAAGATATATTTTTTAATGCAATTACTTTTATTCAGCAAGGAGACATTAAATTGATAAAAATTGACAGTAAGATTTTTACATTGTTACAAAAAAAAAATCTATTCATATAAATGCTATTCTTTTGAACTTTCTTTATTTCAAAGAATCCTAAAAAAATGTTTTACAGTTTCGAAAAAAAAAAATATTAGGCATAACGTCATTTTACACACACAATATTTTTTTTTGTTTGCAAAATATTGTATTTGTTTCACAATATTAGTGATTTAACTGTATTTGTTATCAAATAATTTTTATATATACACTATATTGCCAAAAGTATTGGGTCACCCCCTTCTAATGAGCAGGTCTGACTACTTTAGTAATTTCCATGAGTACAAATCTTAATGTTTAAGCATATAATGATATTCTAGGGAATTGTGTGCTTCTAATTTTAAAGCAACAGTTTGGACAGAACCTTTTTCTATTCTAACATGACAATGCCTCTGTGTAAAAGGCAAGGTTCAGAAAGAATTGATTGATTCAGTCAGTGTGGAAGAACTTGACTAGTCTGCAGAAAGCCAAGTCCTAATCCAAGCTGAACACCTCTGGTGTGACTTTAAATGCAGATCTTGAGCCAAAAACTCATCACAGACACCAATGACTTGTACATATGGGTACAGTCATTTTAGACACTTCCAAAACTGTTGCAACAGAGATGGAAATACAATTTTTAAATACATGCATTATGTTTCCATCTTTGTTGCCATAGTTTTGGAAGTGCCTTTTTCTGTTCTAAAGAAGGGGGTGTCCCAATACGTTTGTCCATATAGTGTATGTACAAGTCATTGGTGTTTGGTAAAGAGTTTTCGGCTCAAGGTCTGCATCAGCTTGGATTAGGACTTGGCTTTCTGCAGACCAGTCAAGTTCTTCCACACTGACTAAATCAATCATTTCTTTTTGAACCTTGCCTTATACACAGAGGCATTGTCATGTTAGACTAGAAAAGGGTCCTGTCCAAACTGTTGCTTTAAAATTAGAAGCACACAATTCCCCAAAATAGCATTATATGCTTAAACGTTAAGATATGTACTCATGGAAATTACTAAAGTAGTCAGACCTGCTCATTAGAAGGGGGTGACCCAATACTTTTGGCAATATAGTGTATATATAAAAATTATTTGATAACAAATACAGTTAAATCACTAATATTGTGAAACAAATACAATATTTTGCAAACAAAAAAAAATATTGTGGGTAATATTGTGTTAGAAGGGTTGTGACCCAATACTTTTGGCAAATATAGTGTATATATACACATTTTTTTTTTTTTTTTTTTTGGTAACAAAGAAAGCAATAATAGCTGGATATTATACCAGGAGTATTATAATTATCCAGGAAGTCATTTTCAACCTATTCATATTGATGTTGCCAAGGCTATTACAAGGCATTATTGCAATTTTGATAAAACCCTGTGAATCTTAGTCAATATACTTTTACCTAGCTGACAATCTGACAAAGCAGAATTCATAACCAAATGTCAATTACTTGTTAGTGTTTAATCCATATTGTTGAGTCCTGTAGATGTATTTTTAAACTGAAATTACATCTAATAAATGTTGTACATGATATAAAAGGTTTTTTTTGAAGTACTTGTTTTGATACATGTTAAATTTAGTCTGCATATATATAAAGATTTGATGATGTGTTACCACATCATCAGAAGAAGCCAGGGAAATAATGCTTAGACTGTAGCTTAAAGGCCCTGATATACTCAAAGCAAAGACCTTTCTTGGTCTTCTTTTATAGATAGTAAAAACTACAAACCTTTGCAACCGTATACTGTTAACCCATTTGCCACCAACAAGAGCGGCGTTTAGTTGAATATGGAAATATGTGCTGCACACTTTCCTTGCAATAACAAAATAAACACACAACAAAAATGACAGCGGTGAGAAAACAGCAGTTAAATGGATAGTTCACCTAAAAATGACAATTTTGTCAACATTTATTTACCCTCATGTCGTTCCAAACCTGTATGAGTTTCTTTCTTATGTTGAACATAAAAGAAGATATTTTGAAGAATCCTGGTAATCAAACAGTTGATGGTCCCCATTGACTTCCATAGTATTTCTTTCCATACTATGGAAGAAGAAACTACTTTCTCCAATATTTTGAATTTAGACTGTAGTTTAAACAACTAATTTTAGGCAGTTATGATGGTAGGTCAAGTACCCAAGAACAGGCCTATTGCATTTGAATTGTGCTTTGAGTGAATATTGCCAAAATGATGGCGTAGTGTTGTTTTCTTGTTTCTTGCTTTGGTTGTTTTGGCTTTCAGAAAGAACATGGAGCTGCTAGTAAAGGACTGACTATATGGGCGAGGGAGACAAAGAGAAATTGCTTGTGGGAGGAAAAAGGAAAAGAGTCAGTATGAGATTATATAAACACTTGACATTTTAGATCAATTTGAATGCACTGAGATCTCCGCAGTCTGTGTTTTTCTGTATATGAGAATATGAGAGATACTTAATTAGATCCCGTATCAGAGACGATGCTCTTCATTAAAGGCCTCTGTATGTTTGGACTGATATCAGAGCACAATTGCTGTGGTAATACATTTGGTCTGAGCTTCTGGGTGTACTTTGATCCCAGCATCATAGACGTTATATCTGGTCATCAAAAGTGACCTATTTTAAATATATCTCAAGGCATCTGAAATATTAGAGCCCATGTGACCCCAGGGTCCTTTAGATCTGTGTGGCAAGGATTTCAGTTCGGGCTCGGGTCAGCTCAGAATTGCTTTACTGGTCGATTTAAGTTTAGATCAGGGTTTGACTATTATCAGTGCAAAAGCATAAATAATTTCCCTTTTGCTGGGGAAACACTTGGGACAAAATAAAGCATGCATATGAACTACAGTATATGTATAACTACTGTTGACTTGAGATAGTCAGCAACCACATAGCAACACAACAAAAACTATTTAGAAATTGTACAAATCTGGTCATTCTGTGCAGTCACACGTCTCAGTAATTGGATAAAATATAATTTTTAAATTTAATAATTAAGTTTACCTGTTCTTAAGTGTTTAAAGCTACATGATGCATGTAGATACTGGATACAGGAAGAGAAAATGTTTTTTTACTGGACTTGAATGAAAGAAGTGATGTTCAGCTTCTTGAGTTCTCAACAAGAACGTTTTCTGTTAGACTTTTCATGATTGCTTTGATATATATATATATATATATAAAATATGATTAAATTTGTGATTCCAAAAGATTCAAGGTAAGCTGGTATTATGATTTCTGTTGATTTTATGATTTTATTTTTTATCTTATAATATAATATAATATAATATAATATATAATTTTAAGTTATCTTTGGAAGTTTGCTGCACCCCCAATGAAAAGCACTGCAGGAGGATGCATCCCCCAGTGTTGGGTTGATAGTGTTTGTAGGTATATTGTGAAATAGTGATGGCACATCTTCCTGGGAGGCACTTGTGTTTAGTATCAGGGTTTTGAGCGCTATAGGACTACATCAGAAAGCTACTTTCACATATGAAACCTGTTACAGTGCATACAATCAACGTTTTCCAGTTAAGAAACCGCACATGCTATTTACACAAATTGTAATATGTATTGCTACTCACAGACTAGCACCAAAAGGTGAAAACTCTCTGATGTATTTTGCTAGAAATGACTTTTATCAGCTGTTCCATAACTGTTATTTTGAAAGAATATTGAGACACAGTTTAGTAGGAGGGGAAAGCACAATGTCCACATGTTTGCTGCAGTGGCAAACGATTGCTGGGAAATAATAGCATCTCCTTGATTAAAAATTTGCTCTCACGTAACATCAATATGTAACTTTTCTGGCAAGCAGTATTCTGTGAGATATCAGATGTGTCTCTGTGACAGCCTCAGGCTCTGCAGACAACAAAAAATGACTTCAAGGCAGTATAGTCTAGTGGATCAGAAGACTGCCTGCCAGGTTTGGTGAACGGGATTTTGAAGACGGTGGCAGTCAAATTCAGTTGCAGATGTTAGTTAACATCACTTACAGCACCTTAAAGCCCAAAAATTGCAGTAGGACAACTAGTTCTGTTTATACATTAGTTTCAAGTAAAGAAATGCTTTTAAATATAAACCAAAGTGTGTGAAAACACTTTAAAAAGACATTTCTCATTTGAATGGAGGAGCAGATGTGTAGTGGTCTCACTGAGATCTGCCATCTTGACATCTAGTGAACTCTATTTGGATGGTTATTTCAGTATGTAGGATTTCAGTTCAGGAGTGGGATTTGGGTAGCAGGGTCAGTGTGTTTAAGCTTAGTATCTTAAAACATCCTCTATTTGAGGAATGTGTTTGTTCTGGAGCTCAACACAAGCTCTGTCTATATATAGTGGTGAGAAGATATACACTTAATAAGTATTGCTCATCCTCATTATTTGTTTGCATTGCATCAGCAGTGTTTAGTTCTAGCTCATATTTGCGTGTGTATGCCATCATTAATGCTATGAAAAGCATATGGATGAAAATTAAGAGTTTACGGTGCTGGAGAATTTCTGTTTTGTGGAACTTAAAGAATGTATTTATTTGATTAATTTGAAATCCAGCATCTTCTAGATTTTTTTTTGCTGCTCTTCTGCAGTTTTTTTTTTTTTTTTTTTAATTATTCTTTCTTACTTTGAACAGCGATAATGTTTGATCCCTATGATGAACACTCACCAAACTTTGCATGCATGAAGAGTCTGTGGCTAATTGCATTTTGTGTAATTTTGGGATGGACGGGATGTATGGTTGCCTGGCAACTAGCAGATAAATTAGCAATATTGAAAACAGCGTTACCCTGTTTGAGCTAGAGATTTGAAATTTCACATGAGAGTTCCTTTCCTCACAGTGAATAAATTTACCAGGCCAAATGCTGGTATATAAAAGTTAATTTATATATATATATATATATATATATATATATATATATATATATATATATATATATATATATATATATATATTTATTTATTTTTTGGGGGGGGGATGAAATCTTATAGAGCTGTGTCTTTAAAGACTGTTGACAGAAACATTCATGACTTTTTTTTTCTTTCTTTTTTTGTCGATTTCGAGTGTAGCTGCGAGTTTATAGAATAAATAATTGCATATTTAAAATTTTGGGAAAATGTTTATTAATTTTTGCATTTTAGGACATATTAAACGTGATTAGGCCATGTGCCAACCATGTATTTTCCTCTTTGAAACATTTATTGTTGCATATTATCTTATTTTAATGTTTTCTTTATTTCAATGGAATATTCTTGTATTCCATTCCAAAAACAGCCTGAATCTATTTCTGGTTTTATGTCTGTCTCTCTGTCAGCACTGCTAATGTGAATTGATGGTGAATATTCGTTCAGCTTCATCTCTGTGAACTGCAGACCTGCATTAGTAACCAAATGCTGTTTCTGCTCATTGGGACGCTGTGTGTGTCAGCTAGATGTTCACTGTTGTTCACTGCTGCCTACACACCCATCAGGGGATATTTGTAGTTCACTTCACTTGGTGAAATTTGTTTGTTTGGAATGCCCTGCAAAACACAGTAAGTGCGTTATTTCAAAATATATTTCAATTAATATATAAATTATATAATCAGTAGTACTGGGAACTCTTAAAAATAATTAGGGGTAACGATAGTAATGTTTAATATGAAAGTAAATTTGATTTAGTTGATAGTTTTGCAGTGCCATGCAACACTGAGCATGTACTGTACATGATTTGGAATCGCACTTAAAATCAACATGAAATCAAAATTGATCCTATTTACAGCATGGTGTTATAGTGATTCATTGGTGCACATTATTGCAAATTATACGTCTTCATAATCTTAAATCTAAATATATTAATTTGCTTCACCTCTGAGATGACTGTCCATGACCGCTGCTCAAGTTACAGTATAGATAATGTTAATCAATATAGCTATCTCATTTGGTTTATCTCCAATCAGATACTTTATGTAAAACTTGGGTTGAATATCATTTCATTTAGAAATATGTTACATTGCAGAATTAATTACAAAGGGTTTCAAATGGCATTCATTTGACTTGTGATGACTTGATTTGAACACAGATCAGTTACAAATTTACGTTTTTGTATTTGCAGATGCTTTTAGTGACGTTCAACGTAAATCCCATAAGGCATGGGAAAAAAAAAAAATATATATATATATATATATATAATTAAATAGGCATTATTTTATAATATTGTCTGTACTGTGTTTTGTATACACTACAGGTCAAAAGTTTTTAATTACAATTTTTTAATGTTTTTGAACATTTTTGTATGCTCAGAAAGACAGGATTTATTTGATACAGTAAAATCAATAATATTGTGAAATATTATCACGATATAATAGAACTGTTTTCTATTTTAATATATTTTAAAATTTATTCATGTGATGCAAAGCTGAATTTTCAACATAATTACTCCAGTCTTCAGTGTCACATGATCCTTCAGAAATCATTCTAATAAGCTGATTTGTTGCTCAGTTATTATCATCATTATTGATGCTAAATTATTAATAATGGTTTTTGTTATTATTAATGTTAATTAAAAGAGGTTTCAAATGGCCTTCATTTGACTTGTGATGACTTGATTTGAACACAAATCAGTTACAAATGTACGTTTTTGTATTTAGCGAATGTTTTTAGTGACTTACAGTACATTGCATTCAACGAGCACATTTACATTTAATCAGTTCCTGTTTTCCCTGGAAATCAAACCCATGCTGCTAGTGCCCTGCTGTACTGTTTGAGGAAAGTAGTGAACTACTAATCATGTACTAATCATGATTGGCTCTTATGGTCTGTTTGTACACCATTTAGTTATTAATGCTAAAGTTCTCTCATTTACTTGCTAACCTCTGTGTCTGTGTGCTTTTTAGTGGTCTTGTGTATTCAGTGGGATTTTAAGATCAAAGTAAAGTTTTAAAGCACAGCACTTTTACAGCCACTTTTTGTAAGAGACAGTCTAAATCTCTCCTCTGTGTGTGTGTGTGTGTGTGTGTGTGTGTGTGTGTATGTTTGTCTTCAGTGGCCCCTGCCAGGTCCTGGATGAAGGCCTGATTGATATCTCTCTGCTGGCAGGACAACATCTCTCTTCTCCTGCTCTGTTGTTATTTCCGTTCCTCTTTATTCTCATGAGTTTATTTCAGGAGTTCTGGACTCTTGAATCTCTCTTTATGTTACAAAGGAAACCCAATCTCACTTCTGAACAAATCACATCTAAATATATAAGCGACACTGTATTTGCATGTGTATCTGTGTAGTTTTTATTAGGTATGAACAGATTTAGAAATTTTGCCCGATGCAGGTATTGTGAATCTATTAATAACTATTTTGTTTGTTGTTGTTTTTAGTTAATACTAAATGTCCAATATGGAATGCAATGCAAGGCAATTTTAAACTAAAACCAGGCACTGAAACAGTATATGTCACAATTCGCTGTCGAGGAAGCACACAGGAGGCACAAGTAAACGTTCACAGTCTTGAAGTCGTTTGGGGAAGTCGTGGCCTAATGGTTAGAGAGTTGGGCTAGTAACCTGAAGGTTGCCGGTTCAATTCTCACACCGGCAGGAATTTAAGGTGGGGATTGTGAATGAACAGCACTCTCTCTGCCTTCGATACCATGACTGAGGTGCCCTTGAGCAAGGCATCGAACCCCCAATTGCTCCCCGGGCGCTGGAGTAATGGCTGCCCACTGCTCCGGGTGTGTGTTCACGGTGTGTGTGTGTGTGTGTGTGTGTGTGTGTTTGTTCACTATTCACTGCTGTGTGTGTGCACTTGGATGGGTTAAATGCAGAGCACCAATTTCGAGTATGGGTCACCATACTTGACAATACGTCACGACTTTCACTTTCACTTTCACTTAATCCACAGAAAACAGGGGAAATCCACACAATAGGAGCTTCAGCAACACATGAAGTAACTAAGTAGACTCGACAAACGCAAACTGATCAGACTGGGGCCTGGATAACGAGGGACAGACAGGTGCGGGGAATCAACTAATAATCAAACTAAACAAGGACAGGAACAAGACCAAATAAGGCAAAACAGGAACTGAAACACATGACAACACAGGTCCAATCCTGACATTACTCCCCCTCCCGGAAGGTGCGTCCACGCACCATAGCTACAACAGAGGGAGGGAGGGAGGGAGGGAGAGATGGGTGGGAACTTGGGAGGAGGCTCAGGAGGAGTACAGACACCAGGGAGGTGACAAAGGAGGGAGGAGCCAGAGAGGAGACAGGAGGGAGCCGGAACAGGAGGAGCACAGCAGGACCCAGGCCACAGCCATCATGACGGCCCACGGTGGAGCCGACGGAGGGAGTAGCCATGGAGGAGGAATGGCCGCCGACTCCAGGGGGCCGACCAACGGCGGCAGAGCAGCCCGAGGTGGAGACGGAGAGCCAACGAGCCAGGGGGATGCTGAGGATCCGGGGGGCCAGGGTGGAGCCGAGGGCTCTGGCGACCGAGGCAGAGGTGGAGATCTGGAGATCCGCGGCAGAGCCGGAGCGACTGAGGAGGAGCCGAGGGGATGAAGGAGCCTGACGGAGCCGGAGGGACGAGGCGCAGCCGGAGGAGTGGAGTCCTGAGGCGCAGGATGGTCGTCGCCAGACCAAGGCGGAGCCGAAGGCGGTGACGGTGGAGGCGAGGGAGCTAGGAGCCGAGGTGGAGCCGCTGGGTCAACGGGCCGAGGCGGAGTACTCCAATGCGGTGAAATTTTCTTGTGGATCATCTTCAGACGACAGCGCTCTGCACATGGTGTTCAAACTTGCGTCATAGAATGAGCAGAGCGCGTCGTCCGGGTAGATAGTGGTGTTAGCTAGCATCAGGAACAGTCTTGTATGGTCCTCAAGAGATCTGTCCCCCTGCTCCAGCAGGAGGAGGAGGAATTCTGGAAGCATGCAGGAGGCACGAGCAGGGCTCGCAAAATCGCTAGCCCGACGTCCCGGGGCTATTGCGTTTTCCAGTCGGGCTACCAAAATATATCACTGCCCTTCCCGACGGGCTACCTTAAATACAGGGCTCCCGCGGGTCCTTAAAAACTCTCAATGTACTTGTATAAAATTTAAGGCCATAAAAAGTTTTAAATAGATTAAATGATATAAGAAAAGTCTTAATTACAATTTCAAGAGGTCTTACAGTTGGGGGTGGAAAGACAAGAACCACGATACAGCTGGATTAAACTTCAAAAGGCAATAATGTCATTGAATAAATATGAGCGCTGCACATTTCAAAGTCAAAACGTGGCGTAGATGTCTTTATGTGAATGTGTCTCTGAAGGGAACTGTCTATCCTCAGAAACATGTTGTTGCCATTTTCATTTCATTTTGCCTATAAAATGCCTGATAAAGCAGGGTATATGAGCGTGGTGCTGCTTTGTGAACAGCCGTTACCGGAGAAGCTGTTATATTTGCTCCTAAAGCGCCACCTATCTTATGTTCTGATCAATGCGAATATCAACCCATGTTTTTATGCAGCAAACATAGAGTTGTAAAAATGTAAAAATCTAAACAATTAAGGCAGTAATATTTATGTTTTAAATTAATATAATAATATGTTTGACTTGTCCCTTTTCATAAAAATTTTTTAAAAGCTGAAATGCCATTTTATAAGATTTTTTTTGTGTGTGTGTGTGTGCGTGTGAAAACTTGTATCTAAACTGTAAATCATGCCATTTTATTGCTTAAAATGTTACTATAGACTAGGGGTGGGCGATATGGAAAAAATGTCATATCACGATTTTTTTTAGAAATATCACGATTCAAGATTCACGATTCTTTGTCATGTTGGTTTTACTATTTTGCAAGTTGTCTGAGCATTACAGCCAGACTAATTTCCCTATTATAAAGACAAATGCTTTCAAGGTAACAAAAAAGAAAAAAGAATGGCAGATATTTAGGGCAAAGTGGGCGAAGATAAAAATCTTTGTCATTATTTTATCTTTCTTATTAAAAAATAAGAACAAAGTGTAAGTGGTAATAGGTAAATAAGGGAAACAAGTCAATTTAGCTCAAAGGGAATCATTTATGATTTTATAGGGAATTTGAACAAAGTCACTGTTTCACGGCTGATCACTGAGTCGGCAGCGATTCACTGAACGAGCCGTATAACATCAACTCTGCACTGGATATTAAAATCCAAAATATAGTGAAAACACTATTAATAAACACCGTAACAAGATCGGCAGATTAAGAGATTAACTTGTAAGCACAAAAACACAAGATACTTCTCTTTTCAATAAAAATAAGATTTTATTTATATAAACCTAAGACAAACTAATCTAACACATGAACACAAGCATTCACACATTCACACGTTGCAGAAAGAGAGAAAGTGAGGAAAGGATGAGTTTAAAGAATGAAAATGTGAAATCCCAAGTTTACAGCAATGTGCAATTGCATAGACCTGAACAACCATCAATCACTTAATTAACCCTGGCATCGAGTTTCTCAATGAGGCTAAAATTTATATTAAATACACCAGCTCAGCTAGAACCTGGAGGTTACTTGCTTGTTGCCTTTGTGTTAAAGGATTGACCAGTTAGAAATGATCTTAGCCTAGGGGTGTTGCTCTGTTTCTTCCCCATCATAAATCCTGTATCAGTCACATGGTCCGAATTTTCCCGCTCTTGTAAAGTATAATTTTGGACATGATTTCTATAACAAGACTATGATACATTTGACAAAGAATTGATTGGAAAAAACATTTAAATCATGATTTTTCAAACTCATACATACCAAACAAGGATATGAACCCTTAAGTTATTCCCTAGTTATTAAAAAGACATACACAATATGTGATTAAAACATGATAGTTAATTGTGTGGGTTACATACATGATATGGAATTGTGCATAGAAATGTCATTTTAGGATGATTTTGGGTGCATATGAAAAAGAAAGTCTCTGGGTGTAGTTTTGCATAGAACAAAAAGGTTAAAAGGGATTTGGAAGGAATTTCAGTCTGGTTCTTTGTTCTATGTGGAGACCCGCCCAAGAAAGTCTGTAGCTCGTGATTTCTATCACAGATTTACATGTGACGGCCATCTCTTTGACCATCAGTCCTGATTACTTGCCTCAAATTTGACGACCTCCTTCCTGCATTGGAATTGTCAATAAGTATTCTTTTGTCTTAATGTTGCAAGCTGTTCTGTGAAAGAGGCTTGTTGGTAAGTCTTTCTTAGAGGGCTGGAGCTAGGAATCTGATTTATGGCATCCTGTCGCAGCCTTGGGGCCCCTCTGTGGAATTTGGCTCTTTGGGTTGTTCAACACCAATCCGATCAAATCTTAATTGATATCCTACAAAAGATACACATACAAATACACATAATATACAAATAAAACAAACAGTGCTTTATTTTCAGGTGCAATAGGTGTATTTAGAAGGAGCATTCAAGAAATTGAATGAACAAATATAAAAAATAAAAAACTATATAGACTTGATTCCTAAAGCAACTGTATTAAAGTTTTTCAGTTAAGAGTAGTGGGTGATTTTTCTCTTTGCGTTTTGTTGTTTTATTAACGTTAAAGGAATAGTTCAGCCAAAAATAAAAATTCTGTCATAGTGTTTTATTTTTATACCATCATTTACTCAAAAGTAGTTTTAAACCTGAATGTGTTTCTTTGTTCTGCTGAACATAAATGCTGTTTTGAAGAATGTGGGTAACCAAACAGTTGCTGATCCACAGTGACTTCCATATGATTTTTTCCTACTATCAAATTCAATGTGGACCAGCAACTGTTTGGTTACCCACATTTTTCAAAATATTTTCTTTTGTGTTCAGCACAAGGTTTGGGACAACGTGTGAGTGAGTAAATAATGACAGAAATTAAATATTAGGGTGAGCTATCCCTTTAATGACAGTCGGCAGCATGTTTAGTTCTGTCCCTTTAAGATCTGCACGCATCTAATATACAGGCACGCATATGTTTTTCTGAACTGTTTACTTTCATTTTAGAAATAACCAGCTGAGTCTATACATAAACCTTGTGTGTTTTGACAGTATTAGCGAAAAAGATAACTTAGTTCAATAATCAGGCACTGTTTGACAGGGTTTTAGTACGCGCGCCTCTGGTGTATGCGCTCAGAAAAATCGGACGTCAGACCAACGCACGAATGAAACATTTAACCAGCTAGGCTTGCATGCAAATAATATACTTTTGCGATCGTGAATAAGTGCAGCGTCCTGTCAGAGTAACTCTACCGCTGTATGTCGTGACTATGCGCCAGAACTGTAATTGATAGAATGTGCGCTGTAGCACGATACTACGATATTTCTTCAAAAGCAGGTCGTGGAGAGATTTTTATCGTCCACGATCAAAAATCGTCATATCGCACACTCCTACTATAGACATTGTACAACCCCACTCATACAGTGTTCATTTTACTTGTGCAGCTCTTAAAAAGGTTCATAAACTGCCTTAAATTGATTTTTAAAAATTCTGCAGATACCCTGTAAATAGTGAAATAAAATTCAAAATTCATTGATATTTGTTGATATTTGTGTATTGAAAATGTTTTTGATTGATATTTAGACTTAGGCTATCTGATTTTCTATATTTAAAAAAAAAAAAAAGGTCTTTTTTTATTTGGGCTAATTAAATTAATTTTCAGGCTACCAAAATCTGAAGAGTACCTGCCCAAAGGGCTACCAGGGATTTTGAATTTTTGCGAGCCCTGCACGAGTGACTGTTCACAGTCTTTAATCCACAGAAAACAGGGGAAATCCACACAATAGGAGCTTCAGCAACACATGAAGTAACTAAGTAGACCCGACAAACACAAACTGAACAGACTGGGGCTTAAGAACACTGGATAAAGAGGGACAGACAAGTGCGGGGAATCAACTAGTAATCAAATTAAACAAGGACAGGAACAAGACTAAATAAGGCAAAACAGGAACTGAAACACATGACAACACAGGTCCAATCCTGACAATTATAATGTAATCTAAAATTGAATATATAAATATATATATATATATATATATATATATATATATATATATATATATATGCATGTATAGTTGATATAATATAAAACTGAAGAGAACTTTTTCTATTTGAATATATTTTAAAATGTAATTTATTCCCGTGATGGCAAAGTATTCCATTTAGCCACATAATAAGCCATAATGTGATTTATGATATTATCTGAATGAAATATGGGCCTTATCACACAAATGATAATTTAAGTAATTCTAATACTGGCCGATAACAATTTAGTCACTGATACGTAATGCATTTCTCGTTGTCGAAGACAGCAATTGTTTTTCCCGGGTCTCCTCCTCGGTGAGCGGTAGATATTGGCTTGTGCTGTAGATCTTTACTTTCATTAAAGTGTCTCAGGTCTGACTGATTTGTCCTGTCCTCTGTAATCATCCTCTTATTAGACCTGCACAACCTCCCAAAATTAAAAACGTCTCCCGAAAACAAATGAAAAACAAGCTCCACTCAATCACACTGAGATAACTCCATCCATCTGCTGATTGAGTAGCTACTTATTTGGCTTGTAAAAATCATTCATGTTTATAGCTTTGTTCCAGAACCTACTGAGCTGCCTATGTAGGCATCATGGCTTCCTCAATGCAAATGCTGTTCTTAAAGGTAGACAGCATAATTATGATAACTTCTAAGATACCCTAAGAAGGCAGCATTACATGTGTCCTTCATGGAGAAGGAAATTCCATAAGTCATGGGAAAATTTTTTGTAGTATAATTAATTAAATATGCATTATTTTTTATAATATTGTCTGTACTGTGTTTTGTATACTACAGGTCAAAAGTTTTTAATAATTAAATTTTTTAAAATGTTTTTGAACATTGTATGCTCACAAAGGCTAGATGTATTTGATAAAAACAATAATATTGTGAAATGTCATTGCTATATAATAGAACTGTTTTCTATTTTAATATATTTTTAAATGTAATTTATTTTTGTGATGAAAAGCTGAATTTTCAGCATCATTACTCCAGTCTTCACTCTTCAGTGTCACATGATCCTTCAGAAATCCTTATAATATACTGATTTGCTGCTCAGTTATTATCAATCAATATTGATTCAAAATCATTACTAGTCCATTATTATTAATGTTGAAAACATTTTTGCTGCTTAATATTTTTCTGGAAACTGTAACACTTTTTTTTTTCTTTGAATAGAAAGACGATGAATAAAAATATGAATAGAAAATTCAAAAGAGCAGCATTTATTTGATTTTTTGTAAAATTATAAATGTCTTTACTGAAAGACTTTTTGCATCCAAGTGTTAATTTCTTTTCCTTTTACTTAACCCAAACTTTTGAACATTGATAACAATAAGAAATGTTTATTTTATTTTATTTTATTTTGAGCACCAAATTAACATTTTAGAATGATTTCTGAATAATTATGTGACACTAAAGACTGGAGTAATAATTCTGAAAATTCAACAGGAATAAATTATATTTTAGAATATATATAAATAGAAAACTGTTATTTTAAATTGTAACAATATTTCACAATATTAATTTTTTTATCTGTATTTTTCAAATCTGTTGAAATCATTTGTGAGTCAGGTCATAGTTGCTGCTAATGGCCTGTTCCAAATCAGTCACTTTCCATCTTAGTTAGCTGCCTATATAAGCGTTAGACAGCAAGGCAGCTCGCTAGGTTCTGGAACAGAGCCATTGTTGACTTAATATTCCTAGGCAAACTACAGTACATCAATCTATGTGGGCTTCAGAAGGCGTCATGTTTCACTGCTTTTCTTGCAGTTGTTGACCATGGCTTTCCTCACAGATGCTCACCTAAATCCATCACACCCAGTCTGCTCTGCTTTCACGATTTTGTCTTCCTCTCTGTGGATGGATGGTGTGACTCTGACATTTAGCTGATAATTGGAAGCAGGATGACTTTAACCAAATCATGATGTGAAAGCCACACGGAGGCTGGCACATGAGTCCACACAGCTGTTCATGGCAGCTTGGCAGTGTTTTACACTCATGAAAACAACCATTAACATCTTATCCACAAATCGCTCTTTTGTGTAATTCCGAAGGTGAAATCTCATCATGTCGAGTTCAAGATGTTGATGCTTGCAGTTCTGAGGAGGAAACTCTTCCAGGAGCTTCAAGGGAAAAGTCTGTTCCTGTGGTCTGATTATTCATACACACACGTGTTATGGTAATGACAGTAATCAGTCTCTCTTATTAATAGGTCAGCGTGACAGCGGGGGTCAGGTTTTCTAATGTCACCTGACAGAGGATACACAACAAAGTGACCAAGACCTTTCACAAAAGTATCTCTTACTGTTTCCCCCCTCAGGTGACTTTATTTCAGTACGAAATAGGTTTCATTCATCTTGCAGCTAGAATGCTAATTGAATGAGTCTTATGAAAACGTGTGAGATTATAGTTTACCCCAAAATCAAAAGAAAAAAATTAGGAATTGTATTTTTCACAAAGAAAAAAAATGAAGCTATTTGCATTATGATATTTTTGTTTGTTTTCATGATAGTTATATGATGACATTCCCTAAACTCCCCAGTCATCACCATTATGCATTACATTATTTATTTATTTATTTAGTGTTTTTATGTTTTATTCCATTATTCTCCATGGTTCATTCTCATAATATTCTATAATATTTATAAAATTGTAGTATTTTTTCAGTGTGTGTGTGTATATATATATATATATATATATATATATATATATATATATATATGTGTGTGTGTGTGTGTGTGTGTGTGTGTGTGTGTGTGTGTGTGTGTGTGTGTGTGTGTGTGTGTGTATTTGTGTGTGTGTGTGTGTGTATTTCATACATTTTAAATGCATTTTCAGTCATTGCCTTAATGTGTTAATTGCCTTTTTAATGGCAATTAAGTGTTAGGGCTTTTTTTTCTTTTTTTTTTTTTGGAAAACAGCCATTTGCTCTCCAAATCTCATTGTGATCTAATAGACATGCTTGCAATATTAAATAGATCCCATTTATAATTGTTCTTTTATATGGGTGCTTTCTCTTTGCCCACTTCATTATCATTAGTTTTATGTATTGGCTGAAATTCTGAATCTGTGGTACAGAACTTCAGTAATGATTTTACACTCATTTTACAGGCGGTAAGGGACCATCACTCTCGAATGAGCCCCAGGTCCTCTAGGGGTCTGAGGAGACTCCACCATACAACTCCCAAAAGAGCTTTACACTTCAAAATAAGATTACCCTCTCCTGATGTATTTAACTCTGGGACTTTACGGAGGAAGTCACACATCATTGTGTGTGTAAGAGAGGAGGAGAAGTCTTAAAACCAAAAGTCTGCAGCCGTGTAATGACTTGCAGAAGATCTCAGAGGTCTTATGGAATGATGGATTTACGGGTTAGAGGTTAGACTGCCTACCCCAGACTGTGTGTGAGTTTGGATAGAAAGGCCCTCTGAACACTCATCATGACCCAAAGGAACAGTTTATTGGCCGTAAGTTAAGTTAAGACTTAATAAGACTCTTGGTTATGTTGTACTGAAGCATATGCTTTGTCTGAGACTGTCTGTTTCTTCTAAAATTTCTTCTACGATTCCTTGACAAATTTCAAATAAATGTAAATTAGAAATGAAAATAGATACAAATATACTAAAAGTATAGAGCTATAAAATTAATATAAATAGCATAGCTCAGATATTTAGCTTTTGAAGAATGTTATAATAAATATTTAAGTTTACATTGAGATGTCTGACTTTTGATTTATTTAAATATATATATATATATATATATATATATATATATATATATACATATATACATGTATACATATATATATATAGTTTAAATATTTAATATACATATAAAAACTAACATAATTTATACATGTAAAGTAAAAAACAATTATATAATTTTTTATAACAAAAAATCACATAAAAGTGCTGCCTAATTCTTTCTAATTTCGTCTGATTTTTGTTTTTAACAGAAAAAAAAGACAGTGATTTGGGTTTGTAACGACAAGAGGGTGAATAAATGAGGACACAGTTTGAGGATGAAGAACTGTTCCCTTAAGCGAAAGTCTGTTTGAGGTCTCCATTTAATCTCATTGCTGTCTAGAGAAACAACAAGAGAATCATTAGATTTTTTTCTTTTCTTTGGGGAGTCTTACAGTTTTGCTTGAATATAATCAAAATTTTGTGCTTTATGATGGAGAGGTATCTGATTGCTTGCAATGATTGAAAGCTAGAGCCAGTTACACAACCCCGTGCTGTAATGATTTTGTGACAGTAGGACTCTTCTGCAGAGGCAGATGACGAACAAAGATTTTCATCAATAGGGTAACGTGATGTTCTAGGATTTTCACATCAAATTCGATTTCTCTCCCAATCGATTCTGCTGGATTTCATATCCTTCCTGCAGTTCACACACACAGGCTTCAGGTCTCCTTTAATAGAGCTCAGCTTCATGAGGCGTCTGAACACAATACAATCACACGCACACACACACAGCATCCACTTCCTTCAGTTTAAATTGCACCTGCTTTCCCTGTCAAACAACAACTGTCCTGTCTCGCATTTTTCCATTTTAAAACTGATTGGCACAAACTTCTTTGGCTGGCGGAAAGCACATCAAATGAGTTGGCAGAGAATAATCATTTCTGAAGGAAGTGTGAGTGGTTCTTGTCCCTACAAGCCTTTTGCTGGGGTCTAAGTCATGCTTAAACCAGCCTAAACTAGCTCTGAGTCTTAGCAGGTAGTGTTGCATAAAAGCAAAGTCGCAATATGGATAGTCCGAATTATCAAATCGCAAAGGTTGTGATTTAATTAAATAAGTATATCCGCTGTGTGTTTTAGAGTGCAGTGCAGCATTGTGTTCTTTTACACACTAGCAGCTTGTGTTTTCAGTGTCTTTTTCAGTGTCTTGGTTTGAGGATAATGCTGCTCTACACAAACTCATCTCTGCATCTGCTCTGCAGTTTGAGTTGGTTTTAACATGCATTCAGGAACGCAACATATGCTAACCGTCTTCCTATACTACTAATGAGAAGCGTTTATAAACTGACTGTTGTCAACAAAAAAGAACCTAGAATATTCACCTTAGGGCAGCCGTAAATATTAGTTATACAAATTATTTTCTATAATAATAATAAAAATAATAATAATTATTATTATTATTAAATACTCATTTTTTATCTACAGTGAAAAAATATTTCTTATTTTATTATTATCTTATAATTATATTGATATATAATCACACATTTTAAAATCAATAAATAACATGATTAATCATATAGATTTTAAATCGTACTCACAATATTTATTTATTTATTTTTTATTTATTTATTTATTCATTTTTTTTTTCATTTATTTATTTATTTTTTGGAAAAACTTTTACATTTTTCCCTTAAAATTTTACAGCTTTTTTTTTTTTTTTTTTTGGCCAATTGTTAACTGGTCAGGTTGGGAGACCAGGTGGCCAACCATCTAAGCATCAGTTTGAAATCTCTATGAAATTCTGATCTCTAAATATTGCCTGAGTCTCTCTTTCAGTACTGTACAGTATAAGTATATGGATTTTTTCAGCTTTTCTATTATCCAAAATTGTAAGTCCAATCACTTAAAATGGTAGTAACACACCTCTCCTCAGCAGGCCGCAGAATTTGTGGTATCATTCACATCTGTAGCATAAATGGTTATGCGCTAAAGTTTGAATAATAGTAATTTTGCCTCAGCGAACACCACTAATGATGCCGTTCGATGGGTTGTTCAGGAATAGATGCGGAAAATCTGCACGTGTGCGACGGAGCACAAGCTCACACCTGGTTATGGGTGTGAAAAGGTTTCTCAGAAGCTGCCTTGGATTTGGTGTGTGTGGTGTATGTGTGTGTACACCGTTCCCTCGAGTCTCCGCCGTGCCTGGTGTGAGATCCCTCTTAATAGCATTTGATTTTCTCCAGTGTGCAGATGTGAATCAAAGGAGCCATTTTCCTCCCAATTTCCATACAGTTTCATCCATGTGTTTTTCTCCATGACAAATCCAACGGTAAAATAAAAATAATCCATATATTAATGTCGTTCTATATTCCTAACCACTCTAATAGCTAATATTATCTGGTGCGGGATGGTTTCCTGTGACTTTGACAGACAGCAGGTGTGTTGTGACCCCATCGCTCGAGGTACTGAGATGCTGTTTACTCAGAGATTCTCGCATCTGCCCTCACTCGCGGCTGATGTGTTTTTGCTCGGCTCACATGCTAAGGGGTGCTTTCGCTCAGGTCATGGATTTCCTTTCAGGTAATATTGGAGACAAACATCAGGGCCTCTGAGTCTGTCTATGTCTGACGGTGTCGGATGTCTGTTAGGGCTGAGTTTCTCAGGGATCTGGGCTGTAGGCTAACTCACTTAAAGCTGAAGTGTATACTTTCTGCTCCACTAGCATCACTAAATGCAATTGCTACAAGAAAGATTGTTTATCAAAATAAAATTTCACTGGTATTGACGGCTAAAATGTTGTTATTGTGACTATTCAAGTACACTATTCTGCTTTTTGATGTTATTGGCAGGTAATTGATGCTCGGTGACAGTTTGATTAATGAAAATGAATCATTTTTGGTACTGAACTCACCTGCTTGAACTCTTTCATTTGATCCAGGTGTCGGTCTTCAAAGTGTTTTGTTAGTTTGATGTGTTTCCCTCCTTTTGAGGTCGCCACGTCTCAGTGCTTTTATGAAGAGAACACATCTGCGCACCTTTCGGATAGTGCATCAAGAACCGGGTTGACCGGGTACTCGGTACCACTGGTACTTGGTTCTGAAGTACCGGGTCTTTTGACAGCACTGTTTCTGATGTATTCACAACAGTTTTGTGATTTGTAATATTTCACTCCACTCATCATTTACTCACCCTGAAGTTGTTCCAAACATATACAAGTTTTTTCCTCTGTTAAACACAAAAGAAGATACTTTGAATAATGATGGTAACCAAACAATTGCCATTGAATTCCATAGTATTTTTTCACATACTATAGAAGTCAATGGCTACCATCAAGTGTTTGGTTACCAACAAACTTCAAAATATCTTCTTTTGGGCTCAACAGAACAAAGAAACTCATACATGTTTGGAACAACTTGAGGTGAGTAAATGCTGACAGAGATTTCATTTTTGGGTGGACTGTCTCTTTAACATGTTTTTATAAATTCTATTTTTAATTAAAATGTATTAACTTATTTAAAAATTATATTAACTTATTTAAAAAAATTAAATGTAATACATTTTAACTAAACACAAGGTAGTAATTTGTAGTAGCGGTAGTAGTAGTAATTTTAATAAATTTTTTGATTTTGACATTTTTTGTAAATATCAGTAATAAAAACTAAAAATTAGTTGAAGTTGGTAAGTTCATTAATTTCAAAGCAAATAATTTCAGACAGTCAGTTTCAATTAATCAAAAACTCTATGAAACTATTATTTTTAGTGATTTGTTTGCATAAACTGTCAGAAATGTTCCTTGCAAGGAATTTTTCATCTATTAAAATGTTTGTTTGTTTATATATTTACTATTGTGGTGCATTTACACAGTTTTAATAGCTGCAGTACTGATTGCCATGATGATGGCAAATGAAATGCAGCATTTGTTTTACAGAAGAGATCTGTTCAGTATTTTTATACTGTAAAGGTTATATGCTTGGAGAGACTACTTTCAGGATTTCTTATATCTTCCTTTTTGCAAGGTCATGCAGCTGCCAGCCTGAACATTTATAATGAATCACAGGCGATTCCAGGCTTTATTTAAGGGTGCTTAAGCCCCTGCCTTTCCCATTAGTCCCTTTAGAAATCTTAGATTAAGCTGGCTCTCAGGTGAATGTTTTCTCAAATAATGGTGCTTAAATAATATTATCCATTCCAGTGAAAATGCATATTTTAGGAATATTCATTTTATTTAAAAACATGGTTGTTATGATTGTCCAGAGCTTTGTTGGGAGGGAAATGTAGAGCCTGGACCTCATAGAACGTTAACTGAATAGCACCGGATGGGGGTTTGTGCTCTGTGAGGACTTATTATTTTGTGTTTTTCTGCAGGGATTCAGAAGGAGTTGAAATAATTTGTAACACACTGAAGCATAAAATTAAGTGTAATTATCTTGGAGGAGAGGCGAGAACTCAGCCAACCATACATTAACACATGCTGAAATTATGACCTTCACATTCTTACATAATCAGCTTCTCATACACAGATATTTATGAGCCAAGAGAGGACGCTAATGAATCTGTACAGAATGAGGATTTACAAATATTATTTATTCATGGGAAAATCATTAATATTATTATACATATTTATTACTTGAACTTTTATGTTACATCGGGTGGTCAGTCTTCCATCATGCACCTTAAAACCTAAGCTTTTCCAATCTCTTTCCGTCAGGTACCGTTCTGGTGGAAAACATGCAGATCAACGGTCGCGCTCAGGATCCAGATAGAACCATCTCTTTGACACTGCTGGACAACTATGATTACTGGGTTATCCTTGACCCTGCGCTGCAGAGACTGTATCTCAACAGCACCGGACGAGTGCTGGACCGAGACGTGAGTAAACAATCACGCACATTCTGTCAAAAATAACATATTGCTGCTGTTGTCCTTTGGCTGGCACAAACGGATATATATAGACAAACAAAAGCGCTACAATAACCTAAATTCTGTCCGATTGGCAGCAAACCAGCGCACGTCACTGTAATGAGATCATGGCAGCCACACAGAACTGCAACATTTTCTTAATCAGTATTTTACTCTTTCCAGTAAAATATTTTAACATCCTTGAATCAAGATAAATATACTTTATTAAGAGATATTAAAGTCACCATGAAATCAAAACGGACAATTCTTGTTTTTAATGTAAAATAATTGAATATTGCAGTGTTTATTATAAATGATTTATCTGTGCACATCATTCATTTTTTAAAATTCATGTGCTCTTGTAATCTTTAATGAAAGAATGGCTTTCAACGACATCTCTTCTGTTCTCTGACAACATGTTTACTGGCACTCAATAGGGAAGAAAAGATGCTCTCAACTTCAGTTTCATGGCGACTTTAAGAACTTTCAGAGAATGTATCTTAAAGATATGTATAGTATACGTAAATATAACAAAATTAGTGAGGTTTAATTAAAATCATTTGAATTTGAAAATAATTTGTCATTTGAGTAAGAAAAAAATTACTTCTTGTTTGCTTATTTAAGTTATGAATTATATTTTAGATAGTTGTTATTATTATTATTATTATTATTATTATTATTCACTTATTCATTATATAAATGAATTATATATATATATATATATATATATATATATATATATATATATATTATTATTATTATTATTATTATTATTATTATTCATTACTACTATTATTATTATTCATTTATTTTTCACTTTAGTTAAAATAAATATGTGAGGTTTTTGCTTAAAAATAATTTGCCATTTGTGTAAAAATGTTTGCTTCTCAAAAGTTTGCTTCTCAATGAAATTTATTGTGTTTAACAGATATGTAGATATGCTGTTAATTATAATTATTAATTAATCAGTCAGATAGTGATTATCCTTTCTAAAATTATTATTATTTTGTTGTTGATGATATTATTTTAACCAGAAAACAAGACCAAATTTTTTGCATTGTGCATTTTATGTATTTACAGTCATTTCAGAGTCATACAATCTGAGCAAATAGGATTGTCTGAGACTTTATCTTTATTAAGCTATATTTTTATAAGGTTTTTGGCTGTATCTGACTGTGCTTGAAGTGCAATGTACTATTCTACAGTACAAGAACAGCCAAGTCCTCCATCAAAAGGCAGGAGATTTTACTCCTACAGCCGCAATATGAGCATTGCGATTTCTCCAATTCCCTTTTTCCACAAGTGCTTCATCTTCTCTCTCTTATACTGTCTGTCTGTACATTACACCAATCTTCTATAAAGAGGTTTCCTATCCCCACACGTGTCTGTGTGCTCGTCTGAGAAGCATGGTGTTAGTGACAGGCCTTTTATGACACTATTGGATAGTGATTACAGGACATACCCTCCTCTTCCTCCTCCTCGTCCTCTTTACGAGGCTTTGTGGGATTCAGGCACTTCACTCAACAGCTCCACTGTTTGTTTTATTCAGAGTACTTGAGGCCAAACACCTTATTTATGCAAAAGAGAATGAGCAGACTTGACATTAATCCTGTTTGCATTGTTACATTATGTAATCTTGTGCATTCACACATCCAGGCTGTATTATTAATACACTTTACTACTGCTGGATACCCTAATGTTATTGATCACTGTCCATAGCTTTTGAAAATGGGTAGTATTACCATATATTACCTTGAATAAATGTTGCTATGAATGTATGTTTTCAGCTGTCACATCTCATCTGCAGGGGCCTTGTTGCATCATTCATGTTTTGCTTTGTATTAATGCAGTCAAATACAATTGTTTTTGTTGTACAAAAGTATGTTTACTTTATGTTCTATAAACCTCTGTATATGTGCTTTCTTCCAGCCACCCAGTTACATCACCACCATCGTGGTTCAGGTTCAGTGCACCAATGAACTGGTGGGAACGGTTATTCTGCATGAAGTACGGATAGTGGTGAGGGACAGAAATGACAACACGCCTCGTTTCCAGCAGCCTCGTTACTATGTATCAGTTAATGAGGTGAGGCCTGATCACTTATGCACTGCCTCATTTACTTTGTGTCTCTGTCTCTATCAATTTAGTTTCAATTGAATGTGCATGGTATGCAAATTTTCTATATTCATTTGACAAAATGTGGTGGGTACTGTATCTGACAGCACAATGTGACCAATGAACCAGTAAGTAATTACAAAAAATGTTTCAAAAATTTAATTTAATTTAATTTTATTTTATTTTTGGAAGGAAATTAATGCTTTTATTCAGCAATGATGCGTTAATATGTTTAATTTATATTAATAATTTATTTAAATGTATGCATTATGATGTTTAATTATGTTTGGTGTTTATTTAGTGAGTATTATTTCAGAAAGACAAACAAATGAACAAAAGTTTCAAAAGTTTGTGGTCAGTAACTTTTCTTTCTTTCTTTCTTTCTTTCTTGCTTTCTTGCTTTCTTTTTTCTTATTGTTTAATAGAAATTAATACTTAGTAAGGAGACATTAAATTGATCAAAAATGACAGTAGACATTTATAATATTACAAAATATTAATATTTCAAATAAATGCTTTTCTTTTGAGCTTTCTATTCATCAAGAATCTTGCAAAAACAATCACAACAAATCACAGTTCCACAAAAATATTAAGCAACACAATTGTTTGCAACATTGATAATAAGAATTTGTTTCTTAAGAAATGTGTCTTTATAATAAATGTTTCTTCAGCACCAAATCAGCATATTATAATGATTTCTGAAGGATGCTGTCATAAACTAAACTGCAAAAAAAAAGGCTTATCTTACTTAGTTTTTTTGTCTTGTTTCTAGTGAAAATATCAAAAAATGATATTGATCTTGATTTAAGAATTTTTAGATATTTTGACTAGAAACAAGACAAAAATACAAAGTAAGCTAAGCCTTTTTTTTGCAGTGAATTTTCCTGGTTATTAGAAACTGACACAAAGCCCTTCGATATGTCCCACTCAAACTTATTAAGAAATAAGAAATACATCAAGAAAACTGCTCTCATGAATGAATAGAGAGCAGAGAGTGAAGCCAACACATATGAAGTCATTGTATAGTCTGTTGGCGTGCTCCATCAGTTATTCATCAGATCTAAAACCATCCCCTTTTGGCGTCGGCTCAAAATTATACTTAAAATTATGCACGCACACACACGCTTGACCCTCATCTCCACAAGTGCAGATACAAGGACTATTTTTAAACTTAATGGCTTTTTTTGAATATCTTCCGTGAGCGTGAACGTGTTGGGTGTGGAAAAGCTTGGCTTCTTTATGCTTGTCAATCTCTTTCCTATCCTTGAAGTCAAATATGCTGTCATCCTTTTCTTTCTGCCAAAACGAGAAAGAGAGGGAGAGAAATACAGTGAAGTGATGAAGTTAAGGGGGTGCGAGGTGGGAAGGGGAAAGTATCATGTGGTATTTTCATTTGGGGGCGGATGTGATCATGCGAGTTGCTTTTGATCCAAAAGGGCCGTGACTTGGTTCATGGGTTTTCTGCGAGTGCCAGAGGCAGACTGATACTGTATGTGTGGGAGAGAGAGGTTTCACGTGTGAATTTCATTTGCTGACATCGACCTCAGAATTCCAAGCAAGATGAGATTAGCACTAGATTGTCAGGCTGTTTTCCAAAAATCCTTCTGGATTCATGCCTGATGTGGGAAAGAGTCTGAAACTGTGTCTTCAATTATTCAATCTACCATTCTTTAACTTTGCCTTTGCAAGGGACATTGTACAATTGTGGTCACAACAAAAAGACTTTCAAATGGCTGAATGTGAAAAAAAGGTTTTATAGAAAAAAATACATGGTTTAAATTTGTTTTAGTATGAAATATTTTATCAGTATTTTCAGTTATAATTTTGAAAGTCTCTATATATGCATTTAAAATATATACAATATATTTTTATTGCTAAAAAGTCCTAAAAATAGCAAAATATTTGTTGTAAAATACATTTGACAAATTGAAATAATAAACAAAATATAAGAAATTCTAACATGAAAAATTTAAATAGTTCAAATATTATTTATAATTTACATAAAATACATTTGTTATTTATTTAAATGTCTTATATGGAAAATCTATCTCCTGTCTATCTATCTATCTATCTATCTATCTATCTATAAACTAAAGTTTCTGCCTTTTTTTACGTTTGTCAGCTGTCATACCATTTTCCTTTCACATTTCCTAAGCCAAAAAATAATACAAGCATTACCATTAATCATTTGTAAAAGGTTCAGAACTTAAAAAAAAGATTAATGCTAGCATTTTTGTCTTTTTAATGTCTTCCACCACAATTGATTTATTCATAAATGTACTGTCTCTGATGTTATTGGTGCTTATTATCTTTAATTATGTGAAACACCACTTCACTGAACATGCCAGCCATGGGTAAATTCCAAGAATGGGAAATTCATTAATATAGCACAGTAGGTTTAGTGTAGAATTATTGAGTTTAGATTTCAGAAAAAAAAAAAAAAAAAAAAAAAACAGATGGAAATGCCACCGTAGTTGTAGTATGACCCTAACCTGTTATTTTAATATCAGTAGTGTGTGTATTTGTGTGCAGGCATATGTGCCGGTTTTGCTCTCTCTCTCCTTCCGTTTTGACTTTGGCTTTTTGTTGTCTTCTCTTTGATTTTTTCCTCTGTCTTCTTCTTTGTGTTTTCTTCCTCTTCTGTCCCTGTCTAGTCTGTCTTCTAAGGGGATCCAGAAGGAACACACACACATACACACTATCTGGGTCAGACGGGTCACATCTGAGGCCTGTCAGAGTTGCTGTGTTGTTACACAAGCATATAGCCAGTGTCTGATGTTTGTTTCATGTGTTTTTTAATGATATCTCTCCAGCTCACTCCTGTCGGTACCACCATCTTCACTGGCTTCTCAGGAAACAACGGAGCCATGGACATCGATGACGGACCAAACGGACAGATTGAATACGCCATTCAGTACAACCCAAATGACCCGGTACTTCATCAGATCAAACAGACCTTCTGCAGTTACACTCAAGTTCTTCATTGTAATTAATGATTAATTTAAAGCAGTGACTTTATGAGTGAACTTTCAAACTGCAATGTTTTATTTCAAATAGTGCAATCTTTCTCTGTCTCTCTGTCTCAGATGTCAAACAGGACCGTGCGTGTTGCTGGGACGCTGTCTGGTAATATTGTTTTGGCAGAGCGGCTGAACTATGAGGAGAGAACTCGCTATCTAATTATAGTCCAGGCCAATGTAAGATTATTAACACATTAAATATCCTTCACTATCATATGATGTTGTTCCTTTACGCTTTAATACATTTAAAAGGAGTGTTTCAGGGTAAATACAACTTAAGCTATAGTGACACGTTGTTGATTACCACAGATAATAACTTTGAAAACTGTGTTTGCGATAATGCACTTACAGTACAAAAGATTGTTGATGTCTTTTGGCTGGCACGTGTACACATAGACATGAAAGGGGGCTTGAGCACCTGCCCTTTTTCTTCCTCAAGAGAAAGTGCCCTTTTTTCTGGGTAGTTCTTTTTCTTTTCTTTTTTTAATAAATTAATATATGTATATATGTGTGCGTGTGTGTGTGTTTCTGTTTGCGCACAGCTTTCCCTGTCAAATAAAAAAATCAAAATATCAGCTCGGTTTGGGAAATATTGAGACTCCGTCTCCGTCTAGCACACATTGATGAGCACATAGCAGACAGGCAGAGAGCCGCAGAACTGAAGCCCTCCCTCCCTTTCCAGTTGTGTTTGTCTTGGTGTGGAGGTTAGTGGTGATGAACGAAAGACTAAGCTACCTGTGCCTCGAATTTACAGCTAATTATCCAAAAGACAAAAAAGGCAAATATAGTTAATTTGTCTTACTAACATCCATGACTCTTGAGATACCATGTAATAAGTTAGCTAAAGTTTAGCTAAGGCAATATATCATGGGCATACTGGCTAACTCAATGTAGAAACGACAGCTGAATATAGTAAAATTAATAACTTAATGGAGAAACGACAGCTGAATACAGTCAAATTAATAACGTCATCAGAAACGCCACATTGATATGCAAATCAGGTGTTAAGTAATTAAAATGTGCTAATTTTCATACATTTGACACAAGATATCGCAGATGAATAGGATAAACAAAATAACGAAATATACAGGCTACTTGAAACTAGTAGCATAAAAAACATGTACATTGTGGATTAGTTTCCTTTGTTGTTGCCTGTTCTTGTGATAAAATTAGTGAAAAATTAAACAACATGAAACAATTGGGTGAGTGTGAGAGAATTAAAATAAATTGGTAAGTCAGAGTTGTGTTAATATATTTAACGTTTTGTTTATAAAAAAATTTTAATAAATATGAGAAGTCCCTTTTTTTCCACTTGAGCCCCTGCCCCTCAAAACGTCTGTGCACGTTCCTGTCTTTTGGGCAAAGCCTAATGCTGAGATAAATGTTAAATACAAGGTTTTGAAAGTGCAGCCACAAAGCTTTATATTATAGATGTTCGTCATGACACTAGTGTGAAAAAAAAATCACTTTGCATGTGTGTGTTATTTATTTCTTATTTAGTAACAAAAAAAAAAAAAAAAAAAAAAAAAACACGGTAACACTTTAGAATAGGGAACACTTATTCACTATTAACTATAACTTTTCCCTCAATAAATTCCTAATTTGCTGCTTATTAATAGTTAGTCAGGTAGTTGGTAAGTTTAGGTATTGGGTAGGATTAGGTATGTAGAATAAGGTCATGTAGAATAAGGCATTAATATGTGCTTAATTACTACTAATAAATGACTAATATTCTAGTAATATGCATGCTAATAAGCAACTAGTTAAGAGACCCTAAAATAAAGTGTTACCACAGTTGTTTGAGTGATTTTGTTTAAGAGCACCGGTGACTTTAGTGCATTTGTGAGTGTGCATTTGAGAGTTTAGATTTGTTTGTGAGTTTGCATTTGAGAGTGCTTGAGCTTGCATTGGAGTGTTTTTGAGTTTGTTTGCGAGGTTATCAGTTTGAATTTATACCTGTGAGTTTACGTGTGAGAGTTGTTGAGTTCACGTGTGAGTTTGCATTCGAGAGTTTTTGAGTTTTAATTGTACTTCCAAGGTTACGTTTGGACATTTCTGACTTTGTGTATGCGTTTATTGGTTTGAATTTGTTCTTGGAAGTTTAAGTTTGAGAGTTCTTGAATTTGCATATGTGAGTTTATGGGTTCGAATTTGAATTTTCATTTTTTCATTTGAGAGTTTTAGAATTTGCATCTGTACGTGTGATTTTACATGTGAAAGCTGTTCAGTTCAAGTGTGTGAGTTTGCATTTGACAGTTTTTGAGTTTGAAGGTTTATGAGTTTGAATTTGTACTTGCGAGTTTGTTTGAGAGTTTTTGAATATGCATTGATGAGTTTATTGATTCAAATTTGTGAATTTATGTTCATGAGTTTTTGAGTTTATACATTTGAATTTGTACTTGAGAGTTTCTGTTTGTGAGTTTTTGTAAGTTGTTTGTGAGTTTGCGTTTACAAGTTTATGTACGAGAGCTTTTGAGTTCATGTGTGTGAGTTTGCATTTGATGATTTATTAGTTTGAATCTGTACTTCCGACTTTTTCAGTTTGTGTTTGTGAGTTTATGAGTTTAAATTTATACTTGCAAGTTTACATTTGAGAGTTTCTGAATTTGCATTTCTGAGTTTATAGGTTTGAATTTGTATTTGCAAGTATATGTTTGAAAGTTTTTGGGTTTGCATCTGTGAGTTTGTGAGCTTGCAAGTTTGCTTTTGAGAGTTATTAAATTCTTGTTTGTGAGTTTGCGTTTTTAAGTTTTTGAGTTTATGTTCAAGAGTTTTTGAGTTCATGTTTCTAAGCTTGCATTTGTAAGTTTTTGAGTTTGCATTTGGTTTATGAGTTTGAATCTGTTCTTCCGACTTTTTCATGTTTGTGAGTATATAAGTTTGAATTTATACTTGTCAGTTTACATTTGAGAGTTCCTGAATTTGCATTTGTGAGTTTATGGGTTTGTATTTGTATTTGTATTTGTATATGTTTGAAAATTTTTGTTTTTGCATTTGTGAGTTTATAAGTTTGAAATTGTACTTGTGAGATTACATGCAAGAGTTTTTGCATTTGAGAGTTTTTGACTTTTGAGGGTGAATAAGTTAGAATTTGTGTACTGTGCATAACACTTAAGTTTACCTGCCTAGAACTACACCTGCTAAAAGTGCAGCTTAAAAGCTACGACTTAGTACAACTTCCATTGTTTTACTATAAAACAGTATTATAACTATAACTTTTTTTGATGTTGTTCATATGTTGTTTATCGACCTTAACTTGTTTATAGTGCACATTATTGCTTTAAATTCAAACCAACCCTAACAACGTGCATAAACTTTTGCTAGTAATTGAAGGGTTAATGATCTGATCCCTGTAAGGAGTGAGCCATGAGCTGTAAGTCACTTTGGATAAAGATGTCTGCTAAATGACTGCTTACTCTGTAACCTTTCCTGTAGATTGCAAAAAATAACCTTGACTTTTCGGTCAAGCGGTCTGGGCCCGTTAGGTTGCCAGTTTGCACAATGCACTTTTTAAAATTCCAAGCACCTCCCTGTATCTGTCACTGAATAACCAGCATCCTGATTCACTTCCAAATGCATCCGTCCACCCTCACATGAGCTGCATACACAACTAGCTCCAAACCCGTCTAGAACAGCATCACTGTGAGGGTGTCCAGACCCCAGAGGCCGTGAGCTTGTTTTCATAGAGCCAAATGGCTCAAATAAATGCTTTACATCAAGGCTGCAACAGCTCTCCTTGAAGAAAATGGAATCATTTCAGGATGTGGAAAATGAGGGGATGGATTTGTTACTGTGTTTTTTCTTTTTCTCTCTGAAATCTTTTCGAAGAAAAAATATAGAACAGCAGAGTTGGCTTTGATATGAATAATACATGTTTAGATCATGGTTGTTGGAAATTGTTAATAATAACAGTTTGGAGAATTACATTTAATTACACTACATTTTTTCTTTACCTGGTGGTCTGGATTAAATTTCATCTTGTACATCTGACAGTATTTAAGATGTTCTCTGTGGAAAAATACTACGTTTAGGTAACACTTTATTTTAAGGTGTCCTTGTTACACATGTTACATGTACTTACTATTACAATAACAATATGCATAATTAAATGCAAGTAACCCTAAGCCAAAACCAGTAACACTTCATTTTAAGGTGTCCATAATACAGAGTAATTACCTAGTTAAGTACTTAGTAGTAGTCATTGTACTTACATGAAACAAAAAGTACTTACCATGTAACTAAGTTATGGAACAGCCTGTACTTACAGTTTGTAATTATGTACATGTAATAGGCAGCTACTGTTACACATATGTAACAGACCGAGTCTGTTACACAGCTACTTATGTAACCAAAAGATTGTTACATATGTGTTGCTGACTTTATAGAACGTAATTATAAAGGTAAGAACACAGACATAAGCTACTTAAAATAAAGTGTATCAAGATTGTACTTAAGTGTACTTCATGTGTATCTATACTGTACACCTTATCCAGCTGCACCTTAGTTTGATTTAACCCACAAGTACACAGCTTAAATACATGTAATACCTTTCTACTTAAATTAAAATTACAGAATATTACACAGGCATAAGATACTTAAAATAAAGTGTATCAAGATTGTACTTAAGTGTACAAGTACAAGACTCGGTCTGTTACATATGTATAACAGTAGCTGCCTATTACATCTACATAATCACGAACTGTAATTACAGGCTGTTCCATAACTTAGTTACATGGTAAGTACATTTTTGTTTCATGTAAGTACAATGGCTACTACTAAGTACTTAATTAGGTAATTACTCTGTATTATGACACCTTAAAATAAAGTGTTACTCCAAAACCTTACCTTCTAGTAGTACATGTTAATATTACTCAGTACTTAAATGTATAATTACACTGCAACAAGGACATTTTAAAATAAAATGTAACCCAAGTTTAAAAAAGGTCTCAAGTTCACAGTATGATATACAAAAATTTAATTATGTATGTTTATTTAACAGTTTTTAAACTAAAAAGCTAAATAAAAAACAACCTTGCTTGTTCTAGCAAAATTTAATAAAAAAATATAAGACCAGTTGATTAAGAGTTTAAATATTTAAACATAAATGAAACTATTATTCTTTTCCCTCATTCTTCTTCTGTTCTCGTTATCATTGTCTCTCTGTATGCAGATCTGTGAATGTTGTATCTAAAGGTCTGTATCTATGGTAACACACCAGATTTGTTTTTTCAGGACCGGGCTCCATATCCGGGAACTCGTCGCACAGCAACCACTACTCTAACTCTGGATGTTTCGGATGGAGATGATCTGGGTCCCATGTTCCTCCCGTGTGTTCTGGTCAACAACACACACGACTGTAACCCCATCACGTACCGTGTGGCTATTCCTGAGCTAACTGACCCGGTAAGAACTCACAGAGAACCTCAGAGGTCTTTGAATACTGAATATTCTCTTCATACAGTACATTTATTTTCCAACTGGATCTCCTACTAGAAAACAGGTCCAAACCAGGTAGCTTTTTTTTTTTTTTTTTTTTTTGCTAGTCTGAGATTATCTACCAATTCTTACAAACTTGACCAAGGCTGATCTAAGACCATCTAATGGTCATGGTTTCTAGCTGGTCCCAGTAGAAACCATATAAAACCAGCTGCCACCTTGAGGTTTTACCTGGATTTTTGAGTAAGGATGTTGTCAGAGCCTGTTATTTGGCACAAATTACAATCATGATGCTGTATTCAGTGTCTGGCATAGCTAGGTACAAAGGCAGGAAGTTGTCTTCCTTGACTGAAACACTTCACCTGTGACCCCGTTGAGCAGGACAGGGTGACCTGAGGCTATGCAGTGGGCAGCCCTGGATAGATGCTCTCTTAGAGAAAGTCTTGAGTGCTTGACGACAAGGTTTGTGCATGAGATTGTGTTTTGGAACTATAAAGAAAGAAATAAACTATGCACTGTATGTGTATTAATAATTCAGCCTCACACAGCAAACCTATTGACCGCTCACTGACCATTTGCTGTCAATCAAAGGTTTGGGGTCGGTAAGATTTTTAAAATGTTTTTGAAAAAAATCTCTTATGCCCATCAAGGCTGTATTTGTTTTTTTTTTTGTTTGTTTGTTTTTTTTTGTTGTTGTTGTTGTTTTTAAAAAGTAAAAAGAGTTATATTATGAAATAGTATTGCAATGTAATTTTTTAAAATACATTTTAAAATTTTATTTATTACTGTAATGAAAAGCTGAATTTTCAGTGTCACATGATTTTTCTAGAAATCATTCTAATATGCTGATTTGGGGCTCAAAAATTTTTCTTAATATTATCAGTGTTAAAAACAGTTGTGTTGCTTAATATTTTTGTGAAAACTGATACATTTTTTATTTTGATGAATACCTAGTTCATAAGGAAAGCATTTATGTTAATATTTTTAACATAGATGTCTTTACTGTCACTTTTGATTCATTTAATGCATTCTTGATGAATAAAAGTATGCGTGCTAACCTCGAACAAAATTATAAATTGTATATGAAGGGTATTAAAAAAAGGTTTAAAAAATTATACACTTTAGCAGTTACATGTTTGACTGCAGAATGCTGAAATTGACCGTGTTTTTTTTTTTGTTTTGTTTTTAGAGACTCCAATAGTGAACATATGGTTATTTTCTTTTCGCGTCTTTTTCATGGACACTTGTAAGACGTTTTGATGTCTTCACTGGATTTTTTATGGACAAGCTCAAGAACAGTGTAAAGCTCAGTATTTGTGTCATTGTTTTGGTGTTTTGTTGACCCTTCACCATTTAAATGTCAGACCTTTCATATTTCCCATCACATACGTTGCTCTACTGACCTGTGCTTGGCTAAAGATGAGACTCATACAGCAGGGGCAGGAAGGGTGAGAAATGAGGGATTTAGATGAGAAAAAGAGGTGGCTGATGAAAGTTAGCTGGTACAGATTGAATGAGATCAGGGGCAGGGAGTAGAGACAAAGCGAGATGAGACCCTAAGTAAAACCACAGGGTTCATCACCCATCAAAGCCAAGACGTGAAGCTTTGATGAAATCAGACCCCAGTTGAGGTATGTTGGGGTGGGCAGACCTCTGAGGAGATGGATCTTTATGGAACCAAACCACATGGAGAAAAAAAAAGAGAGAGTCCAGCACATACAACCACAGCTGATCTTTGCTCAGGGGGGACTGCCGTAATTCATGCTAAAAATGTTTTCTACTGCAGACGCTGCACTCCCAATGGCTACCAATTTCTGCACTGAATAAATGTGCTGCAGATTTGCTTCATTTCGAGCTGTTTTACTTTCCTTTTTGCATTCCGCTTGCTGCAATGCATGCATTTTCACAGAGACAATCTCTTTTCGCTTTTCCTGCTGTTCTCTGATTATCTCACAAATTATGAAGGATTAGTGTGTGAGGAAATCCATTTCAGAAATTTCATTTAGATTGGGTGTTTTTTTTTTTTCTCCCACATTTTACATTTTACATTCATTCTGTTGATCTGCACTGACAGTGGCTGTGTTTGCAGTTGCATACTACTATTTCTGCAGTAGGCCTATATAGTATGAATAATGCATAATACTGAAAAATTATGAAAATAAAAATTTTATTACTATTATTTAATCTGCCAAAAATTACGTTAAATTGCATTTTAAAAAAGCAAATAAAAAAGTCTTCAAATTTTCATCAAAGCTGCATTTATTTGATCAAAAAATAACAGTAAAAACAATTATATTGTGAAATATTATTACAATTTTAAATAATTGTTTTGTATTTTAATATATATTAAAATGTAATTTATTACTGTGATGCAAAGCTGGATTTTCAGCATCATTACCCCAGTCTTCATGATCCTTCAGAAATCATTCTGATATGCTGATTTGCTGCTCAAGAAACATTTCTTATTATTGTCAATGTTGAAAAGAGTTGTGCTGCTTAATATTTATGTGGAAACTGTAAGACTTTTTTCAGGATTCTTTGATGAATTGAAAGTTTTAAAGAACAGTATTTATTTGAAATAGAAATATTTTTGAATTTTATAAATACTGAGTTCTGATCGATTTAATGTGTCCTTGCTGAATAAAAGTATTAACTACTTAAAATAATAATAATAATAATAATAATAATAATAATAATAATAATAGTAATCTTACTGACCACAAACTTTAACAGTAGTGTACCTTTATTTGTTTGTTTGTTTGTTTGAGATGATAACTCATATCATTAACTAAATTAAACATAATGATAATAGGGTCATGTGACATCAATGCAGCATACTATTTTCAATAACTGACTGTGTTCTGAGTGGGTGCATTATGAAACTATTTTAAAAGTTTTATGTTACATTGTAGTCACATAACCTCATTACCATATTTAATTGAATCGTGGCTTTCATCTATCTTCTTATACAGGACATACTGAAAATTCACATGCTACACATGGTACTGCAGGGATTTTAAGAGTAGTGTTTTAATAAGTTATTGTAAACACATCCTGTATCAATGCATAATGCGTACTGTTTCAGATACTATTTTTAAAACAATACTGGCCAGTAGTCAGTATGTACTGCGCAGTATGCAGTAAGCATTATGCTAGTGTTCCATTCCCAACATAGATTCTCTCTCGTTTCCTTTGGCATGAATAGTGGTAATTAATGAGGTCACATATTTCACAATTAGAGCTGGGATATGGTTCGAGAGTTTTTTTCCTGTCTCTAGGCACAGATTAATCGGCCTAATGCCTGCTGGAGAGGGGGATTATGGGTAGTTTTAAACGTCTCAGGTGGGCAAGAATTCTGATTTACTGTGCTCACATATTTAACATTGAGCGTCTGTATTTACGCTGCCATTTTAATGAAGCGCCCATCCCAAAGGAGATGCTTCTTATTATCATATCTGTTAGAGGCCGTATTTGTCTGCACGAAATGCACACTCATCTGTAGAGCACAGATTAATACAATCAAGTGTCCCAAGAGCTTTGCTTTTAGCCCAGAGGAAAACGTTCCTCAATGGATCCTCTTTCATAGCTTGAGACTTAATGGACGTCTCAAAGGGTTTTATTTATGTATCAGCTTTGTTCCAGATGTTTCTCCTAAAATTTGGAGAAATAAAAGTAGGCACAAAGTGTCGATTATTTAATGGACCTGAGCTAACATGAACTAACAATGAACAGCTAAACTAACGTTAACAAAGATTAATAAATACTGTAACAAATGTGTTGCTCATTGTTACTTAAGGTTAGTTAAAAAATGAAAAATAAAGGTTAGTTAAAAAATGAAAATTGAAATTTTACTGAAAATGTAATCACCTCCCTCAGGCCATCCAAGATGTAGATGAGTTTGTTTCTTCATCAGAACAGATTTGAAGAAATTTAGCATTGCATCACCTGCTCACCAATGGATCAATGGAGTGAATGGGTGCCGTCAGAATGAGAGTCCAAACAGCTGATAAAAAATATCACGGTAATCCACAAGTACTGTAATCCACATGACTCCAGTCCACCCACCAATTGATGTCTTGTGAAGTAAAAAAAACAAAACAAAAACAAAATATTCCTTTCTCCAGTGAAAAAGTCATCTCATCTGAATTAGGAGAGAAATCTGCACGGATCAATCATTTACAAGAGAAAACAGTTCAAAACAGTTCTAAATAAATATGTTGGTAGATTGCTTGTGGATGTGATGTTTTTATCAGTTGTATGGACTCTCATTCTGAGTCCTCCTCACCATTGGTGAGAAAGTGATGTTATGCTACATTTCTCCAAATATGTTCTGGTGAAGAAACAAACTCATCTACATCTCGGATGACCTGAGGGTGAGTAAATTTTCTTAGAAAGGCTAGGATGAAACAATAGATATAAAAACATACTGAAATTGCATATTGAATAATTTAGCCAAATCTGATCTCGGTTGCCCATTTATTCTTGTCTTCTCTTTTCCAGAGCAAACTAAACCCTCTGAATGTGACACCTCCCATTCGAGCCATTGACCAGGACAGAAACATCCAGCCGCCCTCAGACAGACCCGGAATCCTGTACTTCATACTGGTTGGTAGGTACTTCAGTTCACATAGTGTTGAAAAATAGACACATATACACAACTGCACTCTTAACTTATGTTTTCATACATTTAAAAGAGAAACTCAGTTGTTTGATAAATGTTATTAGGGTTTGAAAGGGTCTGCTGTTGTTGCTGTATCTTTAAACACAGCAGACTATATAGGTTTGGATGGGGCATATGGAATTCCTATTTTATGGTTAAGTATAAATCAATTAATAGCACAAGTTTTGTGTGTTTCTCTGTACTGTGTTTCAGGTCAACCTGCTACGTACCCAGAATACTTCTCACTCAACAGGAGCACGGCTGAGCTGCGGCTGCTGAAGCCTGTGGACAGAGAGCTGTACCAGCGCTTCAGTCTCGTCATTAAGGTCATTATATCACCATCAGGTTATCTTCTACAGATGGCTGTGAAGATAAGAGAGGTTCATTTAACTCCCTGCTCACCGTTTCCAGAGGCTCTTACATTTAAGTGTCAATAAGAGTGTCATCATTTTTACAGTAGTACTGGCTGAATGTTTTACGACCAGAATAACACCTGGTATTAACTGCAGTATATTTCTGGAAATATTCTCCTCATATTACAGCAATAGTATCAGCATTGAACACACTATCTGTATGTAAACACTTTCACTGTGGTTCTGTTTAAAAACCGAGTATGCCGTCTATTTAGGAAGCACTTTAAAGCACTGTAGTTGCTGTCTTGGTGCAAAGGTATGCAGCATAATTACTGTAAAAATTATTGCAAGGCTGCATCGCACATATACTTTTGTGGGGAATGCAGTTCCACAGTGCATTTGTGATAAACTTTCAAGCATGAAAGTGAAATGCTCTATCATTATACTTTTTTCAGTACTAAAAAAATAAATTGACAAAATGTACACTACTGTTCAAAAGTTTTTCAAAAGTTTTTGTTTTTTTAAGAAATTAAGAAGAATGCATTAAATTGGTTAAAATTGAAAGTAACGGCATTTATAATGTTTCAAAAGATTTTTATTTCAAATAATTCTGTTCTTTTAAAAATGTATCATGGTTTCCACAACAATGCTAAGCAGAACAACTGTTTTCAACATTTCTGAAGTATCATGTGACTGGAGTAATGGCTGCTGAAAATTCAGCATTTCCATCACAGGAATAAATTACATTTTAAAATATATTAAAAGAGAAGACAGTTGTTTTAAATTGTTAAAATATCTTGCAATTTACTGTATTTTCGATCAAAGTCCTGTTGGAGTCCTGTTGAACATAAGAGACTTCTTTTGAAAACATCTTTCCAACACCAAACTTTTGAACCGTAGAGTAGTTTTGTCTAATTCACAACATACCATTTTACCCAGTTTTTGTACAGTATGTGATACATATATTTATGCTTCTTATCACATCATTAGTTTAGCACTGAAATCAGTCAATCATTCTGGGTTCCCATGAGCTTTGTGCAAAGAGCACTATTTGTATGCCACACAGTTTCTGCCTATGTAGAGCGTTCCAAATCACTTACTTGAGATCCCATTTCAGTTAGGATGCTGCCTTTGTAGGTGGTAGACAGTGAGGCAGCTCACTAGCTTTTGGAATAGCTTTTTAAATTTAATTACATTAAACAAACTGTATCTTCTAATTGAATTGAGCTGGAAGAGAAAGAGCAAGAGAGAGAAACTGAAAAAGGAAGCATGCGCTGCTGTGAAATTATTCTGCTCTATCATAGATTTGGGTGGAACAACAGTGTAACAGCAAGGGTAATTTAAATGTTTCCTCTGTGAAACGATGCATGACTGTGTTTGCTGTTATGATTTTGTCGTTTTATAATAACAAAGAACGATATGCTATTCTCAGTTTGCTTCAAGCTTGCTGAAATTCGAGACCAAAAAACAAACAAAACATTGCCGCTGTCAACATTGTTAGATGTGCATATGTGTGCACGTTTCAAATGAGTGAAGTGGCTATTGAGTTACTGAGCTGCAGTCTTTCATGGCTTCTTAATGAAATCAGTGACGGGGCTTATAACTGAAATGAAAATATTCAGGGAGATTTAGCCACATACTCCTCTTTAATAAACAAAGACGAGTTTTGAGCCACTTTGGGTCCATAAATTTTGGATAGAATTTTAATTGCTGGACTTGAATTAGAAATGAGTGAAGATTAATTAAAATCCTTTGATGAATTTGAATTTAAAAGAAAAAATATTTTTACTTGATTGGCTGCACACATTACTACAATTTCTTTACACTAGCTTAACTAGCTACACTGGAAAAAAGATTTATAAAATTTATAAAAAAATTTTTTTATAAAAATTTCTTAAAATAAAACAAACTTAGAGTGAAATAAAATACAAAATAAAAAACTTAAACCTTATTTTATTACAGCTAATTGCCATTTCTCATTTTCATTTTGTTTATCTAGATGTACTAAAATAACTAAAACTGAAATAAATTAACGAAAACCACATAGACATATTTTTTAAAAGACAAAAACACTGAAAATGTATCGTCAAAATAAAAAATATATTTATTTATTTATTTTATAAATGTCCAAAAAGAATATTACTGAGATACTTATATATATATAAACTCAAAATATTAATACGAACTGTGAAAGTATGTCAATGATACTCTTTTTTTGGACATTTACCATAATGATTTTTTTTTAATGATTTACCATTTTTTGGATATTGTAGCTTGGTAATGTCATTTTGATCACAATAGCTTGGTATGTATTATAGTAATACCATGGTACTTCAAGTTACTTAAAAGAATACCATGTGAATACAATATTATTTGAATTTGGTTAATTACTAATATACTGTCATCATATTTGTATGGAAACTCATCAGATTATAGTTTGTTTGCAAATTAAAGAGTGTCAAGCAACTGACAGCCTTAAGCTTTTCTTTTTAGAGAATTTTAACAGTTTGTTTGTTTGTGAACAGGCCGAGCAGGATAACGGTCACCCTCTTCCTGCATACGCTGACCTGCAGATTGAAATTCTGGATGAGAATAACCAGGCACCATATTTCCAGCGCTCCTCATACCAGGGCTTCATCAGTGAGTCTGCCTCGGTTGGCACCACCATCTCAGGGAGTGCCAACCTCACGGCCCCGCTGGGCATCATTGCACTGGACAACGACATAGAAGAGGTGAGATGTTCTCATGAAAAGTGCCAGGACATTTTCAATGTTGCTTCACTCCTGTCTTGGGAATGCAAAGATGCATAAAATCACAGATGGTTTCAGTCTCTCCATATGTTTTATGTTGTAGCTGCTGCCAGGGGCCACACCAGTAGGTACCCGAGTGACGTGATGTGTGCCCTCTTTTCTTTTTTTCTTTTCTTTTCTTTTCTTTTCTTTTCTTTTCTTTTCTTTTTTTATAATATAATGGTTTGATAAATGCAGTTTTCTTTACTTTTTTGCTGTGTTTCCTATTAACACATGAAGTTGGTACATGATATATTGAATGATATGTCTCTTTTTAGCCAGTAGGCTTTAATTTGACACAGCTGTGAGCCATTGTTTGTTACACTTTATTGCTAGTTAAAATAGGTGGCAATGAGGCAGATGCTCTCATTCTAGACAGCAATCGATTGCACAAACATTTGCATGCAAAAAGAGTTAACATTATATTTTCTGTTTTTCTTGAAAAGAGAGATTGTAAATTGTATATGTAAATGTAACCCAATGTTATCCTGGGTTATAAATACTGTAAATATTAAAAACATGTTCATGATTTAGATTTTAATGAGTCTTTAATTGTATAAAAAATACAGTTAGAACGTCTCGGTTACGTATGTAACCCTCGTTCCCTGAAGGAGGGAACGGAGACGTCACGTCGGATGACCGACGAAATTGGGATCTCGCCAGAGAGACCAATCCACTTCGAGTGTAACTAAACGAGCCAATGGACATTGGCATGCGATTATTGCATCCAGCTGCCGCTGATCACAGCGTGAGCATAAGAGGCAGCTGATGCACCGCATCAATTATGTTTTCGCTGAGGAGCCGAGCCGGCGACCCGGCAGCTCAGCGGTGGTACAGCGACTGTGGCGACGGGACGTGACGTCTCCGTTCCCTCCTTCAGGGAACGAGGGTTACATACGTAACCGAGACGTTCCCCTTTCAGTCGGTCACTCCGAGTCACGTCGGATGACCGACGAAATTGGGATCCCTACCAAAGCGCCACAGGAGCTGCCCCTTCCAGTGCCCTGTGTAGGGCTCCTGACCCTTCCTATAAGGCAGACGATAGGACCGGGCTCTACACAGAGAAGGTCAACTACTGGTGTTCCTTGAGCAACCCAAACAGTAGGACTAGGATAACACTGGGAAGCGTGCCCTTCCACTTGGAAGAGGCACACTGCGGAGTCACCTCCTCCCAAAGGGGGTTTAAGTGACATTCAAACATGTGAAGTAACCCAGAGGGCCCTTTTGCACATGGAAGTCTCTGAGATGGCTCAGGCTGCATCTTTAGAGATGGCAGAACGTGGTCCGCCAGGGGAAACACGGCTCTAATAAGAATACCGTGGAATACACATATGGGATCCCGACAGGGTCTCTCATATGGGCACTAGCCTCGCACCAGTTTTCAAGAATTCATTGGCTGAAGGCCTGGCGCCGGACGCTCCGCCGTGTCCGGACGCCGGAGTGCTGGAGGACTCAACAGGGTTTGCCTGGTTAAGGAACTCTCTGGAGAATTAGGCGTAAGGACGCCGCAAGCCGACTCTGAGCCGGCCCTCTCAGTGCCACTACCCGTTTGAGGTGAGAACACAGGAGGAAACCGGTTCGACACGTAGGCTATAAAACCTAGCGAACGTGTTGGGAGTCGCCCAACCCGCAGCTCTACAGATGTCTGCTAGCGAGGCACCACGAGCCAGCGCCCAGGACGATGCGACACCCCTAGTGGAGTGAGCACGCAACCTGAGCGGGCAGGGCACACCTTGTGCTTCGTAGGCCAAGGTGATGGCATCCACTATCCAGTGGGCCATCCTCTGCTTGGAGACAGCCTTCCCCTTCTGCTGTCCTCCGTAACAGACAAAGAGCTGTTCTGAGGTCCTGAAGCTCTGAGTTCTATCCACGTACTGACGCAGTGCGCGTACAGGACAGAGCAAAGCTAGGGCTGGGTCTGCCTCCTCCAGGGGCAGCGCTTGCAGGCTCACTACCTGGTCCCTGAAGGGCGTGGTAGGAACCTTGGGCACATAGCCGGGCCGGGGCCTCAGTGTTGCACTGGAGTCAGCCGGCCCAAACTCAAGGCACGATTCGTCGACCGAAAATGCCTGCAGGTCCCCCACCCTCTTGATTGAGGCCAATGCAGTCAGGAGTAGGGTTTTCATAGAAAGAAACTTCAACTCGACTGACTGCAATGGCTCAAAGGGGGCAGTTTGTAGGGCTCTTAGCACCAAAGCCAAATCCCAAGAGGGAAGGGAGGGAGGCCTCGGAGGATTTAACCTCCTGGCCCCCCTAAGAAACCTGACGACCAGATCGTGCTTCCCCACCGACCTCCCCTCTATGGGGTCGTGGTGGGCAGAAATAGCAGCAACATATACCTTAAGGGTGGAGGGGGACAGCCTACGCTCCAACCCTTGTTGCAAAAAGGAAAGCACGGCTCTGATCGAACATCTCCGGGGGTCCTCCTGGTAAGAGGAACACCATTCGACGAACAGGTTCCACTTCAGCGCATAGGCCCGTCTTGTGGACGGTGCTCGTGCTGAAGCGATAGTGAGCGCTACCTCCTGGGGCAGGTCACCTAGAACCTCCGCGTCCCGTCCAGGGACCACACATGAAGTTTCCACAAGTCTGGACGCGGGTGCCAGAGGGTGCCCCGTCTCTGAGAAAGCAGATCCTTCCTCAGAGGAATCGGCCAGGGAGGGGCTGTCGCGAGGAGCATGAGTTCCGGGAACCAGGTCCTGTTGGGCCAATATGGAGCCACTAACAGGACCTGCTCCTCGTCCTCCCTGATCTTGCACAATGTCTGTGCTAGCAGGCTCACTGGGGGAAACGCATACTTGCGCAAGCCCTGGGGCCAGCTGTGTGCCAGTGCATCCGTGCCGAGCGTTGCCTCGGACAGGGAGTAGAACCACTGGCAGTGGGTGGTTTCTGGAGATGCAAACAGGTCTACCTGAGCAACTCCGAACCGACTCCAAATCAGCTGGACCGCCTGGGGATGGAGTCTCCACTCCCCAGGAAGTGCCGCTCGAGACAGTTCGTCGGCCGCCTGATTGAACACTCCTGGGATGTGGATGGCACGAAGGGACCTCAGATGCTTCTGACTCCAGAGGAGGAGGTGGCGGGCGAGTTGCGACATGCGACGGGAGCGCAAACCGCCTTGCCGGTTGATATAGGCAACGGTCGCAGTGTTGTCCGTACGGACCAGAACGTCCCTGCCCCAAAGGCGCCCTCTGAGGCGGCACAGGGCAAGGCGTACTGCCAGCAACTCGAGGCAATTGATATGCCAACGCAGAAGGGGGCCCGTCCAACCCCTGATACTGCGTGCCCGTTGTACGTGGCACCCCAGCCGGTGGCCGAGGCATCCGTGAATACCACAGCATGCCTGGATACCTGCTCCAGGGGCACTCCTGCCCGAAGGAACGAAGGATCTGACCACGGGCTGAAGGTCTTGCGGCAGGCCGGTGTAATCTGAACCCGGTGAGTACCGCGTTTCCACGCCCACCTCGGGATTCGATCATGGAGCCAGTGCTGAAGCGGTCTCATATGGAGCAGACCGAGCGGAACTATGGCCGCAGCTGCAGCCATATGCCCCAGGAGCCTCTGAAAGAGTTTCAGTGGGACCGCTGTCCTGCCTGATAAAGTCTTGAGGCAGTTCAGCACCGACTGAGCACGTTCCTGGGTGAGGCGTGCTGTCTGGTTGACCGAATCCAACTCCATGCCGAGAAAAGAGATCCTCTGCGTTGGCACGAGTTTGCTCTTTTCCCAATTGACCCGAAGGCCCAACTGGCTGAGGTGCCTGAGCACCAGGTCCCTGTGTGCGCACAACAGCTCTCGAGACTGTGCAAGTATGAGCCAGTCGTAGAGGTAGTTGAGAATGCGCACACCCCGTTGTCTCAGGGGAACAAGGGGCCGCCTCTGCGACTTTGGTGAAGACACGAGGCGAAAAGGGACAGCCGGAAGGGCAGGACCTTGTACTGATATGCCCGACCATCGAACGCGAATCGCAGGAATGGCCTGTCTCGCGGGAGAATCGAAACATGAAAGTACGCGTCCTTCAGGTCGATTGCTGCAAACCAATCTAGGGGACGGACGCATCCAAGAATGCGTTTCTGCGTCAACATCTTGAACGGCATCTTGTGAAGTGCACGGTTCAAAACTCGCAGATCCAAGATCGGTCGTAACCCACCGCTTTTCTTGGGCACAATGAAGTAAGGGCTGTAAAACCCCGACCTCATATCGGCTGGAGGGACCGGCTCTATTGCATCCTTCGCCAGTAGGACTGCAATCTCCGCGAGCAAGACAGGGGCATCGACGGCTTTGACTGAAGTGTACCGGATGCCCCTGAACTTGGGGGGGACGCCGGGCGAACTGAATCGCATAGCCGAGTCTGATGGTCCGCAGGAGCCACCGGGACGGGCTGGGGAGCGCTAACCAGGCTCCGAGAGACCGCACCAGCGGGGCCAACGGGCCCACCGACATGCCCGCGGTGGGGCAGCGAGGTGGAACACAGGGACCGGCCCCAGGGCCTGTGACGGCCTGGCCTGTGACGGCAGGGGGCGGGGTCTGGGTGTGTAGTGTAGCACTCACCTGATTTCTCCTCGCATGGGAGGAGACACAGGAACCCGGCTTGAGGCTTGTGACAGCCCGGCGTTTGACGACTTGAAGCGGGGACTGGAGTGCTACTGCCCTTACCTGGTTCCACGAATGGGCAGGAGGGGTGCTCTTGGGCAACCACCCGCTGCCTGCTGGCGAGAGAGGAGGAGGGAAGTGATCCTGTGATGCACGGATCACCACTCTCCTCCTCTTGAGACCCGGAGATTGAGGAGACCGCTCTTTACTGATGTTTTGGGTACCGCTGGCTGCTGGGCCAGCGGCGGAACAAAATGAACAAAAAATACTCCACCCGGCCCTCCTCCGGGGGAGGGAGTGGTGCAGTCACCATCTCCCGATGAGCAGTCTCCTCCATCTCTGGGTCGCCCGTCTCAGGGCCTCTTGCACTTGCGCTTGCCGCCAGGTTTGGCGGGGGCCTGGACGGGCTGGGCGTCCTGCCTGCGACCGGCTCCACGACGCTGCCTGGTGAAGGCTGCTGCGGCTGCGCGGGAGCGGGGACGGCCGCAGGGGACGGCCGCAGGGGGCGCCCACGGCGACGAGCAGGCTGAGTGGCTGCAGCCGGGGTGGAAGCAGCAGGTTTCCTCCGGCGCATGATGTGTTTGCCTCAGTCTGCTTCTGGGCTGCCGAGAACTGCTGGGCAAAGCTCTCGACAGCGTCGCCGAAAGGGCCGGTCTGTGACACGGGAGTACCTTCTCCTGCCCCGTCATGTCAGCGAGACACAGCCAGAGATGGCGCTCCTGGACATCGCACAACCCAGAGACTGTGCGGTCACCTTCGTCACTCGTAGCGCGAGGTCCGTCGCAGCACGCAGCTCATGTAGAACCGCCAGGTCGTGACCACCCTCGTGCAGGTCTTTCAGTGCTTTGGCCTGGTGGACCTGCAGCAACGCCATAGCGTGGAGGGCGGAAGCCGCCTCCCCACAGGCTCTACAAGCACTGCCAGTTAGACCTGACGAATACTTAGAGGCCCGTGAGGGGAGACACGGATCACCCCGCAGGGTGGAAGCGGCTGTTGGACACAGTTGCATGGCCACAGACCGTTCCACCGAGGGGATGCCCGCATACCCCAAAGCGGCTCCACCATCGAGGGTGGTGAGAGCGGAAGAACTACAAGATGTGTTTCGGGCAGTGAAAGGTGCCCTCCACAATCTTGTCAGCTCCTCATGCACTTCCGGAAAGAATGGCACCGGAGGGGGGCGCTGAGAACCAGCGCCACCCCCACCGAGGAACCACTCGCCCAGCCTCGAAGGATCGGGACACGGTGGCTTTTTAGGATTCCACACGAGCCCGACATTCTCGGCGGCCCGGGAAAGCATAGCCGTCATCTCTGGGTCTGGCACGGACAACGCTACCACACCCGAAGGGGGCAACGCAGCCGGGTCGTCATCCCCGGAGAGAGAGGGCCCGCCCTCCGATGCGGTGATCGACATCTGGTCGTCAGAGGGGGCACCGAAGGAAACGCGTGGCCAGCGCGCTCCTTCGGCAGCTCCACCGGCTGCGGAGTGCTTGAGGGGTGAGGAGCTCCACTTGGGGAAGCCCTCACCGTAATCCTCAAATCACCTCTAGACTCCACCGGATCCAGTGTGCACGCCGGATCACGGCAGGCAGAGGGACTCTGCCATGTTTGACATAGCAGAGTCGCACTCCGAGATGGTCATGTCCCCGCAAGAAGAACATGAACCATCCACGAAAGCCACCTCAGCGTGCTGAATGCCCAGACACGTGAGGAAGCGATCGTGACCGTCCTGAGGCGCCAGGAAACGACCACACCCAGAAACGCACGGGTGAAAAGACATCTTTAAAAAGACGCGATCACCCGTGTTGCTCTTTTAGAGAAATTGCTCTTTCAGAGAAATGCTCTTTTAGTGCTGAAGCACGCAGGGGAGCTGGCCACCGCACACTCCTAGTGTGGCTGTCAGCAGGAAGACGATCTTTCTCTCCCGGACACCGTGACCACCGCTGCCGCGCCGTAACGCCCGCACTCGCTCGCAGAACACTCTCTTGGAAGGGAGAGCAGTAGCTTTAACCACTACCGCTCGGCTCCGAAGCGAAAGGATAATTGATGCGGTGCATCAGCTGCCTCTTATGCTCACGCTGTGATCAGCGGCAGCTGGATGCAATAATCGCATGCCAATGTCCATTGGCTCGTTTAGTTACACTCGAAGTGGATTGGTCTCTCTGGCGAGATCCCAATTTCGTCGGTCATCCGACGTGACTCGGAGTGACCGACTGAAAGGGGAACTAGAATTATACTCTTGATAAAAATATATGTATGATAAAAAATACCATATTTACATAAGTTTGTTTTGGAGTTTTACTTCAAAAATGTATTTTATGTACATACACACATACACACATTATAGATTTAATTAAACTAAATTAATTTATACTAAATCTAATTATATCAATACATTATTCTATTATATTTTAAATGTATTTTATATACATATACATATTTTATATACATATCTCTCTCTCCCTCCATCTGTGACTGAATTAATCAAGCATTGACTGAATAGATGAAATAAATCAATAGACAAACTAATGCAGGTGGTTTGCAGACAAGCAGCTTGTATTGACATACAGTATGATCAATTTTAATGACAAAGCAGTTCTGTCAGTTTAAAATGTGCATGTACTTTGTTTTCTCTCTGGATTTATACATTAGATTTTGACTTGAATTCTCTGGACTTTCAAATAAGCTGCTGTATTTCTGTAGAGGCTCTTGCGTGTCAGAGTGAATGAGGTGGTCGAGTGACTCTGTCTTGCGTGTTATGCAACATGAGGATTGCGTGACTGCATGAGGTTTGTTTGGACGGTGTGTCATGCTCATATTAATGTGTAGTAATGCTGCACTTGACCTCTCAACTTTGTTTGTTTTGTGAAGACAAAAGACCCTCAGTTGAAGATCACTCTGAATGACTACACCTCCATCTTCTCCATCACGTCTGCTGGCATCACACGCTACCTTACTCTACTGAAGCCAGTGGACCGAGAGATACAGACAAACTACACCTTAACGGTTCGTGGCACACACAAATATACTGTGCACACATATTTACCTGTTTGAAAACCTCCTATTGACTCTTATTGACCTTTGAATAAACTCAGAAATATTGCATTTCATCCCAAAATCAAAAGAAAAAGGTTATGAATTTTGTATAAGGAAATAAAACCTATTTTAGGACCATTAAATTATTAAAGGACATTTTATGTATTGAAATTCATATTATTATTGGTGGTGATTCTTGTTTCTGTATCAATGTCATATTAATGTATATTAGAGGAAAAAGGTCAGTAATTAATATTTAAATCAACCTAAATTAAAGATATTAATGCTAATATGTTTAAATATATAATGTATGAAAACTGCATTTTTAAATTATAAAATGTTTAAATGCATTTTAATATATAAAGAAAAAATATGTATAATATATGCGTTTTATTGAGATTTTAATTTGATATATCAGCAAAAAGTTTGTTATTTTAAATATTTCCAGACTGTAAATGTATAAAAATACAATTATCACTTGCTGGTAAAATTATTCTAATGATTAAAAATTGCTCATATGATAAAAACATTCAATTTCTGCAAAAAAAAAAAAAAAAAAAAAAATCCCCTAAAAAAATCCATTGTAACTATTAAATTAAGACAGTATTTTAACTATATATTTGTCTAGAACACACACTGCAATTTATTTAGAGTCCCTGTCACTCATGTCTCTTCTCTTATTGAAAATGAATGACTGGTCGCTTCAGTTTCTTCAGTCTTCTGTCCTCTTGAGATTATTTACTGCTCTTCTGAGACCCTGTGTGAGTCACGATCTGCCCTGTGGGACTCCTCCAGCATGAGGAGCATCTAATTTATTAACAACAGGGAATGTTCTTAATGTTTCTGTCTTCAACATCAAGTCTCAGCATGACAACTGTTCGCTGTGATGAACAAAACAAAGCGATTGAAACGATGCTGTTTGTTCAGTATGTGAAGTGCCTCTTCAGGACTCTGTCCATCGATCGGATCTATTGATCTGAGATTCGGGCTCAAGTGCCTCTGATCTTTCCAGAATCCCTCATCTCCAAGGAGCAGTTAAAAGACAGCTGGATCACAGGAGCAACATTTGAGTGCAGTGTTTTGATCATTGTTTAATCTGAGAAGAGATGTTTGTTTCGTGGATCGTTCACTGTAGTGGCGTGTCGAGACGTCTTTCAGTTGGGAGTGTCCCATTTGGGATGATGTCATCAGGGATGACAGAAGTAGGCAAGATGGGGTCTCAAGAATTGAAGAATTTTATCTCAGGGTGATGGTGTGTGTGTGTAAATATATATGTATCATACATAATGTATGTATGTACACTACGAGTCAAAAGTTTTTGGACAGTAAGATTTTTAATGTTTTTTTTTTTTTTTTTAAGAAGTCTCTTTTGCTCACCAAGCCTGCATTTATTTGATCCAAAGTACAGCAAAAACAGTAAAATTTTCAAATGTTTTTACTATTTAAAGTAACTGTTTTCTATTTAAATATATTTTAAAATGTAATTTATTCCTGTGATCAAAGCTAAATTTTCAGCATCATTACTCCAGTCTTCAGTGTCACATGATCCTTCAGAAATCATTCTAATATGCTGATTTGCTGTTCAAGAAACATTTTTTATTATTATTATCAATATTTAAAACAGTTGATTACTTTTTTTTCTGGAATCTTTGATGAATAGAAAGATCCAAAGATCAGAAATTATCTGAAATAAAAAGCTTTTGTAACATTATACATTATACCACTCAAAAGCTTGGAGTCATAATATATATATATATATATATATATATATATATATATATATGTGTGTGTGTGTGTGTGTGTGTGTGTGTGTGTGTGTGTGTGTGTGTGTGTGTGTGTATATATATATATATATATATATGTGTGTGTGTGTGTGTGTGTGTGTGTATATATATATATATGTGTGTGTGTGTGTGTGTGTATATATATATATATATATATATATGTTATTTTATTTTATTTTAAAAGAATTATAGAAATTAATACTTTTATTTAGCAAGGATGCTATTGATCAAAAGTGATGATAAAGACATTTATATTGTTGCAAAATATTTCTATTTCAGATAAATGCTTTTTCTGAACTTTCTATTCATCAAAGAAACCTGAAAAAAATTCTACTCAGCTGTTTTCAACATAATAATAATAATAATAAATGTTTTTTGAGCAGCAAATCAGAATATTAGAATGATTTCTGAAAGATCATGTGACTGGAGTACTGATGCTAAAAATTCAGCTTTGAAATGACAGGAATAAAATACATTTTAAAATATATTCAAATAGAAAAGAGTTATTTTAAATAGTAAAAATATTTCAAATTGTTACTGTTTTTGCTGTACTTTGGATCAAATAAATGTAGGTGTAGTGAGCAGAAGAGACTTCTTTAAAAAACATTAAAATTCTTACTGTCCAAAAACATTTGACTGGTAGTGTATGTAAAAACTAGAGTTTGCTCAAACTAAACTCAAAACTTACATAGGTAGCCACTTAAACCAGCTTTATGACAGAAGCCACTGGCTTTGGCCAATCATAGTTTAGAATTTTGGGACGGCCAATCACATTGCACTTGTGCCTCTGCTCATGCCTCTGCTCACTGCCAGATTGTGACGATTTAGGTTCTGATAATCAGCGTAAATCCATTTGAAAGGCTTAACAATAGTCTGTTTATCAGCACAAAACAGAGACCCAATCACATTTAATATGTTTTCTTTTATAAAGAACAAACAGGCTTAAACAAGCACATGAAAGAAAATTAGCTGTAGAGTTATTAGACCTGGAGAGAGACCAACATAATCAAAGTCCACTTCCCTGCAGTGTGCTTTTAATGCTAAAGTTCATCCAAAAGTGAAATTCTGTTATCATTTAATCATCTTATCTTGTTAAAAAAAAAAAAAAAAAAAACCTGTATGAATTTCTTTATTCTGTGCACTCTTAAAACCAGGGTTTTTGAAGTGATGCCATAGAAGAACCATTTTTGGCTCTCCAAAGAACCTTTCAGTGAACAGTTCTTAAAAGAACCTTTTTCCACTATAAAGAACATTTTGTGCAATGGAAAGGTTCCATGGATGTTAAAGATTCTTCATGGAACTATAGATGCCAGTGAAGAAGAGTATGGAACGCAAAAGATGTTTAGTAGAATGATTGAGCAGCTCTCTTCCATAAACTGAAAGTGAATGATGACCAGGGGCTCTCAAGCTTCAAAAAAGTGAAGTAAAAGGTGACAAAATTGTCTTTTTGGCTGAACTGAGTCTGAGTTTTTGGAGTGAGGGTGAATTGTTCATGCAGTGTGTCCTTTTTGGCTGTGAGCGGTCACATCATTCACACGAGGCCTGTCTCGGGGATTCAGCTGGACAGTTGATCCTCTGACAGGCCAAAGTTTGAATTCCCTTCACGACTCTCCTGCCTCCCTTTAACTGACAAACACCTTTTCCCCTTCCCCTCATCCTCTGATCCTCCCTCTCTCATTCAGCACAACCGGCTGGAAAGAAAAATCGAAACTTAGATCTCTTTAATGTCTCAGTTGTTTCTTCTTGACAACAAAGACATTAAATGGAGAGCAAATGGACACTGATGCTTAAGTCTCCTGCTTGTCAGTAATCACGTTTCTCCTCAAGAGTTTCAGAGGAGATCTTAAATGAAACACAGTCGAGACTTTCTTGAAGTCTCCTGAGCTGCTTCCTCTGGGAGTTTCTAATATGTGGGTTTTTCTGAGCGCATGTTTTTTAGCCTTGTTTTTTGTTTATTCAATTTTGTACTTTCATTGCCTATTCAAAATCCATTAGGGCCAGGCACACAGAGGGGAAACTGGGTAAAAACGCTCTTTAAATGACAGAAACAGGGCTGCAATTTTCTGAGGCAGACGCTGAGATGTGTCTCACTCTCTGAGTTTTGTGGTGGAAATTATTGTAAGGAAAATATGAAGTTTTTGATCACTGAGAGATCCGATGACACTGTCTTTCGTGCTGTCTTGGACTTGCACTTTATTCTGTCTCTTCAATTTCTCTTTTTATTGCTGTACCATAATATGCCTTTTGATTGTGTTTGATTGAATACGTGCAGTTCTGAAACTACTAATCTGAAGTACTCTCACATCATTTTCAAAGGCATTGTGGAACAGATAGAGAGCTGAAGAGCTTACTTTAGAGCTGAACTTACCAGTGTTATAACAGTTAACTAAAACTAAATTAAACTAAAATAAACTAAAATAAAATAATATAAACTTATTTTACTTTGGCTAGTTGACAAGGCAGCATTTCTCATTTTCATTTAGTTTAACTTCATGTACTAAAATAACTAAAACTAACTGAAATAATAATAATAATAATAATAATAATAATAATAATAATAATAATAGACATACTAAACAACTAATAAAAATGACAAAATTACAGAATTTAACAAAATTTAACTAAAATTACAATGAAAACAGAAATTGTAAAAATGAAAACGCATTAAAAACATTAATAGTAAAACTATAATAGTATGACAATTATATTAAAATAACACTGGACCTATTTTATATTCTATTTATAATATCAGTGTATATATATATATATATATATATATATATATATGTGTGTGTGTGTGTGTGTGTGTGTGTGTGTGTGTGTGTGTGTGTGTATGTATGTATGTATGTATGTATGTATATTGTTGTTGTTGTTGTTACTATTTTATATCATCATCTTCATCATAATTACTATTTTTGTCATTATTATTTACAGATTGTGTGCATTAATTCTGTCATCATTTATTAATTCCATTATGGGATGTTTGGTCTTATCATATCAGTGGAAATAGACAACATAAACATTATTTTTCAATCAAATTTGTATTTAAAACTTAATTTTATAATTTTGCTATTCCAAAACAAAAGTCCTCCATATCCCACTGCCTGAACTGAAAACACATAACTCAGCTATACAGAAGACGCCAAGCAGCTGAAAGAACTGTAAGAATCAGCAGCCATACACTCCTTAAGGTCAAACCCAGCGAGTGGTCAGTAACAGCGAGTGTCTAATAAAGGCACACTCGAGCCGCCAACCTGCCTAGGGCTAATGAAAGTTCACATGGATACTGACCAAACCACTGTGGAGATCCCGCTGGCCTGGAGCTGTTCTCCAACGCAATGTTTACGTATGCAAAGCTCTCCTCTCCTGCTCAAACTGAGGAACCGCTGGGCTTTGATCCACATTTACAGCCACGATTCTCTGGGGGAAAAGCTCATGGAAATGCAAGCCGAGGAACAACGGAGTACCCTACGGCTGCTAGCTCAGCACTTTGAGTGCCTTTGAAAGGAGCACAGTGAGAGACTCTGGACAAATGTTTGCTGTGGCAGTTTTAGCCGATAACATTTGTAAGCTGTCCCATAATACTGAGAATTTGTTGTATGAAGTGCCCACATGCTGTGCTGTACGTCAGATATAGATCAAATCAAATCAGCAGGTCTATTCTAAAGCAAAATGCAGAAGAAAAAAAAAATTGGAAAACTGCAAAAGGAATATAAGAATAAATCATGAAGTTGCTGTATATTGTTTGATATTAATGTCAAATTATATTTAATTTAGTGCTGTCAAAATGACCGCGATTAATTTTTTTCAGTTTAACGCGTTAAAATTATTTAACTCCGTTAACGCAGGGCGGAGCCTAGGGTTGGCCACCCCATTCATAACTGCTGTTTCTGTCTCTTTTTTTTTTCCTCGACTAGAAGTGCATTTATTCAGTCGCAGAACGTCTTTACGATCACATCAATCCGGAGACGTTTCAGACGTGCGCTCCAGCTTCACTTCAGCTGCAGGCACGAGTCAAACGAGCGCGGAAACCGGCGCGCGCTGTAGCCTGTTTCAATTCATATCAAAGCGCGAAATAAACTACGTGCATGCAATGTCGTGGTCAGTTAAGGCATGAAGTTACCAAAAAGGCGATTAAAGCTGCCTTAAAACTGTGTGTGCATGTAATATGTTATATATGAGTTGCATTAAGAACATGTCTCTGAAATGGTTTTCAAAACTGTCCTGGAGCATCCCAGCACTGTCTCCTAACACACCCGATTCAACTCATCAGCTCAGTAGAGACTGAAATGGGTCAGAAAAGGTGATCAACTGATGAGAGTTGAGAGAAAATACGATGCGTGTCAGATCCGCGTCACGTTCAGCAGCGGCATCTCTTAAAGAAACAGCAGCCAAAACAACCTTATAACCAGCTGCTGTGATGTCTGTTCATCATGAATAAAAGAAAAAAGAGGAAATCAATAACTTTTATATAACTGTAAGTATTTATCTGTATTCAGTTTAGAATTTAGTGTTTGATAACTTTATTAAATTTCTGATTGTTTTAAGTTCACTTAAATTAGAAGTTATTTTTAAAGTCTAATAAATGTTAAAATTGATAGCTCTTAATTATAATGTAATGTTTAATTGCTATAGTCAATGGTTAAACATTAGGGGAAATTTTTTTTATAGGGAAATCAGTATTACTTGGTATCAGTGATACTGGCCTTCAGTCATAAAAAGATGCCATTAAACAAATATTAAAATGATGTTTGTACATTAATTTGAAGATTGAATGTGAAATTATTGCAATATAAAGGTATATTTAAAAACTTTAATGTTAGGTGGGATTAATCGTGATTAATTTCAGAAAAAATATGCAATTATTTAATTATTTTTTTAATCGATTGACTGCACTAATATATATATATATATATATATATATATATATATATACACACACATATATATATATATACATATATACATATATACATATATATATACATATATACATATATATATATATATATATATATATATACATATATACATATATATATATACACACACGCACGCACACATACACACACATCAGAAATGTATAAATCAAGCCAACAAATTAACTGACTTCTTCAAAAAGAACCAAAATTAGCTGTGTTGTATAATGCTGTTGAAATTATTTATTTATTCTTTACCCCCAAAAGCTGGTGGCATCTGATGGCGTTCAACAGAGCAGACCCGTGACGGTGGACATCCTGGTCATTGATGCGAATGACAACACGCCCACTTTCAGTCAGGTGTCCTACAGTGTGGAGCTCTTCACTAACATGCAGCCCGGAGAGACCGTCCTGCAGGTGAGGACACAGCTCTACAGCTCAGAAACCCTCACTTTGCTCATGAGAAGCCATTTATGAATCATTTATTCATAGCGGAGTGTTTGTTGAGAACTCTAAATGTGATTTGGAGTGTGAAATGAACTCGGCACTATGTTTGTTTCATTAATAACTGACGATTCCAGTCAAATTATTGAATGTGACTCAACAGCATCTGGGGTTTTTTTCTGATGGAATAAGTGAAAAATGCATTGAAAAATGAAGCAAACAGTCATTCAGCTAAATGAACACAAAGGCAGGCAATAAAGCAACTTTTTAAAGAGGAACCAGATCATATGAACTGCAGCTAATGAACTGCAGTGAGTCACACTGTGATCTGTTTACATCTTTAACCAGACTTACTCAACCCCATTCAAATACCTGAATATCAGTTTTCTCCCCAGGGTGTCTTGTGAATAATTTGTATATATTTTTATGTTTACTTTTCAGTTGTTTTGTTCCAGTGTTGAGAAATAACTTGCTTCTAAACATTGCAAAGTTTCTAACTTAACTGCATTTTTTTAGTTGTGTCACAGTACTTTCAACAATGCAGCCTTTCCAGTAACAAACTACTTTTTCAAAAAAAGTAGCATGGGAAAATTATTGCGGAATTTGTTAGATATAAGTCTTTGCATAGCTTTTTATTGCTCTCCGTCAATATCTTTCCAAATAGATGTCTTTTTTTAGTTTTAGTTTTATTAGTTGTATATTAGTGTAAATTAGAAGTTGAATGCATACATTCATGAATATATTTCCCCCATTAATAGCTTCACTATATTTAGCTTTTCATCTTAGTAGCTTGTTGTGTAGCTAACTACTTTTTTTTTTAGCTTTGGCCAAGCTTTTTAAGTAGCTTTTCTATAATTAAATTGCTTTAAATTATTCAGTTTCAAAGTAGCTTTCCCAACACTGATTTGTTCAGATGAACTTTTGCAACATTTTGTAAGTGACAAATACATCTAGGTCAGTGCACTGAAGTTCAGTTCAGCTACTTGTTTGGTTTGATCTGTAATCACAATGCAGATCAATCTGCAATTTTTAGGTTGTGTATTTGGTCATAAAACGCAGTTGACACTCCTGTAAATAACCAAACTCTGTTTGTATAGACCAGCATTAAGCTCTCAGAAGACAAATGACATCTATTTTCATCTGCATTGTGAAAGTGGCTTGTGTAGACATGGTGGGCTGACAAAAAGTGGGGCAAAATGATATAAAGTGAACATAATGTGTGCTTTTCTGTCCCTCAGGCTATGGCATATTCACTCTCTCTCAGTAACGATTCTCTCAGCTTTATTTTGGCACTCTGCTGATGTTCTGCTCCGCCTGTGTTTGTCTCATTCCGTCACGGCTGGGTCACGATTCAAAGGAGAATCAGTCACATAAAGGCCTGTAGTTTCTCTTGAAATGAGGTCACAGGTCACAGCTAGGTCAGCCAGGCCACTTGGATGTGTTTTATAAGCCATATTTGCTGCCCTCGAGTGAGTAAGTGAATGTGTGGATTTTTTATTCCTTACCTCAGCACTCCAAGCAGCTAAAGGCACGGTGGTACGGATCAGTGCTTCTGGAGAGTTTTCTCAATAATGAGAGCCATGGATGGAGGTGGCGCTTTCTTATTAGCAGGACTTTGAATTAATTACCCTTAGGGTGTATTTATTGCCCTGGTGCTTTTAAAGACGATAACGTTCGGAGTTAAGTGTTTACATCTAAATGCGCGTCTTTGAACCTAATCAAAAGTGTTTAGACTTTGATCTTTACCTTTGTGTTTAAGAATTTATCCTGAATAATCATATTATGCTGCTTTTAAACCTCATTAATGCAGAGAGTCTAATCTGCATTTTAATAAGGATGGATGGATGGATTTTGTGTTATGGTCGATTTAAAGTAATGAGTGTTGAGTTTAAAGAAAGAAAAAGTTCAGTGAGTAGAACTAAGACCTCATCTGTAAATATTATGAGAAAATGGCATGTAAATGTTATGAAAAAAGTACCAGGCTTTTGAGTGTGGTACCGTGGTACCATCATGGTTTATAAGCCATGCATTATAGGAGTACCATGGTATTCAATAAAATGTATACCAGTTAAACATTTAGATATGTTTTATTATCTGAAAAAATGAAACACTATTTAATAGAAAGTCTCAAATGCCTGAAATTTTAAATAAATAAATAAAGGGACATGAATTTTTTTTTTAGTCCTGGAAAAGTCATTGATATTTAGAAAATACACAAAATTGCCATGGAAAATTATATGGTAATATGTTATAGTAGTTCTACATTTAATTTTAATTCCACAAACTAATTTTTATGTATTATTCTATTAATTTTCTAATATTTATCTCTACACATTGATTTTTAATTGAATGATTTGAATGATATCCCTAATCTTAACTCTTGGTAGTCAGTCAAATTATGAGTCAACACAGACTAATACAATTCTATATATATATATATATATATATAGAATATATATACATACATACATACATACATACATACATATATATATATATATATATATATATATATATATATATATATTTATATATATATATATATTTATATTTATGCATATACAATATTGATATTTTATTTCATTATATAATGTTTATTTAATATAATATTTTATATGATATAATATATTTTAATTTTTTAAATCATTATTTGTAGTTTTTTGTTTCTAGTAATTTTTTGTTGTTGTAGTTGTTCTAAACAATTTCATTGATTTGAAATTGCTGTTTGTGTGTGCATTCTCTTTAAGATGAGTTAACACAAAGATATTAAAAACCAAAATATATTCAAATCCGAGTACATTACCATAGCACTTTTTGGAAGGGTAATATCAAACTGTTTTGACACACAGATAATGAAGATCAGTGCAAAATAAATTAATCTGGTTTAAAAGAATAATGTCTCTGTTTGTTCTGTCAGCTGACAGCTGTGGACGCTGATGCTGGTTTAAACGGTCTCATCACATACGCCATCCTGGCTGGAGATCAAGGCGATTTCAACATCAACAACCGCACAGGACGAATCACAATAGCACCAGGGGTCACACTGACCGTCGGCCGTTCCTACGCCCTGACCGTCAGAGCTTCAGACAATGCTCCTGACACAGAGAGGAGGTCAGATGTGACTTCATTACATCAGTTACATCTCTCAGTGTTTGCTTGTGTCTTTGGTCTTTTATTTTCTTTGTTACTCTGCATATAGGAGCTCCATAACTACAGTCTACATAGAGGTTCTGCCACCCAACAATCAGAGTCCACCACGATTCCCCCTACAGATCTACAACCTGGAAATCAGCGAGGCCATGAGGATAGGAGCCATACTGCTGAATCTGCAGGTACCTGCAGATTTCATTTGGAATGAAATATTAACCTGGTGTTCACTGCATACTGTACAGTATACATTAAAAACAGCCAACTATTTTTAACAGTATTTAAACATGGTCATGCAAAAATGTCAGGAAAATATCTGGAAATTTTACAATTCTCAATTCTGGGCCTGGAATGTCTAATTTAATAATTAATATAATAATAATTTGATTAATTCTATAATAATATATTATATAATTATACAAATTATATAACAGTATAATAATTATGTAATATAATCAATATGTTATTTATTTAATATAATTATATTTTTAATATTATTATATGTTCATATTTTATATACTATATTTTAATATTTTTTAGTCATGCTTCTTGTTTCTTTTTTTATTCTACTTCATTTTTAAATAATTATTATTGTTTTATATGGAATTGACTTTTAATTTTTATTTGTGTGTGCAATCTCTATTAAATAATTTGCAGAAATCCTTAACCAGTCATCACAAATGACTGAAAAAGTCTTGAAAATTCATGGGTCAATAGTTGTTGGAAGCCTGGTCTTTGCAGTCCAATCAAATTATGAGCCAAAAAAAAAAAAAAAAAGATGTTAGCAGATACACTGGAAATAGAAGGTCAAGTTGAATGCATTGCATTGTGGGATGCAGTATCCCACGCAGTATGCCCTTTTGTATACTGCACATTTTGATAAATGTAGTAGGTCATCTGGGTATTCTGTGTATGCAGAAAATTAGCATACTACTGAATGCACAGTAAAGAGACTGCTGAAGTAGAGTGTCTAGTAAGCCATTCTGAACATGGCCATATATGTACAATTTCATAGCTTTGACTTCCTATTAACTTCCTTGGTTTTAAATGAAAGTTATTATTTTTTTATTTGTATAATTCTTAGAAATATAATTTTAAAATTCAAATATTATATGATTTTAGACAACTCAGGTACACAGACAAATTGAGCTGTCAAACTTAGAAAACAGCTTAATCAATACCAGCAGGTATCCTGGAAAGTCTAGCAAAGGTGTAGGGTTATAAATTTATGTGTGTTTTAAAATGTCACTGATTCTACATTTGTTTATCATGTCCTTCAAACAGACTTGGCCTTTTCATTTAAGTGTATTGTTATCCTGCAATTGATTTTATGTTACATTGATTTTGTTTCAGCAGCTGGTACTTGTTTGAACTACTAGTGTAAACTGAGTATGAATTGATGTATTTTCACAGGCTACAGACCGTGAGCTGGATCCCATCATCTACCAGATACAAAGCGGTGACCCGCAGCAGGTCTTCAACCTTTCACGAACGTAAGTTTTCATTAATAAATAACACTCATCAATTAGGAATGTACAGATCTTGTATTACAATTCAGAATATTCTGTTTGTTTGAACAGCCCAACACAGCAACATTGACTCAGGCATGACATGCCATTTTTTATTTTTCTGGTTAACCACTGTGCCAATGCGCGCGCGCACATACTCACCACTCGCACACAGAGATTGGAGATCGCGCTGTGCAGAAAATAACATTCAGAAGCTCATAAACTTCTTATCAGCGCTGCCACATTATATTTCTCAGCAACGACGGGGGTAAAATCGCTGTATTTTAAGTAACTAAACTCAGCTTGTTTGTAGAGAGACATGGTTTCCAACACCCTATTTTAATGTGCATTTTGAAGTATTGCATGAGAAACGAGTGATGGAAATGCCAAACTTCGAATAAAAATCCCTTAATTCGTAAAAAAGTTTTTATGCTTGCTTGAGGTGATTTTTGACTTGTGCGAAAAAAGGGTTGATGCGAATAATGGGAGATGGAAATGCATTTTGCAAATAAATTTCTCCAAGCGCATCAAAAAAGTCATGTGACTTTGCGCTATGGGACGGCAAAACCTGACTAACCAGCAGACCAATGTCATTCCACAACATCTGAAATGTTGTTATGGTCATTCTCAAATGCCCGAGCAAAGTCTGTCGTCAAAGTATTTCTCTAATTGCCTCCCAGTAATGTCTTACACGACTGTGTTCCCAAACAGTAGCATCCACCTCTGAAAGCAATGACCGCATTCATTGTGTTTCGTCTGATCACTCTGAGGCGCAAATAATTTATTATATATGAAAATTATTATATTCTCCTACGTTTCTTAGTGATTTATAGTGCAGGTTTATCAGGAAGTGACGATTTTGTTCTCATTGACTCCTTGGATGGAAACGGTGCTTGTTCGCAAACGTTTTATGCGATATCCCAGTTTTGCGCATAAGTTAAATTCGCAACTTTTAATGGAAACCCGGCAGACGGTTCTCACATCTCTCTCTCTCTCTCTCTCTCTCTCTCTCTCTCTCTCTCTCTCTCAAAATGGCCATATTTGAGAAGAAAAAAAAATTCAAGTAGTTTGCATCACTGGATATAGCTGTCAGTCATTTAACATTTCTATCATAAAACAGTTGACTAGTATTAAATGATTTGCAGCTTCATCTTACCTCGTGCTCTTTCAGTGTTAAACTGATACTTCGCGCTCAGCATCTGTGAATGGTAAACCTACTTTGATTTGATTGGCCATCTCAGTCATTTTGACATTGACGAGCGCTGTTAGACCGCTGAGGCTTTGATCTGAAGCGCCTAGTATGTACAGCGGTCACGCGCATATCCGTAGACTAGCGCAAGTTAATTCTCACACTTTAATAGTATTTATAGCTCATAACAGGCTTTGTGACTATGAGAAGTTATTACATTAAAATGTACGTCAGTATGCAGTTTTTCCTATTGCTCGCGTGCCAGCGATTATTCCTCTGCGTGCCACTGTTGGCACGCGTGCTGTAGCTTGCTGACCCCTGGTCTATACAGTATGTACTGTACATCTGTGCCTCTCTCTGCATGAGAATCCCTCATTGGAGGAATGAAGACAAGACAAATGCACAAACAAGTTTACAGTGAGGATGTTTCTGGGAGAGAATGTGTGAGAAATTGAAAGGCTTTGTTTAATAGTAACGTAGTTGGTTTATTAATGACACTTATGAAGCAGAAGAGCAGCGCTAGTGTTATATACATCTCTTGTGTCATTTTTCTTGTTTTGCTTGATCTGTTCTTTTGTTTTCTGTATTTTCTTCTTTGTCTCATCTCACCTAGTCTGTTCTCTGCTTTTGTCTCTCCTCCTCATGCTTCTTCTCATTGTGCTTTGCTGTGCCATCGGGTCTGGTCTTATCTGTTCATATCATGTCTTTTCTTATCATTTATCTTCTCATCATGTCTCATCTCATCGGGTCTCTTCACATCTCGTAACACCTTGTTTTATCTTTTTTATGCTTAACCACATCATTATCACTTCATCTGGTCTTACCTCTTCTCTTCTCTTCTCTTCTCTTCTCTTCTCTTCTCTTCTCTTCTCTTCTCTTCTCTTCTCTTCTCTTCTCTTCTCTTGTGCCACACGTCATCTTTCTCATGTTGTCTCATTGATCTCTTCTCTTTTCGCTGTGTCCATTCTCATTTGGTTTCCTCTTTTCTGTTATTTTAAATTGCCTTGTCGTCTTGCTTCATCCCATCTCATCTCTTATCATCTCATAATGCATCTCATCATGCATCTCATCTTGCCTCATCTCATCTCATCTTCGTATCTTGTCTCATCTCATCTCATCTCATCTCATCTCATCTTGTCTCATCTAATCTCGCCTCATTTTGTCTTATCTCATCTCATTTTGCCTCATATTGTCTCATCTCGTCTCGTCTCGTTTCATCTCATCTTGTGTCATCTCATCTTTGTATCTTGCCTCATCTCATCTCATCTCATCTCATCTCATCTCATCTGGTCTCATCTCATCTGGTCTCATCTCGTCTCATCTCATCTTCATATCTCGTCGCATCTCATTTTCGTATCTTGTTTCATCTCATCTCATTTTGTCTCATCTCATCTCACTTCATCTCATCGTCTCATCTCATCTTTGTATCTTGTCTCATCTCATCTTACCTCATCTCGTCTCATCTCATCTTCGTATCTTGTCTTATTTCACCTCTACTTGTCTCTTTGTGCCACAAATCTTCTTTATCATCTCATCTCATTTGGTCTCTTCACCTTATCTCTTCTCTTGTCATTTTACCTTTCCTCATCTTGCTTCATCTCTTCTCATCTCATCTCATCTCATCTCATCTCATCTCATCTCAAATGAGTCATCTCATTTTGCCTCATATTGTCTCATCTCGTCTCGTCTCGTTTCATCTCATCTTGTGTCATCTCATCTTTGTATCTTGCCTCATCTCATCTCATCTCATCTCATCTCATCTCATCTCATCTGGTCTCATCTCATCTGGTCTCATCTCGTCTCATCTCATCTTCATATCTCGTCGCATCTCATTTTCGTATCTTGTTTCATCTCATCTCATTTTGTCTCATCTCATCTCACTTCATCTCATCGTCTCATCTCATCTTTGTATCTTGTCTCATCTCATCTTACCTCATCTCGTCTCATCTCATCTTCGTATCTTGTCTTATTTCACCTCTACTTGTCTCTTTGTGCCACAAATCATCTTTATCATCTCATCTCATTTGGTCTCTTCACCTTATCTCTTCTCTTGTCATTTTACCTTTCCTCATCTTGCTTCATCTCATCTCATCTCATCTCATCTCATCTCATCTCATCTCAACTTGTCTCTTCTGATTTTATCAGATCTCTTCTAATCTCTTGTAATCTGTTTTTTTTTACTCTGTCTCTTCTCTTCTCTTCTCTTCTCTTCTCTTCTCTTCTCTTCTCTTCTCTTCTCTTCTCTTCTCTGTTAAAGTCAGTAAAAGAGACAGATGATTAATATCATCAGTAATATCACTTGTAAAAAATGTGGAGAGGTTTTGTGACCTGACTGCCGAAATAAAACCCTTCTTCATTGATTTGTCTTACAAAGGATTTTTTTATGTTGAAGAAACAGCAAAGACAGTTGAAGAGTCATTAAAAAGGGATGTTAAAATTTAAAGACTTTGCCTTGAATGCTATGTGGCTGGCAGAAGGTTTGTGAGGCCGAAAGAAAAAAGAATTCCAGTCACTGAAGTGTTTTATACGGCTGTTTCACAGGCTTCAGAGGACGTTCAATATCGCTTTTGTAGGGGTCAACTGAGGAGGAATATAATTCTACACACACACACACACACACACAAATGAGCAAGCAGCACAGCAGCCTGCTTCTTCTGCTGTGTGTGACTGCAATGTTAACAGGATCTTGTCTGTCCATCCTCATCCACCCACACACACACACACACACAAGTGTGAGCTCACTGTAGGATGAGCCTGGTGATTTGCAGAAATCCTATTGGTCTACAAATGATAATAGCGTCCCTGTGGCCGGCGGTTCAGCGCGGATGATCACAGATACTGCTTGTTGAGTTGCACCTGTAGATACCACTGTTTATTTACCATCTGCGTTGATTCACCAAAGGAATTATGCAAATTATGGTCACGACACAAACACACCCAACAAATTTAATCCTGAATACAATTTCCAAGGCACAGTTTCCGATCTTACAGGTCTTTCTGTGTTCTGAGTACGTGTTCTACCTCGTCATTATGAAAATAATCACAGCATTAAACAGATGGTCAATCCAAAATTGAAAATTCTGTTATCATTTACTCACCCTCATTTTGTTCTAAAAACTTTGTTCATGCTGATTTTTATTTATTTTTATTTTTTTGTATAATGAAAGTGGAAAAGCTGTCAAGATAAAAAAAAATAAATAAATAACAAAAAGCTTGTTAAAAGTATAAAAATAGCCTGCATGATTCATAACTCAGAATAGCTGCAATAGATTTGTATGTGGAACAGATGTGCATTGAAATTTGTGTCTTCAAATCTCATTTGTGCTATTTGAATATTAGCATATTCAAATTTGGTGCATCATGATTGGGTTATGAGACCCATGAGGTTTGACACGTTTTGAAGCACCATATATATATATATATATAAAATGATGCACCAAATTTGAATATGCTAATATTCAAATAGCACAAATGAGATTTGAGGGCACACATTTCAATGCACAACATCTGTTACGCATACAAATATATATGTATGTTTCAGCATATAGGCTCATAGAGGTTCGAAACAACATAAAGAGGAGCAAATGACAGATTTTTCAAGTTTGGGTAAAATGCTCATTTAATTTAGTTGACGATTCATCACTGTCCTCGATATAGACTAAACATAATTAATTTTTTTCTGGCTGTAATTTCTTTTTTGTGAATTCAGTTCAATTTGATATTATTTATTGGCACGATTGTGTTTACAAAAGACATTGGCAAATAATTATACAGAAGTAATGACAAGAAAACAGTAACAAATAACAATATAAATTGTATTAAAATAAGGTGCTAAGTAAGGAATAAAATCAAGATTAAAAAAAATAATATGTATATGAATGAATGCAAACAAGATAAAAAAAATTATATATAATCATAAAAAAACAACATTTTTTTCAAGGCATAATGAAGAAAAAACAATACTGTAATATTATGTACAATGATGATCTTTGCTTATATTGATCAAGGCAGTAGTTGGATTCTGAGGGTGTGCAGCTGAAAAATACATTTAATTAATTTTTTATCTCTATACGTCCCTTCCCTGTTTGTCTCTTTGTAATTTTTTTAAATGACAGAGAATAAAGCAAAAAAATATCAGAAGAAAATATTTGGATATTATACTGAGGCAAGCAATTAAATAGAAAATTTAATGAAAGTGTTTTGTGTCTGTTCAGTATAGGTCTTCTGCTGCTGGCCAAACCTCTGGACAGAGAGAGCATTGACCAGTATCGCCTCATTGTCACAGCATCGGACGGCCACCCAGGAGGGGTGAGACTGCACCCGTCCCACAAAATCAGCACTATAATACTGACTGACAGCTGCTCTGACTGAAACGTCTGATCTCTTCACATCTTTTGTTTATATATTTCATATCAAATGCAAGATATTAATGTTGCTTTAAGCACATATCTTCACAAAAGCAACCACAAACAAAGCTGGAAAAAAAACTGTATTTCTATATAATTTGGTATTCATTAATTTATTCCTTTTGCATAGTCATTACTGTCAAAATCTCCTCAAAGATGTTCTGTAATGAGACACAATGCACATTCTGTTTAAACGCATTCACCTTTTTAAAAGAACATTTACTTGTATTATCAGCTTAGGGTCTCTAATGAGAGAACTTTAGCAAACAGAGAAGCGCTGGAGCGCTAAATGACTGCATGAAGCTCATTTATCAAACACAGGCTGATGTCTGTAGAGCTGATGAAGAGGGAGTTTTCAAGAAAGACAGGCACGTTAAAAGCATTTTGAGACGGGAGGAACGTGCCTTCATCTTTCCCTACTCAACATGACTGGGCAAAATGACTTTCATCTGGTCAAACAAGTCCATTAAATCATTTACATTTCAGATCATGGTCATGGAAAGAGAAAAGCGGTTAATTAATCAATGTAATTTACCTGACCTCCACCTCTTAAAGCATGATGATGATATCTAATGAAATATTCAGTGCAGCTCAGGTTCTTGAGATCAAACAGGCTTCAGTGGGGTTCACCACATTCCTATTGCACTTGACCTTCAGTCTGTGTTTGTGTGTGTGTGTGTTTGATGGTGTTGATGCCTCTTGACAGAAATGTAAGAAAAAAATTGTAGTGCACCTGAACGTCTCGGTTACATATGAAGGATTTTATAAGGAGGATTTGGTCTCCTCGCGCCCCTCAGGAACCTGATGATCAGGTCGTGCTTCCCCAAAGACTCACCGTCTACAGGATCGTGATGTGTGGCATTTGCGGCAACATACGCTTTTAGGGTGGAGGGAGACAGCCTTCGCTCCAACCCCTCCTGGAGGAAGGAAAGCACCGCTCTGATCGGGCATCTCCGGGGGTCTTCCCAGTGAAAAGAGCACCATTCAAGGAACAGGTTCCACTTCAAGGTATAGGCACGCCTCATAAAGGGTGCTCTTGCTGAAGTGATGGTGTCCACCACCGCCTGGGGTAGATCACCTAGGACCTACGTGTCCTGTCTAGGGACCACATGTGGAGGTTCCACAGATCTGGACGTGGGTGCCAGAGGGTGCCCTGTCCCAGAGAAAGTAGATCCTTCCTCAGAGGAATTCGCCAGGGAGGGGCTGTCGCGAGGAGTAACAGTTCCGGGAACCAGGACCGGTTGGGCCAGTAAGGTGCAACTAGCAGGACCTGCTCCTCTTCCTCCCTGACTTTGCACAGTGTCTATGCAAGCAGGCTCACTGGGGGAAACGCATACGAGATGAGACAATATGAGGCCAGTTATGCACCAGTGCATCCGTGCAGAGGGTTCCCCCGGTCAGGGAATAGAACAGCTGGCAATGAGACGTGTCTAGAGAGGCAAACAGGTCTACCTGTGCGGCTCCGAAGTATCTCCATATCAGCCGGATCACCCGGGGATGGAGTCTCCATTCTCCCAGAAGCACACGCTTCCGTGAAAGCTCGTCGGCTGCACGATTGAGCAGGCCCGGAATGTAAATGGCACGAAGTGACCTCAGATGCTTCTCACTCCACAGGAGGAGATGGCGGGCGAGTTGTGACATATGACGGGAGCGTAGACCACCCTGATGGTTGATGTACGCAACAGTCGCAGTGTTGTCTGTACGGACCAGTACGTGCTTGCCTCGTAGCAGCATTTTGAAGCGGCCCAGCGCAAAACGTACTGTGAGCAACTCGAGGCAATTGATGTACCAATGCAGATGGGGGCCCATCCCGAAGCTGCATGCCCGTTGTACGTGGCATCCTAGCCTGTGGTGGAGGCATCCGTGAACACAACAGCATGCATGGACACCTGTACTAGAGGAACTCCTGCCCGTAGAAATGCAGGGCCCGACCACGGGCTGAAAGCTTGGCGACAGGCCAAAGTGATCGTCACTTGGTGCGTGCCGCGTTGCCACGCCCATCTCGGGACTCGGCCGTGAAGCCAGTGCTGAAGCGGCCTCATATGAAGCAGTCTGAACGCGAAGCGGAGAAATGGCCTGTGCCGAGGGAGAATCGAGACATGAAAGTATGCGTCCTTCAGGTCAATTCCTGCAAACCAATCTTGGGGACGGATGCATTCGAAAATGCGTTTCTGCATCAACATTTTGAACGGCAGCTTGTGAAGGGCCTGGTTCAAAACTCACAGCTCCAAGATTGGTTGTAACCCAACGACTTTCTTGGGTACAATGAAGTACGGGCTGTAAAACCCCGACCTCATATCGGCTGGAGGGACCGGCTCTATCGTGTCCTTTGCCAGCAGGACTGCGATTTCTGCCCGTAAGACAGGAGCATCGCTGATCAGCATGGAGGTGAACTGGATGCCCCTGAACTTGGGGGGACACCGGGCGAACTGAATCGCATAGCCGAGTCTGACGGTCCGAATGAGCCAGCAAGATGGACTGGGAAGTGCTAACCAGGCTCCCAGAAACCGTACAAGCTGGACCAGAGGGACCACAGACATACCCATGGTGGGGCAGCATGGCAGAGGACAGGGACCCAGCTCGGAAGGCATCACGTCCCGAAGCGGGGTCTGGATGTGTGGTGCAACACCTACCTGGCTCCACAGTTGGGCAGGGGGCGCAGAAGAAGGCATAGCCTCCTTGAACCGAGCCCTGCTGCCCGTTGGCAATAGAAGAGGGGGATGAGACTGGCCAGGCATAGCGTGGCGCAATGTCATTCGCGCTCTCTTGGGACCCAGAGATGGTGGAAACTGCTCTTTTTTGATGGACAGCGGCGGAACAAAAAGAAAACGAAACAAAATATTCTCCACCCGGCCCTCCTCCGGGGGAGGGAGTGGTGTGGTCACCATCTCCCGAAGAGCTGTCCCTTCCACCTCTGGGTTGCCTGTCTCAGGGCCGCTTGCACTTCCGCTTGCCACCTGGTTTGGCGGGGGCCTGAACAGGTGGCGCCGCACCCCTGTGGCCAACTCCCCGCTGTGGCCTCGGTGGAAGCTGCTGCTGAGGCTGAGCAGGGGCGGAGGAAGCCGTGGGGGGGCGACGAGCAGGCGGAGCAGCTGTGGCCGGCGGCGAGGTGAAGGCGGCAGCGGGCCGACAGAGCAGGATATGTTTAATTGCCTCTCTCTGCTTCTGGGCAGCTGAGAACTGTTGGGCAAAGCTCTCGACTGCATCGCCGAAAAGACTGGCCTGGGAGATAGGGGAGTCAA
>CM077243.1:7124078-7141578 GCA_039654775.1 Spinibarbus caldwelli
ATTATTATTATTATTATTATTATTATTATTATTATTATAGTTTTAATAAACTAAAATGAATTTGAATTAAATTTATTTTATTTTAAATTTAGAGTCATGAAAATATATGTTAGTTTAGCTTTAGTTTTTCCTAGTTATGTTAGTTTTTTGTTTGGTTTTTAGTTGATGACAATGTTTTCATTTAATTTTTGTTAATACTGCCATACTCATAATCACAATCATCACTTATCGACCTTTAAAAATCGTTTATAAGACAGTAAAATCATTTTGTTTCAGGACCAACAAAAATGTTGATCCGGTAACTTGTCATTCTTATATATTTAATTAATTCCAGCTGATGTTTAATTAATTTGTCCATATTTGTAGATTTCCACAGCCACTGTCAGTATTGTCATCACAGACGTTAATGACAACGACCCCAGCTTCGACCTCACTCTACCCAGAAACCTGACTGTGAGGGAGGAAGAGGCCAATGTGTTCGTGGGTCAAGTCAGGGTAAGTTCCTCGACAAAACATATAAAGTATCTTTGGTGAATTTGCAAGCTACTGCGGGTCCCGTGAGGTTCACACCTGCCGCCCCTTCAACTGTCATGCTGCACAGATCTTCAGACATCACTTTGTATTGTTCCCTAATTAAGTCATGGTAAATTAGAGTCATTAGTCACCTTACAGTCAGTCCCTGATGACTGCTTCTGTTCTGCCCTGTCAAGCGGTTGGATTTTTAATTAGCGTGTTTGATTAATCATGCTTTGGTTGGTTAGAAAGATAATCAATGAAAGATGCATCAGGCTTTCATTCACAATGCCGTGTTGTCATCATGTCTCTTTACCGCTCATTTGTTGCTCTGTGATGTCTTGATCACTGAGTTCGGTGCCGATGCGATTGACAGGCATAAGGTGATGTGACAGTGCCTTTGTGCATCAATAAAATTGCGACTGAAATCATTTAGTGCTTGTTAACCTCAAATGGCATGATATTGTTTTTGAGAAGTAACTACTGAACAACTAAAAATGAGTATTTTGGATAAGTTGAATACCTTCCTATGTACTGTTGTCTTTCTTTTTTCATCGTCTTTGCAGCCACATCGATGTTTTTTGTAGGTTCATATGCACAAACAAACTAAAAAGTCCTCCCGTAATGATGTGCAAAGCCTTCAACTAATTAATAGTTGTAAATGCTTTTAATTTAGATTTTATTTCTATTTTATTGTCAATCTCTCTTTCCAGTTTAGTTTTAGTTTCACTTGTATTTATTTATGTTTTAGCTTTAGTGTTTTTGTGCTGCAAAAATGAATGTGAAACTGGTATCATTAAGATATAAAATGGAATGGAAATAATGCTACCTGATCTCATGACGAAAACGTAACTGTGGGAACGCAAAATACATACCAATAAGCACATATCACTGCAGTTCCCAACAGAAATGAACACTAGAAGCAGGAAAACAGCGAGCGCTTTTAATCGTTTTCATACACAGTTATGATTACAGCTCCATATGTTTCGCTTTTCAGACATAACAAGCTTGCTTGGTATCTCAGCCAGCACAGAACTGGACTTAGGATGCGATATCCTTGTGTACGAATCCCGTCAAAAACATGACTCACGATGAAAGAACTGAAAGAGGAGAGATCGATAAACAAGCTAAAATGGCATGCTTGCGATTGCATTTTTACATCACACATTCGCTTTTGTTCATACTATCGGGGAGGTTTAGGTGTGGTGTAGATGGTACGTTATTTTAAACCGTCATGGAGCATTAGAGTTATAGCGCCACTCAACTGACATTTCAGGTCAGAACTGCAGTGACACCTACAAAACCAACCTCACATAAAATGTACCATATGTACGTTGATCTGTTCCGGGGAAAAAAACAAACACTCTTTTAGCGCCACCCAGTGGACATTTCACATTGAATATGTCACAAAATGTACATGGCAAGTACGTATTTTGTGTCTTGTGAGAGAGTTCTCACAGGTACATTTTCGTCATGAGATCAGGTTGAAATAATAATAATATATACATTTTTTAAATAAACTAAAATTGATTTTTATTTATATTTTATTACGATTATTTTGTCTTTCCAATTTAGTTTAGTTTTTGTTTTAGTTGGTTCTAAAGTTTTCAATATACAGTAATATACCATTTGCCTTTTTTTTTATTATTATTTATTTATTTTTTAATATAGAGTTTATTTTGGTTTTAGTTTAGGGTTGCCAAAGTGAATGCACTGACTGGTATCGTTTAAAAAAAAAAAAAATATGATATATGTTTTTATTTATTTTTTAACATGGTCTACCATTATTGCTTTTCACTGGGATTTTGATGTTTTATAATGTGCCACTGAAGTAAGTAAGTAAGTAAGTAAATAAATAAATAGTATTTTTTAAAAACTGAGATAAAAAAAATTGAGTAAAATTTATATTCAATCACAGAGTCTTGAGTTTAGTGCCAATATGAATAAACTCCCATTGAAATGATTTAGTGCATGCTGTCCTCATATGGCATCATATTGTTTTCATGAAGTAACTACTAAACAGCTAAAAATTAGTTTTTTGGATGTTGCTCAAGTCGGATCCCTCCCTCTGAGCTGTTCTCTCACTTTCCATCATCTTTCTTTTCATTTCATCATCCTCTCATGTTCTGTGTAGTCTGCCATGTTCACAACAAGCAGGTGCTCACCAAACTTTGAGGCCTCGCTCTCAAATTCACACACAGATCCCTGTGGAGATCAAAAACACCTGGATTCTTATTGTGCTGTGACAACAAACAAGCATTCGCATACGGACACTTACTTCACACATCACAAATGCACATCAGTGTGTTCCCGCTCTACAGACACTTACAGCCATGTTGTTTGCCACAGGCTAACATGTCCAAAAGCCTTAAGATACTATTCACACTGAGAGCTTCAAGGATAACACAAAACAATCCATTTTGATAGACCTATTCACCTTGGGGACAAAATCTGTCTGCCATCAAATCAAGCGTTTTTATTTTATTTTATTTTATTTTATTTTATCAGAAGTGACATTAAATACATTGATTATTACAAAAACTAAACTAAACTAAACTAAAATAAAATAAAATACATTTCAAATAAATGCTGTTCTTTGGACCATCCTGAAAAAAGGTATGATGGTGTCAACAAAAATAATATGGGGCAAAATCATCTTATCTTTTGGTTTGCAATCCATGAAGTTTGCAACTGAATCATTCTCAGTGAATCAACTCTGTTATATTAAATGTTATATAATGAATGAATGAATGAATGAATGAATAAATTTATGAATGATTAAATAAATAAATAAATAAACAATACCATTCACAAAATTGAGGTCAGTACATTTTTTTTATGAAATGGATACCTTAATTCAGTAAATTACGTGGTAGTAAAGACATTTTTAATGTTTCAAATGATTTATAGTTCAATAAATGCTGTTCTTTTGAACCTTTTATTCATTAAAGAATCCTGAAATAAAAAGTATTACGATTTCCACAAAAACATTAAGCAACACGGCTATTTTCAACATTGATAATATTAAAAATTGTTCCATGAACAACAAATCAGCATATTAAAATGAATTCTGAAGGATCATGGACACTGAAGACTGGAGTAATGATGGTGAAAATTCAGCTTTGCATCACAGGAATAAATTACATTTTAATGTATATTCAAATAGAAAACAGTTATTTTAAACTGTACTAATATTTCGCACTATTACAGTTTTTACTGCATTTTTGATCCAATAAATGCAGCCTTGCTGAACATAAGACACTTGTTTTAAAACTGAAAAATCTTACAGAACTGAGCTGAATTCCGTTTATATAATGTTCTAAGTATTTCATGTGCTATATTCCACCTAATATTTTAAACAACACTTTGCGAATTCTTTCATATTTATTACACATGCATCTTTTATGAGCATTAGTGTTTGACTGTAAATAAACAAAATATACTTTTAAAGATTAATTTGTCATTTAAAATGAACTAGCGAAGGCAAAAAGGTGATCAAAACTTATAATAAATGGTGAAATGTTTTACAGAATAGCAGTCAACAGTGACGTTAGGAAACAGGTTTTTATTTATGTATTGTGTAGTGTTGTTTGTTTATTTATCGCTCTGTTTACATATTCATTCCATTAGTTAATTATTGAGGCGAGCAGATGCCATGTAAGTGTGCTGTCAGGACGTTTGATGAGTGCTGCTGGTGAGAGGGCCATGGGCAGCACTTTCATTCCTCAGTGCTCAGATGTGGCTGTAATTTCTCAAGGCTCAGACATGCTCTTTTCATTTCACTTATTTCCATTCGCCCGCATTTAGATTTTGGCCCTTCATCCCCCTCATCTTCCTGTCCCTCCTCTCATCTCTCCCCCTCTCTTCTCCCGGAGTCTGTGTCGTTCATGTCGCTAACCCGGCATGCTTCTCTAATAACCCCCCCAGTTATTCTTCCCATCTGCATCTGTAATTACTACAGGAAGGAATTATAGCAGGCACCTCTGAAGCCATTACAGCCGAGCTCTGCTCCCCTGCTAACATACAAATGAGCCACTGTAACCATGCAGGAATTAAGATTAGTTCAGCAAGTCTTTATTTCTTTGCCCTAAAGGACCGCCTGCGATTATTATTTATTTTGCTGTATTATTATTATTATTATTATTATTATTATTATTATTAGAAGTAGTAGTATTCGTTCATTATTTTATTTTATTTTATTTTATTTTACTTTATTTTTCCATTGTAAAGGCTGTGCTATGGGTGCTTGGTAAAGGTGAAACCAAAAATAATTATTAAATTAATTATAAATTTTATATATATATATATATATATATATATAAAATATTTTGAAAGTGGAGTTAATCGGTTTTTGCTAATGAATTCTTCATATGTGTGTATGTACATATATATATATACATACATACATATGTATTTATATATACAGGTGCATCTCAATAAATTAGAATATCGTGGAAAATTCATTTATTTCAATAATTCAACTCAAATTGTGAAACTCGTGTATTAAATAAATTCAATGCACACAGACTGAAGTAGTTTAAGTCTTTGGTTCTTTTAATTGTGATGATTTTGGCTCACATTTAACAAAAACCCACCAATTCACTATCTCAACAAATTAGAATACTTCATAAGACCAATAAAAAAAAACATTTTTAGTGAATTGTTGGCCTTCTGGAAAGTATGTTCATTTACTGTATATGTACTCAATACTTGGTAGGGGCTCCTTTTGCTTTAATTACTGCCTCAATTCAGCAAGGCAAGGAGGTGATCAGTTTGTGGCACTGCTGAGGTGGTATGGAAGCCCAGGTTTCTTTGACAGTGACCTTCAGCTCATCTGCATTTTTTGGTCTCTTGTTTCTCATTTTCCTCTTGACAATACTCCATAGATTCTCTATGGGGTTCAGGTCTGGTGAGTTTGCTGGCCAGTCAAGCACAACAACACCATGGTCATTTAACCAACTTTTGGTGCTTTTGGCAGTGCGGGCAGGTGCCAAATCCTGCTGGAAAATGAAATCAGCATCTTTAAAAAGCTGATCAGCAGAAGGAAGCATGAAGTGCTCCAAAATGTCTTGGTAAACGGGTGCAGTGACTTTGGTTTTCAAAAAACACAATAGACCAACACCAGCAGATGACATTGCACCCCAAATCATCACAGACTGTGGAAACTTAACACTGGACTTAAAGCAACTTGGGCTATGAGCTCCTCCACCCTTCCTCCAGACTCTAGGACCTTGGTTTCCAAATGAAATACAAAACTTGCTCTCATTTGAAAAGAGGACTTTGGACCACTGGGCAACAGTCCAGTTCTTCTTCTCCTTAGCCCAGGTAAGACGCCTCTGACGTTGTCTGTGGTTCAGGAGTGGCTTAACAAGAGGAATACGACAACTGTAGCCAAATTCCTTGACACGTCTGTGTGTGGTGACTCTTGATGCCTTGACACAAGCCTCAGTCCATTCCTTGTGAAGTTCACCCAAATTCTTGAATAGATTTTGCTTGACAATCCTCATAAGGCTGCGGTTCTCTCGGTTGGTTGTGCATCTTTTTCTTCCACACTTTTTCCTTCCACTCAACTTTCTGTTAACATGCTTGGATACAGCACTCTGTGAACAGCCAGCTTCTTTGGCAATGAATGTTTGTGGCTTACCCTCCTTGTGAAGGGTGTCAATGATTGTCTTCTGGACAACTGTCAGATCAGCAGTCTTCCCCATGATTGTGTAGCCTAGTGAACCAAACTGAGAGACCATTTTGAAGGCTCAGGAAACCTTTGCAGGTGTTTTGAGTTGATTAGCTGATTGGCATGTCACCATATTCTAATTTGTTGAGATAGTGAATTGGTGGGTTTTTGTTAAATGTGAGCCAAAATCATCACAATTAAAAGAACCAAAGACTTAAACTACTTTAGTCTGTGTGCATTGAATTTATTTAATACACAAGTTTCACGATTTGAGTTGAATTACTGAAATAAATGAACTTTTCCACGACATTCTAATTTATTGAGATGCACCTGTATATATATTTATATATGAAGAGTTCATTTGCAAAAACCGATAAACGCCACTTTCAAAAAAATTGAGCTGATTGTCGTGCATTATTCTCCACAAATAGCACGATCTGAACACTAAACATGTTTTGTGAAAAAAGCCGTTATTGTCCACTTTCAAGGCATCACAAGTTCACGTTTTACTGCAAAAGCCGACAAGCGTCCTTGTTGTTTTTGAACGATAAGTCCATTTTAGCGAATCAGCATGCTGTTTTCAGGTCAGGTGACAAGGCTACTTTCACTTTGAAAAGACATGCTAGCTGAGAGGAGTTTCCTCAAAGCTGACTAAAAGTGATCGAGGATGGATAATTTCGACTAACTTGATGAACCTGTGATATCTTCTTCGGGTGTAAAAGGAAAATAAAAGCTGAAACGTTTTCACGGAACCTTACAAAAGCAGCGTGTTACAATAGTGAGGGAAAAGCTCCAAGTGTTGCCTGTAATCACATCCATACAATCTATGATCACAACAACAACAACCTTTGTCAGGCATCTACATTGTCATCTGAGGAGATTACAAAGATTAAACGAGTGCTTTTTTAACTCTGAAACATGAAATGTGGAGTTATCTGCTTTTGCCAAAGAACGACTGTTGGAGTTATCTGCCTTTGCTATAAAACAAACTTTTACAGTTTTTCTCGATTGCTTAAACACATTTCTTGAAATTATGCCTCTTTTTTGCGAAACTCTAAACACGAATCCATAACTCCTAACTCAATTCCCCAAACTTCCTATATTTAGGTCAAAATGAAGCTCTCCACTCAAAACAACTCAATCTTGCTGAAATAACAAACTTTGCTCTCAGACATGACACACAAACAGTCAAAAACACACACTACAACACAGTCTTACACACTGATGAGATAAATTCAAAACAATACTACAAAAACCAGTAATAAGTGTGGTACTCCCCAAATGTTTTATTCCTCAATTTAATGTACTGTAGAGTACAGTACAATACAGTAAACAACAACAAAAATAATTATTCTGCTCAGCATCCCGTCTTTGGTCTGGAACAGGCCAAAGAACCTCTTCAATATCACAGGCTATATTGGCCATGGCCAGGCAGTGGGGGTAAAATCCTGTCCTTGTGTCATTGTTCACAAACAAGATAGGCAAAATGCTTAGTCACGTTGTCAGTATAACAGTGCACTCTGTTAGTATTACCTGATGTAAACTATGTCAACAGTTTGGATGACAGTTACTGTACTGAAATCCAGAAGGCTGCACTTCTTTTGTATGCCATATATCCATTTCAAAAGTACAAATGTACACATTACTGTATGTGGCATACTGATTGAAAAAGACTGGATATGATTCACAGTTACACTTTTACTAGTGGTCTGACCAAAAAAATCCCCCAAAAAAAAACTAAAACCCAAAAAACACACATTACAACGTCATTGTGAAATAGAAAAGAAAAAGAAGTATGTGCACAAATGCGAAAATAAAAATTAGACAGTCCACTGTCAGAATTTGTAACTCTTGTGTTGTCCTCTGTCTATATATGTTTTCCAATTGAAGGTTGATGAGATGTACCTTTGAGCTATTTCAGAGAACTTGTTTGTCATTGGTTGATCTATATTCTCTTTATTAGTGAAAGTCAAGATTCACTTGAACAATTCATGCCAAATTTATTAGTTTTTTTTTCAATTGCTAACAAGCATTGTTCAATACTGAAACCACATTTTCAGAACTGTCCATACAGTCTGCATGACCAACATCTCACCTCCAAAACTCACTCAGACCAAAAAAAAACACTTCATATAGGTCTCAAAATAAGCTTGTTTCATCATAACACTGGGAACAGTTCTCATTCAGAAAACATACATTTCATTCATAACACACTGATCTAAAAAATACTAACAACAGGGAGCATTGCATAAACGATTAACTTTTATCTTTGAAGTTTGAATTATTTTTCACACAAGTATTTCAATATTGGATAGGAATAATATCTTTTCATTTTACATACTGTATTACAGCACAAAGAATGAATGAGAGAAGCAGCATTTCCATCCTATTTCTTTATATGCCAAAAACAAAAACCCATCAACATTTACAAAATTTACTTGTGAAAAATAAAAATAAAAAACATAAAAATAAATATAAATATAAAAAGTTGAGAAAAATATGTATAAAATAATAAAAAAAAAAAATCTGAAGCAATAGTTTAAAACAAAACAAAACACATCATCAATCTAGTATAATGAGGTACTGTATGCGCAGTATTGGAGTCGCAGCTGCTGCAGGAGTCTCTCTGTGTTGGTGGTTTCCTCTGGGTTTCTCCCACAATCCAGAGACGTACAGGACAGGTGAACTGGAGACTGTAGTGAGTGTGAATATGAATGTGTGTGATGGACTGGACATCTGTCCGGGGGTTTTCTGCTTATGACACAGGAAAGGCTCCAGCCTCATGACCCTACATAGGACAAGAGCTAGGGAAAATGTATGGAACAGATGGATGGATGGATGGATGTACAGTTCTCCTCCCTCTCTCTGCCACTCTTTTTTCCCCCATCAATGTGTCTTCCCTAATCCATGTTTCCAAACAAAATCATTCCAAAGCCATCCATATATCAAAAGATAACCAAAAAGAAAGAAAGAAGAAGAAGAAGAAGATGACTAAAAATAGGACATCTGGCTTGGCTTTCAGCTGAAATTGCATTTAGTTGTGTTTGGAATAATTATTATTCAATTTCATAATAAATATTCTGCTAAGATTTTATATTTCAATTTAATTCCTGCAGAAATGGACAGAGTTTGCCATTGCTCTGATTTGAATGTGCTTTTATCAGTTTTGAAAGCAGTGTGTTAGCATTTGAAAAATGCGCTGAAAATGTATAGTGTTTTGCCAGTTGTGGAGTATGTATGACAAAAGTGTTTGTGGATTTTGAAAAATGTGGTCATTGCATGCATTTTGTCTAAAAGCAATGAAAAATGATTCACAGTTTGGTCCGCATAGACTTCTGTATCTCTGAGTGTGTGAACAGTTTTGAAAATGTGGCTTCAGTATTGAACAATGCTTGTTAGCAATTGAAAAAAAAACTGTAAAATTCTAATAGAAATGTGTAGAAAATATGCTTGACTATTTATGACAACTAGATCAACCATTTTGCATTTACCGTAATGACTTATACGATGAACTAATGACTTGAGGTTTTGAGGGGTAAGACTATAGCACAGAAAACTATATAATACATCTTGAGCAACATGACAACGGTAACTGATAATGTAGGAAACCGCAGACAAATGTACGTAATCAGTTGCATGAATGTACCAAAGTAATCGCAACTTGTTTAAAAGAATGACGTTTTTGGATGTGTACAAGTGACTAGATGATGTGGAGGTAGAAGAAGTAGTTTTGCACCAAAGCCACTGAGAAAAACTGTAAGCTGACTTTGGCCCTTTTATCTCCATCGAAGGTTCTGATGGGTGTGTGATAAATTTTGACTCCTAGTGTTTCCACTTGGGTAATTGTGTGCTAATTGAGCTCAAACTTTGCAGACTTGAGTGAACAATATTGAATGCTAGTGCTTTCTAAATGACCACATGGTGTAAGCACTGAGAAATGTAGGGAATTGTGTGTAGAGTGTTGCAGTAACAGTTCACCAAATCTGACTCATGTGTTAAAGCAGGGGAATAGTGTTTATAGTTTAGGGAAATGGGTGTGCTTTTTGAAAAATGGCATTATGGTTTTGAAATTTTAGTTCAAAAGCCTGGTTATAGTGTTTTAGCAATTGAGAAAAACTGTAATATGTTAAAAAAAAAAAAAAAAAAAAATACTTTCAATGAACTTTAATTTAGTAAATTACCTGTATTTGTGTAAGTTATTATTACTTAATCAAAACAACCCAACTGCAGTTTGTTTGATATTACTGGGAATGCGCAATAAAAAAACGTGATTTCTGAAAAAATAAAATAAAAATGGAGTTATCGGTTTTTGCAAATGAACCCTTCATATATGTATATATATATATATATATATATATATATATATATATATATTAGTGTAGGTAAGATAAGATTTTATATATATATATATATATATATATATATATATATATATATATATATATATATATATATATATAGAAAGTTTCTCATGTTTAACAAGACTACATTTATTTGATCAAAAAATGCAGTGCAAACAATAATATTTCAATTATTTCTAAAATTGCAAGACAGCATCTCAAATATATATTTGAATATATTTTGAAAATATTTTTGTGGAAACTGTGATATATTTTTGAGGATTCTTTGATAAATAGAAAGTTCAAAGGAATAGCATTTATTTGAAATATATATCTTCTGTAATACGATGATATAACATTGTCTTTTTTGTCACTTCTGATCAATTTAATGCATTTTTAATGAATAAAAGTATTTTAAAAAATAAATGGGATTAAAAATATTGACTAAACATTTATTTTATTTTATTTTATTTTACAACATTACACATTACAGAGAAGGTGATTCAGATTCAATTCAGTGAGAATGATTCAGTAGCAACCTAACTTGTAAACCAAAAAATGATTCAAATAAAGGTGATTCAAATAACTAAAACTGCTGAATATACTATACAAATAACAAACTCATAATCATGAGTGCATGTCTCTGTTTTCAGGCCACCGATCCTGATGCCGGGCTCAACGGTCAGGTCCGGTACCGTTTGCTCTCCTTTGTGTCTCTATTCACCATAAACGCCACGGGCAGCATATTCACTGCGGTGCCTCTGGACCGAGAGACTCGGAGCCGGTACGATCTGATTGTGGAGGCGTCAGATAGAGCGGTGGACCCTCGCAGGACCACCATCACACTGCTGGTGGAGGTGACAGACATCAATGACAACAGCCCCGTGTTTTCCCAGCCCATCTACACTGTCAACGTCCCAGAAAACACCCCGGCTGGAACAGTCATCCTGAGACTCAGTGTAAGTGCTCCGCTCACGTTGTGCTTGGTTGTGTAGTTCTCTCATATCTGAATACTTCACGATTTGACGCTGCTGAGTGGCATAAGCTGTTGAGAAAGTTAAAGGTGAACTGCAAAATTTCTGCCTCCGTTTGACCCGGGCATCTAACCTGACTTTTAGAAAGGAAGGAAAAGCAGATTGTTTGTGGGTGTGTGTTTATTTATGTGTCTGTCTCTCTGTGTTGTGTCTGCTGGCCTGACAGTAACTGGCTGATTATGTGTGTTTAGTTTCCCTTGAGAATGTGGGGGGAAAATGTCTCTGCGTTTCCCTGTTTATTCCTGACGGGCTGCATATTTAACTAGATAAATATTGACAAGCTTGACAGACCCAGTGTGAAAAACAGAAGATGCTGTCTTGTGGTAAATGTGCCTCTAAACAATCACGCTCTTGGGAGTTTTAGCAGAACGCCAACGTAACAACACAATCACCAATGAATTTTACATAAACTAGAGACAAATATGAGCAAAAAGTCTGAGAGACAAACTCAATAAACTGTTAAGCCACTTTAATGTGCAAAACTCTGTCTTATTTGGGTATCATTTGCCATCTAACTTTAAGGGATAGTTTTGCCAAACATGAAAGTACTGTCATCATTTACTCACCCTCATGACATTCCAGATCTGTAGGATTTTCTTCTATTAAATATCAGTGGGGTCCAGTGTTGTCTGAAAATGTTTCTGTTTGCCATAGATGCAGATTTGGTTTGACGCACCAAAAGATCAAAAGGTTAATAGTAAATAAATGTCTGGTTTATGTCTGGTTAACAGAATATGAAGTAAGAATATGAATTTGAAGTAATCGATTAACTTAAATATGTGTGTTGCATCAAAGCATTTAAATAAATATCAGGCATGATATGGGCACCGTTTTTTTTTCTTTTTCTTTTTTTTACAAATATATAAAAACAGGTGGCCACATGATGCTAGTTTATTTTTTATATTTATATTTATTAGATTTTGTATATTTACAATATTACTGGTCAGAGACTTGGAATAATTAAGGTATCTTCTGCTAATCAGGGCTGCATTTATTTGGTCAAAAATACAGGGGAAAAAACAATAATATTGTTCAATATTATTACAATTTTAAATAACTGTTTTCTATTTTAAATATTTTAATTGTTCTTGTGATATCAAAGCTGAATTTTCAGCATCATTACTCCAGTCTTCAGTGTCACATGATCCTTCAGAAATCATTCTAATATAATGATTTGTTGCTTAAGAAACATTTCTTATCATTATCAATGTTGAAAACAGTTATAGTTATAGTACCATTTAAAAGTCAGTAATGAATGAATGAATGAATAAATTATTAAATAAATAAATAAATAAGTGACATTAAAGAAATTTATAATGTTATAAAGCATTTCAAATAAATATAATGTTATAAAGCATTTAAAAAAAAATCTTTGAAACTTTGTTTTCATCAAAAAAAAATTATTTATTTATTTATTTATTTATTTATGTATGTATGTATGTATGTATGTATGTATTTAAATAAATAAATATATATATTTTTGGGGGGGATTTTGTGATGGGAAAAAAAATGGTTTCCAGAGCAATATTAAGCTGCAAAAACTGTTTTCAAAATTGATAATAATGTTAATAATCGAGTAACAATAACAATTGAGCACCAAATCAATCATATCAACTTTTGACTGGTAATGTGTGTATTTATATATTGAACATATATTGTTTTAATGCCATATGTGTGTAGATGTGGCCAGATGCCACATGTTGGTATACATATCTAGTTTGGCCTAAAACAATATGTGTTCAGATATACAACACTGTCAGCAGGCACAAGTGAAAAAAGTGAATTCCCCTTTTAGATTCCAATTGAAGGAAAAATAAGGTTGTGTATGTGTGTGCGATCGGTGGATGTGGGGCAAATGAGTGACACTGTTTGAAGACAGTGATCTTGCTGCTTTATTTTTATCTCAGTATGTCTGACACCTTCGGGTCCCCACAGCACTGGCTGGTGTCAGACCGCCATGGGTCCTGATGACAGGGTCTGGTCTGGGGCTGATCAACTAATCAGATTCCCTGTGCTGCTTCTCTCTGGGGCTCCTGAGCTTTATTTATATACTTCTGAAACCTTCGAGATCAGTGTAGAATTTAATTCCTTGTGCCTCCCACATCAAAGAAAGACACCTGAAAGTTTCCCACACCCTCAGGGAGACAGAGCTGCTCAGAGCGCCTCTCCTCTGCTGTGCTGTGCTGTGCTGTCTGTTAGCTTTCACTCCTAATCAGCTTCAGATGCACACGCATGTGGAACGCGACTATGACTCTACTGTATGAGTGCTTAACATGTGCAGTGGCCCCAAAATATATCTGGACACCTCAGGCACACTTAGAAAGGTAGAAATGTCATTGCATTATACTGTATAACAAAATATCAAACCAAACGGCATTTATAACAAAAAAAAAAAAAAAAAAAAAAAAAAAAATATATATATATATATATATATATATATATATATATATATATATATATATATCTCAAGCATTCTTTTCAAGTAAAACATTTCACACAATGATGTTGAAAAGGCATAATGCATTTGGAAAAATGCCCAGCATAGTTTGGACTTAATATCTTGTCGTCTAATGCAGTGGCATTAACTGCCATTGCATTAACTGAAATGCAGTCGGATCAATGAAATCAAAATTGTCTCATTTTTACTTGCTTAATGCATGTTTATGGTCTAATTGTGCACAGTTCGTCAATGCACATTATTGCAAGTAGTTCTATTTATTACTCTTTTATTATATAGTTATTATTTTATTTTATTTTTATTTTATTTTTTATTTTTTTGGCAAGACTAGATATTTATCCACACACTGAAATTACAGCTTTGGGTTTAGGATGTCCACATCAATTTATTTTATTTTATTTTATTTTACTCTTTTATTTATTTATTTTATTTTATTTTTTGATTAAGACTAAGATGTGAAGATTAAGATTAAATTCCAAGAATAATACAACATTAGGAGTTGATTCAAAGTATTGTTGGAATTTAAGTCTTAATCAAAAAAAAAATATTAAATGGGTATGCACATCCAAAACCCATAGCTGTAATTTAGTATTTTTTCATCTAGTCTTGCTGATAAAACATCAAAAAAATCTTGTTTCATTTGATTATGACTTGTATTATTTGCCTTAATTCTGGTATGTAACATGAACATTTCACAGTCCAGACAATTCCCAAGTCCCAGCCTACATTTTTTTTAAGTTCAATATTCATTTTCACTCACAAATAAGAAGTAAAATGGGTTATGAACAGCATTTTATGTTGTCCATGAGGCCACTATTTAAGATCTCTCAGGTCATCTGATTGGCCAGTGGTCAGCTGAGACAGTCCAATCAATTGCAATGGACAAAATCAAGTCCTGACCAACTTTATTTAACCTCATGTCGTTCCAAACCTGTATGACATTCTTTCTTCTGTGGAACACAAAAGCAGATATTTTGAACCGTTTTGTCTGTACTTTGACAAAAAAACAACATCAGACTTTTATTATATGGATATAAAAATGTCATCTTTTGTGTTCCACAGGAGAAAGAAACTCATACAGATTTGGAGAAACATGAGGGTTTAATTTTCAAGTTTACTGTCCCTTTAAGAAACTTTTTAGGCTGCTTTATTCCTGCAGTACCTGGCAAAATGTGGGATCATTAATTCTCTCTTTTTTAACCTTTATTCTCTCTGTTCTCTTTCCTCTGTGCCTCTCAGGCGGTGGATGCCGATCTCGTCTCTAACGTGACCTACAGAATAAAAACAGAAGCGGCTCGGCAGCTCTTCGCCGTGAACCGTCTGACCGGCGCCGTATCAGTCCTGCAGGCGCTAGACTTTGAGGACTTGGCAGCAGGCAACAGCACCTACACGTTTGAAGTGGAGGCGTTAGATCACGGAGGAGTCCTCCCTCCTGGAACGGCCACAGTCATCGTTAGAATCACAGTAAGAAGCGCTCATCAGCTTTAAAAAACTCTGTTTTATCATTCCAGTCTCAATGGCAGCACAAGAAACTCTCTTCCTGAGAGTTCAGCAGGTTCCAGTCAGAGATGGTTTGAACTTGGGGAAAGGAAGCAAATTTTCATCAGGTCTAGTGGCGGTGATTGGATTAGATCTTTCTAAAGCTCGTCCACGGTGTCTACTTGCTAACAGAAGCTCCGCTGACTCTGTTCCAGTAATGCCAACAAAAGATTTGATCTCTGAATTCAATTAGTCTTGAAAGGGAAACCTCTATGTTGGCAGGATTGTGGGCATTGTTTACTGGATCCTCGTCTGCGTTCGCCTGCTTTCCCGTTGTGATATTTCTGGTTGACGGTGACAGGAGTGACAGACAAAGCTAGGTTCTGATGCTAGCCTGGCACAGCTATTCCAGGCCTGAATGACTCATTAGCTTTTTGACTGCAATTATGTGAGGATTTTAACGCGAGCGCTCTCCATCGCCTCCGAAGATTAGCCGGGGGATCGGAACAGAAGGATTAGCCTCCTCCAGTTTACAGCAGCTGGAGCGAGTGCGTGTGATGAAAAATGAACTGAACTTCATGGAAAAAGTTCCATTTTTAATTATGTAAATCTGATAGAAATGTTGTGGTTTTCAGCGAGGGTGTATGCATTAGCATTAGTGAACGCAATAGCTAACACAGACCAAAAATGAACACTCTCAGGAAACACTCTTAGAAAAAAGGGTACAAAAGCTGTCACTGGGGCGGTACCCCTTTTAAAAGGTACATCTTTGTACCTTATTTACCCCTAAAGGGCGCATGTTAGTTCCTTTTGAAAGCGTACTTCCCCAGTGACAACTTTTGTACTATTTTTTTCTGAGAATGTACAGAATATAATCATTTTGGAAGTAAGAATCATAAGTTAGCATTGTGAGCAAACAATATGTAATGTTATAAATAATCTAGTGCAGGGAAAATTAACTTTATTTCTGTAAGTAACATGGATCAGTAAATGCTTGAAAAAACAAACACACACACTCGAATCACACCTTTTCATGTTTTGGCCAGAGAGAGCTACTGACCCGAACGAGGTCGTTCCACACAAGTCCTGCGAGCGGCTGCCAATGGCTCATTAAATCAGTTTTGCTTCCTTTGATCACTCCAGTCTGTACTTGCCAAACTGTGGGAAGTCCAGAGCAAATACATGCAAATGAGTGTCAACCCACCTCGCTGCAGGGTCGCTTGCATTTATCAGAATAATCTGTGCTTCTTAACTTTAAGTTCAAAAGATGTCATTTAATAAATTTAACATGTGCTTCCTTTGTGTTGATTGTACATTAATTTAGGGATTCATTGTGTAAATATTTGTGATTACAGTGCAATTAATTATTTACATTTTGTATTTCATAATCAATGTTATTTTAGTATTATCTATTTACTATTGTAGTTTTTAATTAATATTTTAAATATACTTTTATTTTTATATTTTCAGAGTGTCATTCACTCAAATAAAATTTTTAGTCATTTTGTTATACGTTTCATTTTTTATTAGTAGTATTTAAGTTTAATTTATTTTTATTTTAGTTTTAGTTCAGTTTTAGTTGTTAATTCTTTCCAGTTAGTCATTTTAGTGCCTTTTTTTAAATTTTCATTTAGTTTTTTTCTTTTTCATCTAATATTTATATTTTATTTATTTTCATTTTTATTTCAATTCACAGAAATATTTTTAATAGTTTTTTGTAGGTCAGCATTTAAATAATCAGTAACAAGACATAAAAATTCTGTGATTATTAGTTCATGATAACAGATTAAATCATTTTAATGCAACTTATAAGAAATGTTAATTGTAAGGTTACTCAGAAACACAGCTTTTTACATGCTTTCAGAAATAGTCCTTAAATAATAGATCATTTTGACTTTTAGATTCTGACTAATCTGCATGGCCTCTCGTGGCTTATTTCAATTTTATTTTCTATTATTAGACAGTTCTAGAGATCAAATAATAAGCTTTTTTGGCCTGACAA
>CM077243.1:7144078-7434078 GCA_039654775.1 Spinibarbus caldwelli
TCTCAAATGATATTTTGTACTCTGTTTTTATATGATTTTAAAATAAATAATAAAACCACAGAATAACACAGGGTTTGAGTGAGGATTTGTCATGGTTAGGTATTAAGAGCATTTATGGATTATTTCGAGTTAGATGTTTGAAATATATCTTAAATGAAATGTGGAGCCAGTCCTGCACGTTCAAGGTCAAGTCAGGGCTATGCAGCTTTGAGATTAATAATTGAAAGCAATATTGTTTGGGGTCAGTACGATTTTTTAAAAATACTTTTATCTGGCAAGGATACATTAAATTGATCAAAAGAGACAGTAAAGACATTTATAACATTATAAAAGGTTTTCAAGATTTCAAATAAATGCTGTTCTTTTGAACGTTCTATTCATCAAATAATAAAAAGAAAAACAACCATTTTCAATATTAATAATAATAAGAAATGTTTCTTCTTTTCTTTTAAATCAGCATATTAGAATGATTTCTGAAGGATCATGTGACACCGAAGACTGGAGTAATGATGCTGAAAATTCAGCTTTGACATCACAGGGATAAATTACATTTTAAAATATATTAGCACAGAAAACATTTATTTTAAATTGTAATATTTCACAGTTTTTACTGTATTTTTGATCAAATAAATGCATCCTTGGTGGTCATAACACACTTCTTTAAAAACATTAAAAAAACATACTGACCCCAAACATTTGTACAGCACAATAGTAAATGTTAAAAATAAGAAATCATGTTTTATTACTTATTATTTATATTAAATGCAATATTATTCTTGTATTTTATTTATATTAAATTCTAATCATTTAAATTATATTATATATCTGTATCATTAATATTAATTATATTTATTAGAATTTTCTTAAATACTAAAATTAAAAAGACTACTAAGATAAAAATATATATATATATTTAAATAAAGTGTGTTTATTTAAAAGTTTAAAATAAAAAGTACTTATGTATGTTATAAATGTAATATGAAATTCCTTTATATCAGCATGCTCTTTTAATGTATTCCTATGTAAATCATGGCCCTGGCAAGGATAGATGTTCCATTTGACTAAAAGTTTGGGAGCATTTGCTTAAAGTTAAGACTAGTTACTACATTCATTCATTTGAATGCATGATTTCATTCCTTGTCTCTTTTGAATTTCTTCATCTAAAGTCTATATACTGTATTGTTGTATTTCTGCGTATGAGAGTTTAGTCTCCCGTTAGCGTACCTGTTTACATGTCCCTCCATTAACATGTTAGTCTGCTGTTGTGGATAATCGTTTTTTTCTGCGCTGTCACTCTTTCTCTCTCCGCATCTTTATTTGATTGATCTGACAGAGCCGTTTTGAGTTCACCATCTGGAGACCGGCCTCTCTCTCTCGCTCGCTCGCTAGATGACTCCGAAATGAAATTACACACGACGACACAGAAATTTTGACACCGTGGTGAATCTGGAAATTATTTTTTGTGCTTTCATCAGAGAGTGGAAATATTTATTGGGCTTTAGAATGCAGCCCAGCACGCATCTGCAACTTTTACAGCTGGAGGGAAACGCAAGGCCATTACAGTATAGCAAAGACACACATCTCTTATTACCTTATAAATTACATAAACAAGGTTATTTGCTGCCTGAGGTTTGGTTTATTCAGAGTGGCAGCGCATGCCAGGGGCTGGATATGCGCTGAATGCCTGTAAATGTTTATCATCCACAGACTGTAAAACAGAAAGATGTTTTGTGGCTTTCTGAGTCTCTATATGCAGTGTGGACGTGTTGTTAAAAGGCTTTATTGGTTGTCAGAAACTCTGGAGCACAGTGGCAAAAGTTTCAAAGACATCTGAATGTAGTTAGTGTGTAAAAGTAGTTTTAAAGTGTGTTCATTTGTCTGTTACAACTGCCAAACTTCACAACCAGCTTTACAGCCTCCCTTTTTTTTTTTTTTTTGCCGTGGTCAATTTTGTTCCCGTCACTTTCCTCCAAGGTCAAACAAAGCTCGCAGCAGGGTCTGTTATACAGAGGAACCGTTTTCAATTGGTGTTCAGGAATGGCCTTTTCATTAATGGGTGTTAAAATGAACAGCGATGTTGCTGTTGAAATTTGTAGCTTTTAATGTTTCGCTGCGTGGTTGCTGCAGTTGTCACAGCTGTATTAGCTTTAGTTGGAGCTGGTGACGGTACATTCAAGGGAACAGCAGGGGTGCTGGAACCACTCTTTAGCCCACGTCTTATTCAGTCGAATGTTGAGTGATATTAAAATATTGCCTTCAGTACGTTCAGAAAATTGCATATAGTGCACTTAGAAATGGATACACTACTGTTCAAAAGCTTGGGGTCGGTAAGAATTTTAAAACGTTTTTGAAAGAAGTGTCCTATGCTCATTTATTTGATCAAATATACAGTAAAAACAGCAATGTTGTGAAATATTATTTAAAAAAAAAATAATAATTTATTAACATTTTACAATTTTAAATTTCTTTATTGTAATATATTTTAGAATTTATTTTGCTTTTTATTAAATTTATTTTAATATATCTGAAAAATTAATTTATTATTATTATTATTATTATTGAAGTAATTTATGATTTATTATTATATTTATCAGTATTTAAAACCATTTTTGTGTATTTTTTGATAAACAGAAATTTCAAAACAACAACATTCATTTGAAACAGAAATCTTTTATAACATTAGAAATGTCACTCTGTGTAATCTGTAATCAATTTGTTTGTTTGTTTGTTTGTTTGTTTGTATGGTGGATGAGAAAGTTGATTAGTGACTCAATTCCAATATGTTTGATTGCCAAATTATATACTTAACTGCTAAAAATAAAATAAATGCATGTAGGGACCCCTTCTGTGGATTACAAAAGGAAACATTTTTTTAATAATATATGGGTGATTTTCTATTCCATCGCCTTCCAATCAATGAGTACTAAAGTTTTCAAGCCTCAAAATCAACACAAGAGCACAGAATGGAACAGAACGCAGATGTTTTTACAATATCTTAAAAACACAACTTCTTATAATTTAGATTCTTCTTTAAAAAAAAAAAAAAAAAAAAAAACATGCCAGGTGTCCTGTATAGAGATACATTTTAGTGGGATAATTTATTATTACATATTAATAACATTATAAAATATTCATTTTTAAAAAATAATGTTTATTAAACAATCTTAACTTGTAAAAGCAGTTATTTGTATGTAATGTTGTTTTTAAATAAAAAAGAAATGCTAATTAGTTTTTGTTTAGTTTATTAGATTTTTTTTTTCAGTAATGTGAATTTTTATTTTTATTTTTTTTTCTGTTAATAATACATGGATGCTGTGTTTTAGCATACTGTGTCAAGCATAAAATAGTTGTAAAACGGTGTCTTGAAACTCCTGCACTTTCATTCAGTTTTTTTTTTTTTTTTTCTCCAGGATTTGAATTTAAGAACTGTAAAATATTCTTTACATTTCAAGCTTGAATTTAAGACTTTCAAAATGTTTCTAAAAAAACATTTTTTCATGTGTGCCTCTGCTGGCCCTGGCTCATCTGATCCGCTGACCTGACCGAAATCCTTATTGTTGAGCCCCGAGCGCGCTCATATTTTATTCTCGCAAGGTTACACGTTACACGATCGCAGCCAAGGTTTGCAAAAAATTATAAGAGGACGGCCTCATTATTATGAGTGGCATGCGTTGGTGAATTTCTTGAGGCTGTGTTTTGTGCATGCGTGTGTTTGTGTGACAAGTTCGTTTTTTGATGTCTGAGAAGAAATTTTTTATTTTTTTTTTTTGATGACCCTGGAAGCCCCACTGAAATACCAGATTCATCATTCCGGTTGTGTTGAGAATCACCATGGAGACGTGGAGCGGCTCAATCTCTGTCTCTCTCAGGCATGACTGGAATTAAAGTCGGATAATTCTCACTTTTAAAATCCACTTCTCGGAAGTGGCCTTGAAAGGAAAAGTGTGCTGCAGAACAAGGACAGGAAGTGACCGTCCTCATTAGGGTCCCGATGATTACAGTACGAGCAGCGTTTCCAGCCCGTGCTGGCGAATGAGATAATGACACTGTATTTATATGCACGGCTGCAAAGGTCACTGGGTAATGAAAGCTCCTCCTTTGACTTTCTGCTGGTTGAACCTCATGTCCTAAGCGTTGACTTCCTTTTATTTGAAAAGATTTAAAGGGATGAGTAATGGACTTCCATCCTTGAAGTGTCACTACAGAGCAGAACAACCAGCGGCCATTAATCATACCGCCAGAGCATGAATACAATCACCAGACAGAAACTTAATGTGTCCTGCTAATGTGATTGACTCACATTTGAGTGTTGACTGTGACAGCCGTTGAAAGTGACTCATGAATGTCAGACATTAAACAGTTAACTGATTTTATTCCGTATCAACAGGAGCGAGGCCTGTCTAATTTGATGGCTTAACCCCAAGGAAATTTCTTTTCATTTTTGAAGGATAACTGTAATTTTTAGGGCTTAGTTTATACAATGTTAAATAATCAATATTACTGATATCATTGTTTGTTTGTTTTTGTTTTTTTTAAATACATACTTTATACTGGACAAATTTTGGAACAATTAAGATTTTTAATGTCTGTTTTTTAAAGTCATACACAAAGCTGCATTTATTTTATCAAAATTCAGTAAAAAAATATTATTATTGTAAAATACAGTTAAAATATGAAATATTTTTTCTATTGTAATATATTCTAAAATGTTTTATGTAATTTTTTTTATCTTAAAAATCTTACACCAAATTTTGAATGATGTCATTTCCACAAAAGTATTATAAGCAGCAAAAACTGTTTTCAACAGATTAATGAGAAATGTTTCTTAAATGAATTTTACAATTTAACATTTAAAATAGAAGAGTTACTTTAAATTCTAATAATATTTCACAATATTACAGTTTACTTTATTTTGTATCAAATACTGTAAATACAGCATAAGAGATTTCTTAATTATTCCACCCTTTCTAATGGTAGTGTGTATGTATATAATTTTGTTTTACTTGATAGTTTGTTTAATTAATCAAATGAATTGCATTTAATGTCATATATCAATATTTGTAGAAGAAATATAGAAAATGTAAGGCTTTTACATATATATATATATATATATATAAGTCATAGAAGGTTATATTTGTTATGTTGTTATATACGGTAAGCTTGGCCCTGATCTGCTTTGGATTTTATTGTTTCTTAATTAATATAACTGATGTCAAGGGTGTCTGTATGTGTCTCATGCCATGATTTAAAATTAAAAACCATTTAACTACCCAGCACTATTATTGTTTTTATGTCAGAGAGTGTATTTGATTTTGCGTAATGAAATAATGTTTCTATTAAAAAAAAAAATGTCCTTAATAATTTTATTATGTAGTAAATGTTTTATCAAAACAGTGAATCCCTCAGGGCCGTGTGGCACTGTGAATATTGTCATGGCTGAAAGGGTTGCGATGGCCTTTAGCCGGGATTGTTTTCATAATACGGTGTACCTTAATAGTGCATTTAATGATTCTTTTTATCATAATACTGCATGAAGACGACTGTATCTTTTCATATAAAGATAATATTATGACTATTAGCATAAATCTGTGCTTCCAAAGCTTGTTAAAATTGAGATTTCTGTACGATGTTGTGTTTTAATGACTAAGAATGAGATAATGTCTCTGGTATATTCATTATAGCAGATTTTGCCTGCATTTGATGTTCTTTATTTGGCATCATGACTGGGTTTTACGCATGAGAACAGGACAGCAGCTAGTGATACAGTAATGTCAGGTCATCGGATTTAACTTTACTTTCCCTAAACGTAGTGGTGTGATCGTCTTAGGCGAGATTAAGGTGGTCAGGTGAGGTAAATCTGTCTGTTTTACTCTTCCTGTTCATGCCGTCTGCCGTCAAACTGACTACAGTGCTGTTTATTTTCATGGCCTGCCACAGAAGCTGTTAAATTATGCATTTCTTCTTTAAATAATGCTTTGAAAACATGGAGGGTGCCAAAGAAATATGACACAAATAATAAGCCATAGAAAAATTTTGACATGGACTTAAAAAAAGCTAGAAACTAATTTCTTGGCTGTCAGAGATGTAAATGTGATGTTGCTTCTGTCTCTTTCTACTGCAGTATAAATGACTTTGTATGTTTATCACAGCACAAAGCATCAAACATTTATGACGCAGCCAGACGGAAGAGCTGTAAAGTATCAGTAGAATGAGGTGCAGCAGACGGAGCTCTCTGTAGCTCTACAAAACACGATGCCCGAGAGACCTTTGAGGAAGTTCAAACCAGCTATTCAAAGAAAAGTCAATCCTTTAAAAGAATAGTTCACTCAAAAATAAAAATTCTATCATTATTGATTCACCCTTGTATCATTCTAAACCTTTATAATTCACAAAAAAGGAGATGCATATTTTCCATATTTTCAAACGTAGGCTGTCAAGCTCCAAAGAAGATCACCATAAATGCACCAGAAACATACATTTTGAGCAACACAGTTTAAGGTTGTTAAAATGTTTTAAAAACAAGGTCTGTTTTGCTCACCAAGGCTGCATTTGTTTAATCAAAATTACAATAAAAACAGTAATATTGTGAAATATTATTACAATTTAAAATAACTGTTTTTTTATTTTAATATATTTTAAAATGGAATTTATTCCTGTGGTGCAAAGCTGAATTTTCAGCATCATTACTCCAGACTTCAGTGTAACATGATCCTTCAGGAATCATTTTAATATGCTGATTTGCTGCTCATCAATGCTGAAAACAGCTGTGTTGTTTAATATTTTTGTGGAAATGTTTTTGGGTTACATTTTCTCAGGATTATTTAATGAATGTAAAGTTTTACTGTCACTTTTGATTAATTTAATGTGTCCTTGCTGAATAAAAATATTATATTCCTCCGAAAAAGAAATCTTACTGACCCCAAACTGCTGTACATTTCAGTGCTATTTGATGTAAATTATGTAACACCCGACATGATGTGTAATTTTCAATGAATGATGACTCATTTCAGAGTGTTCCTCACTCAAGATATTGAAATACTGTACCTAAATACTTAAAAAAGGCAAATAAGGGCTTTTATTTGCCTTTTTGGAGCTTGAAATCCACTGATTTCTGTCTTTTATTTTCTATGGAAAATAGCAGCTCGGAAAATATTCTGCAAATGATTATGATTTGTTAGCATGGAAAGAATATATAATGAAACCCCTTTTAAAGCAGTGGTAACAATAGAAGTCTGTAATTATCTAATAATGTGATGCATAGAATTAAATATAATCATACACCAACTTTGGTCCTTTAAACTAAGTAGATGTGCTCTAGGGATGTGTTGATACTAACCGTGTTCCTCCCTCAGGGTACGCCTGCCAGTAAAGTGCGCTACAGAGTGGATCAGGATCTGTCTCCGTACAGTGGAAGTATCTTTGATGTGGAGATGGACACAGGACGAATTATCACCAAAGTCAACCTGAATGAGCAGCCCAACGCCGTCTTCAGGGTGAGTCAGAGCCGACAGGCCATCTGTCTGCTGTTATACACTTCACTTGTGCTTGAGTTCAAATACAGCATAGTTTGTTTAAAATTAATGTTTTGTTTTAATGCACAACCGTTGCACAAATGACATGGATACATCTGATTTTTGGATATACTAAATTGACTAATAAGTCAAACCTATAGACTTTTACAGTTACACTTTAAGATTCATTATGCTTTCATTTCATATCAAGAACTAAAAATGACCAGTAGCCTACTTTTACAGCATGTCTACATATACATTTTTAACAGTATACTACACTCTAAAAAATGCTGGGTTGTTTCAACCCAACTTTGGGTCAAATATGGACTAACCCAGCTGTTGGGTTAAATTTTTACATTAAATTTTTAACCCAAAAGTTGGGTTAGTCCATATTTGACCCAAAATTGGGTTAAAACAACCCAGCATTTTTTAGAGTGTATTGTTCATTGTTAATTCATGTTCATTTATAATACATTAACTAATGTTAATTTATAGATTTCAAGTATAAATTAACGTTATTCAATGTATTATGAATGAACACAAGTTAGCAATGAACAGCAGGATATTTTTCAACTTTAACATTAACCTAAATTGATAAGTCTTGTGAAAGCATTGCTCATTTTAAATTATATTTTTTGTAAAGCTTAATTCTAACCTTTTTGTGAAGTGTACTGCATTCATGTTGATATTGAAATCCAACATCAAGCAGAGCTGAAGTCCTCCTTCTAATGTTTTTAAAGTCAAATTCACAATGACAAATGCAGACTAATGGCAAAAGACAAGTTTGTTGGGTTTAGTCGTATCAGTGTGTTAACCCTGTCGGCATCTGTTGCTATTGGTCCATATTTGTTTTCACCGATTGAATCACCGTTTGTCGGGTCTTGGAATGTCTGAGAAGTGACTATAATCGGTTGGCTGTCGCCATTTGTCTGCGTCTGTCAGTGCAGTGTGAATTGGCTTAAAGTTAATCAGAAATGGAAATGGTTTTTCAGATGGCCACCAATAAATAACCAGCATGTATCTGTGTAATGTGCCCAATTATGCATATGCATGCCTGGTAAGCAACAGATGTAGCTGTTTATGTCATAAAATTCTATTAATACTGTAAGTCTCTATTAATAAGAGAAGTACTGCTATTAACCAAGACAGCATATTGTGCTAATACTTGATAGAAAAACATTAAAACAACCTTAAAAAGCTAAACTAATTATCAGGACATGTGATGGAGAAGTTTACTTCAGAGTTAGTAACTTATTAAAAAGAGGGGAGAGTCATTGGATTAAAATGGTAATAATAATGTAAATGTATTTTTACAGCATACTCAACATAGACCTATGCTTTTTAGTACTCTACTATGACCTTAATTAATGTATAAATTAATTAGCCTAATGTTGAGTGAGCTCAAATTAATTTACCTTTGAGCAAATGTTGTTTTTTCCATGCTAGAATGACTGCGTTTGTGAGTGAGGTCTGACACATCATTTAATCAATAACATTCACTTCTTAGGATTTATTTTTATCATTTAGAAAGGGACAAATGCAGTATGTGTCCTCTATGTATACTTTGTGCTGCTATTAAGTACCTGAGCAGAAAATAAGAAGTGTTTGTCTGTCTGTAAAATATTTGACAGCAATGTTTTTATGTTCATACTTACAATGAAAACAAGTTCAATGACAAATGATGTCTAAGATTGTGAAAAAAAAAGAAATTGGTGGTGCAAGTCCGAGTTGAAGACTTGCACCAATTAATTTTGTATTCACGTTGGTTTCAAACATTATTTTTTTTAAATGGTTATAGCTTTTTTGAGACATAAAATGGATTAAATGTATTTTAGAAATAGTGGTTTAACCATCAAGTGAAAAGTAATGAAATATTTTCCTTTTACCTTGAATACAAATGAGAGTATCCAACTTTTTCAAACAAGTTTTCAAAGAACTAATGGAAAATTAAAATTAAAATGGTATTAAAAAATTTTAAATGAGTATCAGTAAGTTTTCTTGCATTTATATTTAAAAAACTGAACTAACCATGTCATGAAAAGAACAAAATATGTGATTTAAAATGAAAATCTTGCCTATACAACTTTAGAAATGATGTGACAGACAAAAGTTTTTTTAATATATATTTTAATTTAATATATCAAATAATTAATATTTATAAATTAATATTTTATTTTAATATATCAAAGCTCATCTTATTCCTAGACATTTTACTTTATGCCCCACAATAAATAAATAAAGAAAAATTCAGACACAAGTCATTGCCTATATGAGCTGCATTTGAATGTATTTTTCATAATCTCTTCTCATAGCTGGTGGTCATCGCCTATGACGATGGAGAGCCAGTGAAGACGAACAGAACTACAGTGGAAATCACTGTGCTTCAGCCCTCCAGGATTCCCATCTTCACCGAGGAAGAGTACAGGTGGGTCCCGCTGTCTGTAGAGAGCGAGAGAACAGACATTTACTTATTTATGTTCTCTTTGAGCTCTGTGAGTCAGAATTAGTTTAGCACATATTCCCCGCAGGCTGATTCAGAATCTCTGCATGAGTAATGAGTGTTATCTGTGAATATGTGACTAGAAGTGCTGGGAGGTTGACTCGAGCTGCTCTACAGCGCTCAAACGCTGTTGTTTCCAAAAGGGCACGTCTGCAGCTCGTCAGCGTGTTTCAGTGCAGACGTTGAAGCTTAGCGTGTTAGGGGGTTTAAAGTTTAATGTTGGGGAAGTGCTTTGTTTGCAATGTTGATTAATAAAGAAACAAAGTCTTGGTATACTAATAAGGAGAAATTAGAATTTTTGAAAATTTTCAATTTACATTGAAATTAGAAATACAATGAAATTAGAATTTTTAATTCTCATGTAGATTCTACCTTATAGCTTTTGAACCAGATTTCCAAAAATATTTTTTTTCAGCTGATATCTTGGGTCATGCTAAGTTCAACTGACCAGACTTTCAACCATTTTGAGTTGTGATTTTTTTTTTTTTTTTTTCAAACTTCTCACAGAGCTTTTATCGAATCTTCAACTTTTTTGAGAACGATCATGATGTTCATCTTTTCAAGGTCAGCCATATTGCCATTTTGAATTTTGTCAAAAATGTATTTTTATCAGACTTTTTCATTGGATTGTCTCCAAATTTGGTTCAGGTAGTGACCAAGCCAGTCTTTTTTTTTTTTTAACCAAACTGTTTGCACGTAGCACATCAGTGAATTCGACCACAAGAACCATATTTAAGAAGTGTGCATCTGAACATTTTCAAATATATTTTTTTTTACTATTTTTTAATGCTTTATTTTTTTATATAAATTGTGCTTTTTAATGTTAAATCACTTTTATTAATTTTTAACAAATTAAAATTAACATAAAAAATGAACATATTAAATAATTAATCATTAAATTAAATTATAAAATTAAATTAAATGAATATTAAACAATTGCCCGACTGCTAAATGTGGACTATTTGGCATTAAGGTGTTATAAACATTAACTTATGTACATTTATGTAAAGCTGCTTTGAATCAGTGTGTATTGTGAAAAGTGATATGTAAATAAAATTGTCTTTTGACTTGACAGTTTACTTCTTAGAACACATTGTGTTTGGCGTACTGTACCTGGGACAGCAAGATCTTTTCCACTGTCGGCATATTTTCACCATAAGCTAAAACAGCATATGCACAAGCTAGTCCTGCTCTTTCCCTGCTGCTCCCTTCCTATACCTTTCATTCCTTTATTACATTTCTCTCATTGTTTTTTCTCCTTTCATTCTCTCTGTAAAGGCATCCAGGAAAAAGAGAGTTTTGTTCTTCTGGTCAGAGAGAATATATGATTTTATTTTGTACTTTCTCTCCTTTATTCAGAAAATGAAAAAAAAAAAGACTCTGGACTCTTAAAATATAATGGAAAATAGGCAAAATAGAACTTCAGCCTGAAAAACAACCCTTCTGCTAGAATATAAAGTGAAGAAGCTGTAAATGATTCCCTACAGCAAGCAGATGTGTGTCATTTTAAAGATGGTGTAAAACATCCAGTGTCTTCAGGAAGTATTTAGACCCCTAAAAATGGGCCTTTCATATGTATTCAGGCTTTTCATGCAGCACTTTGTAGCAGCGACTTTGTCGGCGATTGCAGAATTGAGTTGTCTTGTTTCTTCTAGCAGACAGCCCACTGGGATTTGAGCTGTTTCTCTGTCTGATTGAATGTGGACTGTCTGTCATTATTGATGGTGTCCAGCTTAAAGCCGTGGCAGGACCATTCAAGTACAGTCAGGAATCTTTCCTGAAGCACTGCGGTGGCTGTTTGCTCCTGTACATCACTTATTCTTCAATATGGTTTGGGGGATTTCTTGTAGATATAGTGGCATTGACAACAATGGAGGTAGATGTGCTTCTGCAGCCCCAGAATGATTAGTCTTATTAGTCTTATTTATACAGTAGTTTAAATGACAACAGAAGTAGGTAGTATGCTACCATTTAAAAGTTTGGGGTCATAAAGGGATAGTTTACCCAAAAATGAAAATTCTGTCATTAATTACTCACCCTCATGTTGTTCCAAACCTGTGAGACCTTTGTTGATCTTCAGAACACAAATTAAGTTATTTTTGATGAAATCCGAGAGCTTTCTGACCCTGCATAGACAGCAACGCAACTGACACGTTCAAAGCCCAGAAAGGACATTGTGAAAATAGTCCATGTGACATGAGTGGTTCAGTGGTCATGGTACTCTCATGAATAGCTGCGGAGACTGACTGGAAGAGAAGAAATTGTTGATAAAGTTATTTTTGTTTTCTTTGCGCACAAAAAGTATTCTCGTATTTTCATATAATTATGGTTGAACCACTGATGTCACGTGGACCATTTTAACAATGTCCTTTCTACCTTTCTGGACCTTGAACGTGGTAGTTGCGTTGCTGTCTATACAGGGTCTGAAAGATCTTGGATTTCATAAAAAATATCTTAATTTGTGTTCCCAAGATGAACGAAGGTCTTACGAAGGTAAACTCAAAATACAGTCTTTAATGAAATCCAGGACAGACAAGGCAAGGCTGGGACACACAGGAACACTGGGGAGTAACGAGTAGACCAGACAAAAATGAACTGAACAGGCAAGAACTAAATACACATGATAATTAACTCACACACCTGAAAGAAATCATAAACAATCAAACTTAACAAGGACAGGAACAGGAAGGACCAAATATGGGCAAGGAGGGGGAAACACACAAGACAAGACGGACAGGACTGTGACAACTAGAGAACATATTAAATGTTATATTTCCATATTAATCTTAAAATTGCATGATGAAATTAAGACAAAAAAGTTTGTTTGCATGTTCATAATCTCTACAGAAGTTCCTCAGCTCCAGGTTTTCCTTGTCATTCACTGTGAATTGTGGAATTTCTATCAGTGTGTGTGCTGAACCATGTCCAATCAAGAGAATTTGTAGTGTAGTGAGAATTTGTAGTGAGAATTTGTAGTCTAGCGCTGATCAGATATACCAGGAAGCAAGTGAACTCAATTTGTGTCATAGCCAGGGGTCCTCACACTTCATTTAAAGAGCATGTGATTGAGAGTTTAATGCATTATTTAAAAGTGTATTTACATCTAACCAATTTATCATCAGTCTTTCGGATAAAAGACTCAATCATTGATTGGGAAATGGAGTAGTTTAGTTACAGTAGGGCACATGTTCCTGTATTACAGTATGTCACTGTTTACAGTGTTTTCTGGTTAGCAAACTTCACTTCCATGTTGTGTATGTTTGTTTCTGAGGACATGATCTCTCTGAAGCATTGCCTTAATTTCAGAGTCCTACTGATGTATCTCACAGCAGCAGTTTCCATAGCGATTATGGCTAAAAAGTCTATTTTAGGCTTGAGCGATTGGCCATTCATTGATAAGATTGATATATCACAGCTGGCTCCTGAAATGAGCTAAACTCCTGTGCTCGATCGGACCAGTGTGCTAGTCTCATTAGCATAGCTGCACATAAAGCCAAATGATTTTCAACAGTGCATTTGTCTGTGTAAATGAATAATAAATGAACTAACAACATGTGTATGAATTTATTGCAGTTTTTGATGTGTAAAATAAGCATATTTTAGCTGAATAAGAGCACAACATGGTGCATGGGCAACAGGTCAACAAAGACATAAATACTTCAAAAGTAATAGCAATTACTTTTACATTGTTAAAAAAAAAAAAAATTGTTTTCAAAGTTCTTTTGAACTTTGACTTTTCAAAGAATTCTGAAAAAGTATCTAGTTTTTACAAAAAATATTAAGCTTCACAACTGTTTTCAACATTGATAATAATCAGCATATAAGAATGATTTCTGATGGATAATGTGACACCGAAGACTGAAAATTCAGCTTTGCCATCACAGGAATATTACAAATTAGAATGGAATTTTAAATATTATATTAAAATAGAACAAAGTTATTTTACATACTAATAATATTTCACAATATTATTGTTTTTACTGTATTTTTGATCAAATAATTGCAGCCTAAGTGGGCATAAGATACTTAAACTGAAAACTAGCATTAAACAATTATTAAAAAATTATCAAAAAAAGAAAAACTTAAAAAAAAGAAAGAAAAAGGACTACTTATAGTGTTACCCATGGTTTCCTGCACCATTATTTAATTTTTATTCATTTTTGTGTAATAATAATAATAATAATAATAATAATTAGTTTTTAAAGGGTAATTAAATTGCCCTTTTTGCTACTGCACCTTTTAAATGTTAAATCTCTAAATATATCTAAAAATATCTATACTTACTTCCTCCTCCTTATTATTATTCATGGTAATTTGGCAAACCAACTTTCTGGACACAAAATAAATGTGATTCCATGGTTGTGATTTCATAACAGACTGTTTTTAAAGCTTCATAACTGGTCTCTTTGGACTGGGCAATGAGTTTGAAGCTTTAGATATTTTTGGATATGAAACTTTTCTTGTTTTCTAGTTAGTGTTTTTTATTATTATTATTATTATTATTATTATTATTATTTTCTACTTTTCTTGCATTCTCCAAAATGGAGGTTTTGTAAGAAATGAAGATAATAAAGTTGTATTCTGTCTCGTTCCAGCAGTGGGATTTGAGTTTTTCACCCCATTCAACTATAATGTTATGCAGTCTGATGTCCATTCTGAGAGGGCTTGGTGTTTAAAGCTGGCTGTGTGTTGATTGAAGCAGTGTGCCAGAGAGAACACTTCACAGGAAGCTCTAATGGCGTGAGCTATAGACAGCATGCAGCGTTTCTCTGTAGACCTCATTAGGCTGCGGACTGCAGCTGGAACACTCTGGAGATCTGATTAAAGCACACCGGATTAAAACGGGTTAAATGAAGACTTATGAAGCTCTCACACACACATTCAGTGTTTTAACAATGAGCGAAAAGTACTATTTTTGGATGGCTGTAGCTCTGTCATATATTGTTTGTCAAATTTAGTCTTTTAGCTGCTTGATGTTTATAACTGGAGACAGATTTGATCCTTACTCTGGAAATATTCACACTAAATTTTTCATCACGGTCGGCTCAGATCTGTTGGGAATATTATAGGGATTGCAATACAAGGTGTCTCGCAGTATGAATATTTAGGCATGTAAACCTCTACATTTTTTAAAGATTTATGTTCTTTCCTTATGTAGTATGTTGTTGTACTTCCTGAATAGCATCTCTGAGGACAAGTTCATACATTCTCAAGGTTTAGTAATAATTCTCAAGGTCTTGTTTACCAACAAGAGATATGCACACACAAGTGCATACTGCAGGGAAGTTGTCTTCTGTTGTCAGGTCTTGTCATCATCATTGTGTGCTTTGCCCAGGGCCTCTGTCGCATCGACACCTCTACACTTTCAAACACAATAGATGAGTCTCGCAAAACCTGTCAAGAACATGTCTGGGTCATATTTCACCCCAAAACAAATGATGTTTTCCATAAAGTAAAACATGTTTTGTACTGACATTTTCTTGACAATTAAATGCATCCCGTTTCTCCTTATCGTAATGCAAAACGATTTCATTCTCATTCTTTAAAAAATAAATAAATAAATAAATTATGGTTGTAAATGTTGTGATGCTTTTAATATATGCAGATATTTTTTATGCGGTCAAGAGAAAGTAATGAGAATCATCAAAGATTATGAGAACTACAAAAATTGTAAACTCTGTTTAATTGTCATGATGTCAATGCCAAAATGCAACAAACAAAATTTTTCTTTATGCAAAATATATTTTTGGGCGTATTATTCTTATTTTCTTTTGATTTGGGGGTGAAATGTGACCTGGACATGTTTTTGTGAGATTCACCAAACTGAATTATTCATGCGAGAGTTTGTGTATTTGCATGTCTGTGGGTGTGTGAGAGGAAGAGAACGAGAACAAAGACTATCTAAACTCTTTACCCAGCCAAAAGAAACAAAGACAAAGAAAGAGAAGTCTGTATGTGTTTCTTACTTTCTCTTTTACTGTTTATTTGTACAGACCAAATTAACGTTTGCTTAAATCAGTGTAATTAATGTAAAACTTTTTAAAGACCAATTTAACTTTTGCTCAAACGTAATTAATGTAAAATTTTCTTTTATATGTATATTCACATTTCCAATTATTAAACTTACCCTTTAATATTTTATTTTTTTATTTATTTATTTATTAAGAAGTTTTATGGCTCAATTTTATAGATGCTTCCTTCTATTTTCAGTTAATAGCAGATAGCATCATGGGATATAAGAAAGTGTATTAGTTTTATCTCATTTCTTCCTATAAAGACAGTTTAAGTAAGCAATACAGCTTATCCCTACTGTCATCTACACACAACATGTTTGCAAGGTTTGCTGGCCAGTTGTACAGACACATTTTCATTTGATATCACTTGTTCCAGTGTTTCTGAATGCCCATTATGAGCCGCCTGAATATTAGAACTGTTATGCCTTTTATTATGTGCGCAGCTCTCTGGAATACTTGATTCTGATTAGACAACCTCCCCATTCTGCTCCGCTCCGCGTCGGGGTCTGATCTTCCCGTCGGGTTTATTTTGCAGTAATGACCAGCTGATTGTACGTTATCCCTTACATAATTAACACAGTTCATGAGATGAACTGCTTATGATACCGGACATAAAACAGCACTGGGTGTCTAGTCTAAATTAGCATTCCTTAGGGCAGTACATTGTACACTCGTTTTAATCTGGTCATTAAAACACTGATATGTTGTGTAAGCATTTCCTGAAAAAAATATTTTGTGGAGAGGTTTCTAACAGTTCACAGAAGGCACTTTTAGAGAGATCCCAGCAGACCTTGAGTTTGAATTGCCGAAGACTCTAATAAATGGACTTTCGGTGTCAAATTGAAGAATGTAGAAATTACTGGAGCTGGATCTTCATCTGTAAGTGTGTCATTGATTACTGATGCAGAGTTAATGCTGCTTTAATTCACTGTTAATGAGCTCTGATGAACTGTTCATACACATATTGATTTTATCACTAGAGGTCGAAAAGTGGTTGTATTGTGGGTGTTTCTACTGCTGGCTGCCTTAGTGTTATTGGTGGGTTAATCTGATCCCATTTGTGTTGTGATCTGATCTAAAGCAATGAGCAGTCGTGCAATCCATCAATAACACATTGCTCTTGATTTGATCACAACCCAAATGGCTTGTATTGCTGGTAGCAATAACATGCCATTATAATTTGACACAGAATCTATTTTCTTGCTGCTAAAAATTAACATTCGGGAAGCAAAAGTGTTTGTTTATAAATTGCAGTAGTGCTAATGCATCATATCATGAACAAGATGAGCGATTATCCATGCATGAATCAAACTCACTCAGAATGCGGCAGATCCATCACCGTTTTCCACACATAATTTTTCATGATATCACTTTATGTGGTGTCGCTGCTCATTTGCATAAAGTTAAACTTATCAGTTATGGTGTAAACTGTCTAACAGCTAAAGCACAGCACGATGTCTGCATTTAGTATACTACTAAGAATGTATTAAATAATATGTATATATTATGTATTACATATTATAAATATGTATTAAATATTAAATTGAATATATATTTGATAAAAACATTCATTTCTAATTAAGTGTCGTTCAAAAGTTTGGGATCAATAAGATTTTTAATGCTTTTAAAAGAAGTTTCTTATGCTCATCAAGGCATTTATTTGATCAAAAATACAGAAAAAAAAGTAATTTTATGAAATATTATTGCAATTTACAATATCAGTTTTGTATTTTAATATACTTTAAAATGTAATTCATTTCTGTGAAGCAAAGCTGAATTATCAGCATCATTACTCCAGTCTACAGTGTTAAATGTTCCTTTAGAAATCATTTTAATATGAATAAATGCTGTTCTTTTTAACTTTTTAACTATATATATAGTGCCCTCCAAAAGTATTGGAACAGTAAAGACAAAATTGCTCTGTTGGCTGTGGAGTCAAGACATTTACAAATATGATTAAAAGATGAATATGAGACAAAACTACAGACTGTCACATTTTATTATTGGGTGATTCAACACAGATGTTTTACCAGCTAAGAAGTTCAGCACTTTTAGAGTTTCATCCCCCTATCTGATGTGAGAATAAGTATTGGAACAGTTGCCTCACAAGTGATCAGCTGTGTCCTGTTGCATTCATTCTTCAGATATTAAAAGCAGGCAATGTGTCGTATCAGTTATATCCATTACTTCTGCATTCTGAATCTTGCATTCGATGATGACACACACAAACCAGGATGAAGATGATGGAGCTGACTTTGAGAGAAAAGCAAGCAATTTGGATGCTAAAAGAAAAGAGGAAGTCAATTAGAGCTCTAGCAAAAACAAAGAGCATGGAGAAATCAAGAGTTTGGAAACCACCAGCGACACCAGCAACCAACAACTACCTGATCGGCTGAGAAAACAACAGTAGTTGATAACAGACAAATCATAAAAGCTGTGAAAATGAACCCTAAAAGATGTGTCTGTAAAATCACCAACAACTTCCAGAAAGCTGGGGTGATGCTCTGACAATCTACTGTCCTCAGGAGAACTTGACACAGAATTACAGATGCTACACAGCAAGATGCAAACCTCTGACCAGCACCAAAAATAGAAAGGCAAGATTAGAGTTTGCAAAAAAGCACAAAGGTGAGCCAGAAGAGTTTTGGAACTGTGTTTATGGACCGATGAGACAAAGATGAACCTTTATCTAAGTGATGGGAAAGCAAAAATGTGGAGAAAAAAAGGGAACTGCAAAAGATCCCAAGCATACAGCCTCATCTGTAAAGCATGGTGGAGGTGGTGTCATGGCATGGGCATGTATGGCTGTCTCTGGAACAGGCCCTTTCAACTTTACTGATGACTTAATGTATGATGTCAGTAGCAGAATGAATTTGAAAGGGTACAAAACCATCTTGCCTACCAATATTCAAGAAAATGCCACCAGATTCATTGGGAAGTGCTTCATATTGCATCAGGACAATGACCCAAAACACCCTGCCAGTTCAGTCAAGGAATTTATAAGGGTAAAGAAATGGAAAGTCTTAGATTGCCCAAGTCAATCTCCAGATTTAAATCCGACTGAACATGAATTTCACCAGCTGAAGAGGAGAGTAAAGGCAGAAACTCCCCAAAACAAGCAACAATTGGAATTGGCTTGCATTAAAGGCTGGGGAAAGTATTTCAAAGGATGAGACCAAGAGTCTGGTGATGTCTATGAGTCACAGACTCACTGCTGTGATTCTGCGCAAGGGATCTGCAACTAAATAATAGCTTTTAATCTTTTATATCTGCCTTATGTTCAACTGTCCCAATACTTATGCTCACATCAATGAGTGGGATGAACTCTAAAAGTGCTGTTCTTTTTATTTGGTAAAACATGTATGAAACGGCTAATAATAAAATGTGAGATTCTGTAGTTTTGTCTCATATTCATTTTTAAATCATATTTGCAAATGTCTTGACTCCACAGCCAACAGAGCAGTTTTGTCTTTACTGTTCCAATACTTGTACTGTACATATGTGTGTGTGTATATATATATATATATATATATATATACACACAAACACATTTTGTAATTAAAATAAAATATTAATTTAAATTAAAATAAAATATTTTGTAAATCTAATAATAAAATTTTATTTCCAAAATATTTTATTTTAATTTCAATTTAATTTATTTTAATTAATATTTTATTTTAATTACAAAATGTATGTGTGTGTGTGTATATATATATATATATATATATATATATATATATATATATATATATATATATATATTTATTTATTTATTTCATAATTAAAATAAAATATTTAATTTTAATTAAATATTGTGTGTGTGTATATATATATATATATATATATATATATACATTTCGTAATTAAAATAAAATATTAATTAAAATAAATTAAATTTAAATTAAAATAAAATATTTTGTAACTAAAATTTTATTATTACATTTATTTAGAAATCAATGTTTTTATCAGCAAATATGTAATCAATTTATTATTAAATTAAACATTTATAATGTTTCAAAATATTCTATTTCAAATAAATGCTGTTCTTTTCAACTTTTATTTCATCAAAGAATCCTGAAAAAAAATTCACAAAATATTAACATTATATTTAACATTGATAATAATAAGAACCATTATTAATAACTGAACACCAATAATAATTTAGAAGCAAATCAGCATATTAAAATGGCTTATGAAGGAACATGTAACACAAGTGACTTGCTACTGAAAATTCAGTTTTGCATCACAGGAATAAATTACATTTTAAAATATATTCAAATAGAAAATGGTTATTCCAAATTGCAATAATATTTCATAATATTACTGTTTTTACTGTAATTTGATCAAATAAATGCAGCCTTGGTATAGCATAAGATACTTCATTAAAAACATTCAAAAACCAAAATGTGTCCAAAATTTTGACAGGTATATGCAAATAATAAAATGCTTAAATCTACCATGCATAGTTTGGTTAGAAAGGTAAAAAGAAAAAATACACACACACACACATATATATTAAAGTTCTGACTCGTCACTTCTACTGTTAACTTTCTAGTTAATGCAGTGGCATAAAATGTCACTCTACATTATATGTAGAAGAGCTGAATGGACTGTGTGATTACATGGCTGTGTGAATGCAGTGAGAGTATGACAATGAGAAGATTACAGATGTGCTGATGAAGATAGTCAAGAGTTATTGTGTGGGAGTGTGCAGCAACTCATTTCCATTAAAAAGATGCTCCTCTTTTTTTGTGTTTCCTCACTCCTGCACTGAGGATCTGGCTATTTCTGTCCTCTGTGATTCCCATGGTAACCAGCGTGAAGCTGAGCATCGCTGAGATTTCAGCGTGACCTCGGCTCCTCGCTGTCAGTGTAGCGGTTGACTGCGGCAGTGCCCTATTGTCTCAGAGACAGAGCAAAGCGCTTCACCCCGTTTATGGCGCAGAGAAACCCAGGCAGTCAGCAGCTCTTTGTCGAGATCTCACGATGATGGCTGTATTTTGACTGTTGGACAATAGAGACAAGAGTGTCATGCCCACCCACTTCTGACGGCTGCCGTGTGGTCCTCTCCTGTTCGAGAAAAAGCACACAGGCTTTCACAACATCTGTGAGAGGAGTACAAGAACTGTGACAGTTCATTCACATAGACTTTCTGGGTTTTGTCCTTTCCTCCGCCCAAACACTTTACAGGAGCTTTTGTCTCACACTAAAAACACTCAATAGTCATATTTTCATTTTCATTTTTCATAAACGAAGAGAGGCTGACACTGCTAATATAAGTGATGGGTAAAGATCATTTGTGTCATACATGTACAATATTGTTTAAAAGAGTCTCTTATGCTCACAAAGGCTGCATTTATTTGATCAAAAATACAGTAAAAACAGTAATATTTCTATTTAAAAGAACTGTTTACTATTTGAATATATTTTAAAATGTAATTTTTAGCATCATTATTCCAGGCTTCAGTGTAACATGATCTTTCAGAAATCATTCTAATATACCGATTTATATCTAATATGCTGAAAACAGTCGTGCTGCATAATGTTGTGTGTTTTTTAGGATTCTTAGATTTTTTTATTTTTATTTGAAATATAATTTTAAAAAATATATATATTTTATTTTAAATTACTATTTAAAATTTACTGCCACTCTTGAAGTTCTCTCTGAATAAATAAATAAATAATTAGTGCTGTCAATTGATTTAAAAAAAAATTAACTAATTAATTAATTTTTTTTCTGAAATTAATCATGATTAATCTCACCTAACATTAAGTTTTTAAATATACTTTTATATTACAATAATTTCACATTCAATCTTCAAATTAACGTAGAAACAACATGAAGACAGTATATTTGTAATATTTGTTTAATGGAATTTTTTTTTTTTTTTGACAGTATTTACAATTCTACTGATGTCTCTAGGAAATTGTTTTTTCCCCTAATATTTAACCATTGACTGTATATAATGTTGACTATACTAACATTACAGTATAATTGAGAGCTATCAATTTTAACATTTATTAGATTTTAAAAAATAAAAACTAATTTAAGTGAACTTAAAACAATCTTCACATAAACCCATTATAATAAATGTCATATTTACCAGTGCCCTTCAGCAGGTAGGAAATATGCAGAAATTGGATAAAGTTATCAAGACTAAAATCTAAATTAAATATAGATGAATCCTTAAAGCTACAAAAGTTATCGATTTCCTCTTTTTTCTTTTGTTCTTTGATTAACAGACATCACAGCAGGTGGGTTATTAGGTTGACTGCTATTACTTTAAGAGCTGCCTCTGCTGAACATGATGTGGATCTGACACGCATGCTCATAGTTTAATTCGCGCTTTAATATGAAATGATACAGGCTACAGTGCGCGCCACTGTATTTCTGCCTACAACTGAAGAGCACACCATTAAACTGAAAAAAATGAATCACCTGCTAATTTTGACAGCACTAAAATAAATAAAACCATACAGAACACCAACTTATGAATAATAATGTATATAGTTTGAGTGCTTGTTTGTTAATTGTCTCTTGAATTTTGATGCTTTCATGCTCTTAACAGGCAAAAATTCACCTCACAAAACAAATTCACAATGTTGCATGGGAACTCACAGTCTGGATCATATTTTCCTTTCATTTGTGTAGTTTTGTTCATGATTTTTAAGGATGTCACAAATCCTGTCCATGTCAGAATCTACATGATGGACTACCTTTTAACAAATGATACAAAAAGTATTCTTTTCCCCTTTAAAAGTTGATTTTAAAGTGTATTTATTTTTCCAACCAAACTAGTTTTTGGCATTTTATTATTTGCATGAAGCATTGTTTTCATTAGAACAAACCTCTGACCCTTCAGTTGAGAATCGCTGTCCTCTGAGGTCAGCTCATGTTGTAGACAAAAGCTTTAGAAAGTGATTTTTCTTTAGACCCGTGATTCATGTGTGCTGCTTTTAAATACAGTAATTAAACTCTTTCACCTCTTAAAGCAAAGTCCTTCTGTTCTTTCTGCACTTTCTGTAGGTCTTTTGTGGAGGTGGAGGGCCTGTTGACCTGCTCTGATGTTTATACAATATTCAACAGGAAACTGACATTTATGTCACAGTATCTGCACTGGAACTGATAGTATTCCAGCGCACTTAGCTGTGTGTTGTTTAAATGCTGAATGAAGTTTGTCATTTGCTCTGCTTTATTTCTGCAGGTTTAGTCCAGTGAGTGAAAACGCTCCTGTCAGGATGCCTGTGGGAATGATTTTGGCCGCAGCCGTCAACACCACTGTCTTTTACTCCATAGTGAGCGGAAATGAAGGAGGTAAGTTTTCACTCTGAAGGGAATTGACTAAACCTGTGTGCGAATGTGATTCTTTGACATAGAATAGTAAAATTTAGAACCAACCAGTGCATTGTTTTCCTGGTTGAGTTGGACTGCAGATGATTAGTGAATAAGATACAACCGTGAATTTCTAGTCATCATTGGTGTTGAAGGCGATGTGAACTGTTCTCTGATCAGTGTGTGTTTGCAGGTGAGTTCATAGTCAATAACCGCACTGGGATCGTCTACACAAATAAACTTCTGGACTACGAGAGCGTGACCAGTTATGTGCTCCGCGTGCAGGCCGACTCCCTCGCCGTCATCCTCGCCAATCTACGCGTTCCCTCCAAAAGTAAGAACAACACTGAATCACACTTCATCTTTTCTAAGGATTTTACAGCTTTAGAGTGAAATAAATGACAGATACAAAACATATTATGCTGATCTATATACAGATATATAAGACCACAGATTTCAAATGAAATTCTGAATTAAGATATATTTTGGTGAACCTCATGAAACCTGTCATTATTTTTCCTTTTTATCATATTTGGGGTGAAATAAGAAATTGAAACCAATTTGTAGGACTATTAAAATGTTTTAATTGAGACATTATTTTCGTAACAATTAAGCACCTTTCCCTCCATATGCATATTACTATAATGCCAAAAATAATTTTAATTACTGTAATGTGCAAAAACATTATAAATTATTATTTATTTTAAAGATGTTCACTGCATTTATTTCATGCTTTATTAAAATCACTGCATTCTAGTAATTACTAAATATTCTGAATTACAGTAATGGTAATGGTTTTACTAATCAGAATGATTTATAAAACTTGAATGATTATTAATAATAGTAATTATTATTCAGGTTCATCCGTGAAACTAATTTACATGATTTCTTTATTTAAAATGTTGATTTGTAATCATAAAGAGCCTCGCCAACTACATTGTTACAACAGGATAATGAAATTGAACTTGTTATTTGGCAAAATATGTGTTCATTATTGTAATTGGTTATTGTTATTTATTGTTTGCCACCATTTTATTAAACCAACAAAAAATGATGTTTTCTAAAATAATAACAGCAATAGGATAAACCGATCACACTTTATTTTAAGGCCCAATTCTCACCATTAACTACGATTTTTGCTTCAATAAACTCCTAATTTGCGGCTTATTAATAGTTAGTAATGTAGTTGTTAAGTTTAGCTGTTGGATAGGATTAGGGATGTAGAATATGGTCATGCAGAATATGTGCTTTATAAGTACTACTAAACAGCCAATATGTTAATAATAGGAATGCTAATAAGCAACTAATTTATAGTGAGAATTGGTCCCTATACTAAAGTGTTACTGATAAACCTCACCCTTTGATTATGGAAATGTCTCTGTAGATCACCAGCTCTCTGGTGCTTTAATGTATGTGCTGAACAGTACCGTTTCTAGGCATAGGCAAGCTAGGCAATCGCCCAGAGTGCCACCAGCTGGAGGGGGCGCCAATGAGCGCATGTACTGCCACTACAATTTAACAGGGTTGTGATCAAGAGTGGCACGGACACCCTGAAATATGATTGCCGCCCCCACTGGATCCCCCAACATCACTGAGCTAGAGTACTGTCATTCTGACGATGCCTGTATGCCATTGGATCAGAGCGCTGTCAATTGCTGCCTCTGATTGTTGCATGCAAAGTTTGCATTTGGATTTGGAGCGCTCAGCAATGCCATTAGATCAATGGGTTCTGTCAGTGCGTTGGCAAGGTAAGGCTTTTTTTTTGGCCATGCAAGTTCAAATGCCAATTTAAAATATTGGTACATAAAATGTGCACAAAATCAATATTTTGTTTAGGCAGTATTTGTGGCAGTCAAGAAATCATGTTTCATGTGAAACTGGTCTAAAAGGTGTGTGTTTTTGCGCCAGTGCATTGTTAAAGTTCAGTGTGTCATGTAATATTCCCATATAAAACTTTTACAGCCAATTAAAAATATTTGGTGTAGTAAAATTCGCTAATTCACAAGATCAATACATACTTTATTAAACCGCTTTGTCAAATTTTACGCATCCTTACTGAAGTGTCGAAATGCTGAATCAATTAATTCGCTTCCAAAAAAAAAAATTTAATTCGCTTCCAACAGTGAGGGCAGATAGAGGGCAGAGCGTCACGTTATTTAAAGGGGAAGTTCACGCGTCAGTGAGTAATAAAGGTAAAAGTAAAAAAGTAAAAAGTATTTATTAGACTAAAAAGTAGCTGCATTCTGATTACTTTTATGTCACTGATCAGGCTTTTAGTTTGGGGTAACAAAGGGTTTTATAGGTTTGACTGAAATAATAATGCAATAACAACAACAAAACAATTGAACAAAAAACAGATAAAGTCAAAAAGTAGCCATTGATAATATTTAAACATGGATCCAAATCCAAATGTAATTAAATTCATTTATGAGTGATGACAATTTCTTAGCAACTAGGGATTGTTACATAGAGCTATACAGGCATCCAGTGGCCATAATGGTATCACAGATAATAAACTGTGCAAAATGTTTTATCTTAACAGTCAATTTACAAATAGGCCTAATGCGTTCAGATTTGTGGAACTCACAATGCGCTGAATTTCCACAAATCAGTGTCGTTACTATGACAACCAATCTGAATGTGACAAGAAACTGATGTCTGAAAAAGAAATTATATATATATATATATATATATATATATAACCTATGCATCAGTGTTGTTATTTAAGATTTGAGTGTTTACATAATCAGTTTTACGTTATTATGTATGTAATCTTAATTATCTTGTTTGGGTGTGGGAGTTGGATGGGTGGGGGGGGGCTAATAGGCATTTTGCCTAGGGCGTCAAAATGGCTAGAAACGTCTGGTGGTGCTGAATCTCAGTTAGAGAAGGAGTTATTGGAGAGGTCATAAGTGTAGAGCTCATGCAGTTTATTGAGGTTGAAAGATAGATAGCACAGGTAGAGCAGAGCACATTTCCCTCTTCCTGTGAGAGGTCTGCTCTTCCTCCAGCAGTCTGTGTACATTAAAACTGCATAGATGTGTGCTGAAGGACGAGAGCAGAATACAGCTCAAGTCACTTTAAGATGTACACAGAAACATGCACACACATTGAACTACAAAGCAATGTTAATGAAATTCATCTATTTTAGATGAGTGGCTTTTTGTCCATGGCTCTATTTTACACACATTTGTGGTCTTACTGTGAACGATTTGTCAGTGCATGCTCATAAAAATGTTCCATCAAAATCTAATAACTTGCTCCGCCTCTGAAACAACTTTTTATTATTGACAATGTCAACTTTTAATTTAAAACCCTGATTTGATCGTGCTTTCAGTTGTCGATAAAAGTGTAGTATTTTCAGGCCTGTTTGAAGGGGTGATTCCCTGCTGGCAAGATGGGGTTTTAATAAAAGTTGGCTGTCTATGCAATAGATTTTTTTTTTTCTTTTTAAATCTGTGCTACATGACTAGAAAACTGAGAGAAAGGGACATGCAGGTGACAAGGAAAAACAACACACATTGTTCATATACTACCTGCATTGTAACAATACAAAGCTGGTTGAAAATTGGCAAACTTAGTGTTTAACACATTTAGCCATTATCCATTCTGCAGATTTCTACCCAAAATTGGCGTAAAAAATGTGGGAATTGTTTTCCGGTCCTGCAAATGACAAAGTATAATGTCCATTGTGATACGTTGAGTCAATAAAGAGGTCTCCTAAAAACGTGGGTGTTTCAGAAGATTAATAGGAGTCTTCCAAAACCAATTGCAAACTCACAATCAGGCCCATATTTCACAATTCAATCAAATCCCTAAGGGTGTAAAAATCCCGTCATACATTTTTTGTTGTTGTTGTTCAATGTGTTTCTCATTGAATATTCACTCAGAAATAAGCCACATTACAGAAATAAAATGTTATAAAATGTTCATGTTAAATTTAAAGTTCATTGAGCACATCAGAAGCCTTTGATAGGAAAACTGTACAAATCACAAACATGAGAGAGAGTGTGTGTGTGTGTGTGTGTGTGTGTGTATGTGTGGGTGGGTGCGCATTTGTCCTGCCATGTGTCTTGTTTTAACTTTGATGTAAATTTTGTTGTACATAACAGGACTGGCACACCTCCCCTCTCTCGCTTCCCCACCTGTTTTTCTTTTCTTCATTTCTTTCTTTTCTCTCTTATTGAGCTATGATATACAGCTCTTCATCTGCGCTTTCTCCCGTGTGTGCTTAGATCTACACCAGATGACTTTATATATTGTCGTTTAGTGCAGCAGAAGACAAATGCTTTCTGACAGAGCATATTTCTCACGTCTGCCACAGCGTGGAGAGGGTTGCAGCAGCTGTGTGTGTTTACATTAACACTGGCTTTTTTATTAAAACTGTGACAAATAGGGCTTATATTTCCATAAACTAAGGTCTGTTTCTTCTGTGTGTGTGTTTAAATATAACCAGCGAACACGGCGAAGGTATTTATCGACGTGCAGGATGAGAATGATCATCCTCCGGTCTTCACAAGGTCTCTTTACATCGGAGGAGTGACTGAAGACACTAAGACCTTCACCACAGTACTGAAAGTTGTGGTGCGTATATGTTATGTATTATATATATATATATATCTAGGCAGTGTAGGAACCAACTGAAATGTCATGAGGGCACATTATAAACCTTAGGCCTAATATTCATGAATATTAATTAGGTGACATGACGTTCACCCAGTAGTCCTAACTGATTTGTTGAAGGGAGACAAGTGGGCACTTGCCATTGACAAAACAAACATTTGTTCTTTTTTTAACTCATGCTAATGTCAGGGATTGTGCAGAACGCAAAAAGAAAAATTCTGAAAACTGTGTGCATGTTTTGCAATGGCAGACTGTAGGGACTAAAAAAGGACAAAAACACTTTAAAAAATAGTTCATACATACTATTTTTTAAAGATTTTTATTTACTCTTAATCTCTGAAATATCTGTGAAATGTAATATGAAATTGTATTCGGCTTCTATAGTGTCCAGGTTTGACACAACAATTTTTTATTTATTTATTTATTTGCATGAACATTATGCAACAGTTCAGATATGCAGGATGGAGGCATTAAGATTTTTTTTTTATTTCCTTTTTGTTCTACATGGAAATCTATAAGCATGAAATGAATAGTAATGGAAGATTCATGTGTGTGTGTGTGTGTGTTTGTGTATATGAAATATTTTTGAAATAAGCTTATGCTTACCAAGGCTGCATCTGTTTGTTTAAAAATACAGAGGAAAAAACAGCAATATTGTAAAATATTATTACCATTTAAAATAAGAATTTTCTGCATTAATATATTTTAAAATGTAATTGATTCCTGTGATGCAATGTTGAATTTTCAGAAGCAATGACTCCAGTCTAATAAGCTGATATGATGCCCAAAATTATAATCAATTATTATTAATGTTGAAAACAGTTGTGCTGCTTAATATTTATTGTGGAAACCATGATACTTTTTTTTAAAGATTCTTAGATGAATAGGAAGTATAAAAGAACAGCATTTATATGAAATATATTTTTAACACACAAAAAAAAACATCCAAAAAATATTGATCCCAGATTTTGCATATATATATCAAAATTGTTCTTGCCTCTAAATATGGTATTGCATTAACCACAGAATCATAATAATTTCGCATTTAGAGTGGTTGGTAGTGCTGTTAAGCACAATACCAGCAGAATACACTGGAACAATGGTGATTAATTCATGGGGTTTGAAATGTTCTGCAGGTGTTGGTGTCTGCAGTACATTGTATTTCATTTTTACAGCGAAGAACTTGCTGTTCACATCCTGACACACCTGTCAACACTAGAGTACAATCTCTCTCGCTGTTCAAATCTGCTCGCCTCCCCCCATCTTAGTAACTGTGCTTAGACAGCTTTTCTCTCCATTCCAGTGACGGACACCTGTAAAATACCCACCAGGATCTGTGTGTTAGGCTAGCGCAAGGTGACCGTTATCTCATAAATTGAGTTTTTTAACATCTATAAAAACCATTAAGGCGTACGATCTGATGATATATGGGGATTATTACATTTCTAGGTCATCGCTGAAGTGGAGCTGCGGAGCTTTTGTATTTAATTCTTTGTTTCATCCAGCAAGGCTTTTGAAGGGATTCTTTGGCCAAAATGTTATTTTTTATTTAAGCCTTTAAAGTATTCTAGTTTCTAGTTCTCTTATATAGCCAGTAGTGCTGTCGATTTAATGCGTTAGTTTGGTGTGATTGATTTAAAAAAAAAAAGTTAAAGTTATTAATGCATTTATCACACCTGCTGTGGCCCAGACATATGTTTATTGATGTATATTGATTTTATGCATAGTCCAATAAACAAAAAGTTAATATTGCTAAATTTTAGACACAATATTGTAAATTTTCTCTGTTTTGTTTAATTTCGCAAATGAAAAAAGTTCCAAACAAAGCCACAGCAAGCAAGCAAGTCACTTTGTTCATTCTTGAATGAATCAGCTATTTGAACAAATCAGTTGAATGAATGACTCAGTGACTCACTCATTAAGACAGTAACTTGCTGCCACCTACTGGCAGTTTTAGTTTCATAATATCATGTATAATGTTTTAGTATTTTATGATTTAGTATTTTAATATTATTTTTTAAATATAATTGGAAAAAAAGCAACATTAATACCCATTTATTATTTTTAAGCAAGGTTGAATCAACATATTTCTTTCTAAAGCTATGTTTTGTAATGTCTGTTCAATGCTTTTCTCATCTAACACAATAATGACTTTAAATTATACTTTGAGGGGTAATTATTCAGCCAAAATTAATGTGTGATTCATCTGCAATTAATTTGCACATTATGTAATTAGTTAGATTAAAAACTGTAAACGCTTGACAGACCTAATAACCAGATAATGTGAATTTCTCAAAATCATATTCATTTGCATGGACGTTTCTGCATGTAACTTCATGTGTATCAGGCTACAGATATCGACACGGGAAACTACAGTAAGATGGCCTACAGACTGATCATCCCCCCCACGGCTGAGGGGCAGGACAGTTTCGTCATTGAGCCATACACCGGCGTCATCAAGAGCGCCATCATGTTCAGAAACATGCGCCGGTCCTACTTCAAGTTTCAGGTCATCGCCACAGACAACTATGGGCAGGGATTGAGCAGCAGGGCTGATGTGGTGGTGAGTGCATGTGACCTTTGACCTGTATGTTTGTTCATGCACCTCAAGCAGAATGATGATTCGAACACAACTGAGAGTTCCCACTCAAAACAAATCACTTTGAGAAATGACATTTCCTCTCATTCCTCTGGTTATGCAAAATGATTGTTTGGGGTTCAAGTCAAATCACTAACTGAATAATTTAAAAAGAGTCTAAACTGCATAACTACAATCAACACTGTTATTAAGAGAAAATATCTCTCCAGAGTGTCGATTTGGTTTGGTAAATACGTTATGTTTGAATAAATGTTTGCGTGCAGGAGTGCATGGTATTTTTGCGCTACTTAGTGCAGTAATGAATATATAAATAAACTGTTTTTGTGTCAGCTGAATTATTTATGCTGCTGTATCTCCTGAAGTGTTGCAGCCAGTGACTTGTGCAGTTCCCGGAAATCTCTTGGCTAATGAATGCCAAATAAAATAAGAGGGATTTTGGAACTGATGTGTGCGTTAGGGTTTTAAACATCATGTCAATAATGTTTGTGTCATTTTCAATTTCCACTAGAAGGAGAATTTTCTGCTGGTGTAGAAAGTGATTCTGAAAGCATGCATCTGGACGCTACACCCTTATTGACCAGCTGAATTAAAGACCATTACAACCGCAAATAGCACTTTAAATCTGGATAGTATAGAGTGGGGTCTAACTGACAAAGTGTGAAAATTGTTTCAATTTAATACATTTTTTTATTGCAAATTACACTACCATAAAGTATGGTCAGTAAGATTTGTTTTAATGTTTTTAAAAATGGTCTCTTATGCTCACCATGGCTGCATTTATTTGATCAAAAATACAGTAAAACAGTAATATTATGAAATATTATTTAAATTTGAAATAACAATTTTCTATTCAATATATTTTAAAATGTAATTTATTCTTGTGATGGAAAAGCTGAATTTTCAGCATCATTACTCCAGTCTTCAGTGTCAAATGATCCTTTACAAATAACATACTTATTTGGTGCTCAAGAAGAATTTTTTATTATTATCAATTTTGAAAACAGTTCTGCTGCTTTATATTTTTGTGGAAACCTGGATACTTTTTTTGAGAAGAAAGTTCAAAAGAGCAGCATTGTTTTTTTAAATGGAAATTGTGAATGTTTTTATAAATGTAGTAGTCTTTGCTGTCCTTAATGCATCCATGCTGAATAATATTAATAATTTCTTTAAAAAAAATATTACTGACTGCAAACTTTTGAATAGTCGTTTATATTATGAACATAATTTCAGTGAATTATTATTATGAATGTTATGTATAAATGTTGAAAAGTTAATTTTATACATTTGTTAATTGTTTGTCTTAATATTTGGGTTGTTATAACAAGTTTAAACCAGATGATCATCTTGTGCTTCAATGGAAGCAAGAACACCTGGCCATCTGTACAAAACTCAATGTAACACATTTACTCAATGTAACACAAAACTCAATGTAACACATTTATGTCATAACATTTCCCAAAATGTTACAACTTTTAATTTATTTTCAGGTTTAAATTAGATTTTTAATTGTTTTAGTTGTGATGCTGTAAACAACAAAAATGGTATCAAAAATCTTTATGAATCTGCCTGGAAACATTAAATGTTTGCTTGAAATGATCATTCCTCTGATTAAAAAAAAAAAAAAAAAATCACTCTTAAGCCATTTTGGAGAAAATATATATTTCATGCTGAAAAATATCAAGATCTGATTATTTTAGCTCTGTCAGCCTGCCCTGTATCACCTGTGCATATAAACTACACCACATGAATCAAATCCTCCATCTCTTTCGTATTCTGTGTGGGTTGTAGGTGTCCGTTGTCAATGCCTTGGACATGCAGGTTGTGGTCTCTAATGTGCCGCCCACTGTGGTGGAGGAGAATAAAGAGCAGCTGATTAGGTGAGAATTCCTCCCTCGGTGTGTTTCTCTGCACTGCTGCTTTCCTTGAGTGGCATTTAAGTGTTTCCTGCACTGTCAGCAGCCTTTGTATTCCCACTTGCTTTGATTTAAAAGGCCATCTCAATTGTTAAATCACAGAATTGTGCTCAAATGGAAAACTCCAATAAGCAAAATAAAACCACTTTGCTCAGTAGATTGCAGAATAATCATAATAAAAGACTAAATGATTGCTTTTTTTTTAATACTTGTCAGGTGTATGTATTGCATGAAGCATGAGTCATAGGAAGAATCTCACAAACTTATATTTCAAAATCAAAAGCTATTAAATTTATATCTCTATCACCTTAATATGAAAAGTCACATTATTTAAATTTTTAAGCATTTGTTATAACTGTTTTACTTCTTGATGCTGATTTTAATTTAAAAAATCTGACAAGATGGCCCTCATGACCATTAATGTAAAATAATCAGTGATAATAATGTGAAATACATACAAAAAATGAACTTATATGTCAAAATATGTCCTTTTTCTTTTAATTTTGGGATGTTTTGAGGGATTCACCCTTCAGGTTTAGCAAAAATAGATCATTTTTAGTGCTTGATTTTTTTTTGTTTGTTTGTTTTTGTTATTAGATTGTAAAGTAGAAGTATTAGAAATTAAGTATGTGGGTTTTGCATGTTGATGTTTCGTTTCCCATGTGTTTTTTTTTCCTACAGTATTTTGGAGCGGTATGTGCAAGATCAGATCCCTGGTGCTAAAGTGATAGTGGAATCAATCGGCCCGCGGCGGCATGGAGAAGGTTATGAACTTGAGGACTACACCAAATCAGACCTGCAGGTGTATGCCATCGACCCTCTCACCAACAGAGCCATCTCCAGACAAGAGCTCTTCAAGTAAGCCAAACACAAACCCGCTCCTGACACCTTGCTAGTTTGTTGCCAGCATTTGGAAAAAGGGGAAAAAGTCAAAGCCTGGTCCTCTGTGTTCTATGGTGCTGACATGACATTGCAAATTTAAATCTGGCTTGCAACATTTCGAGATCCTCTTTCTTCCTCATTTCACCATCACTGCTTGTTCTTGGTCTTCTGTGCAAAACAACATATTTTCAAAATCATCTAAACGCCCTGAACATCTAGTCGACTAATCGGTTTAAACCCCGTATAGTTAGGCAATTTCACCAAATTGGACACATTTTCTACAAGATTTCATGAGGCCTTTTCTTGTTAGTTTTTTTTTTTTAACTGCTAGACGGAGCCTAACTTACATACACCGCCACTGCTGAAAATATTAAATATAATAGTAACATTAATTATACAATACCATATAAAAGTTTGGGGTCAGTACGATAGTTAATGTTTGAGAAAAGTATCTTATGCTCACCAAGCCTGCATTTATTTGAACAAAATTACAGTAAAAACAGCAACACTGTGAAATTATTATTACAGTTTAAAATAACTGTTTTCTATTTTAATGTATATTAAAGTCCCCCTGTGGTGAAAATCAACTTTTTTTATGTTGTTTATTTGTCTGTGTGGTGTTTTTAATATGCTTTTAAACAAACCATGTCCTAAGCCATTTATCAACACCCTTGCTGAGTATTTTCTCTTTAAAACTGTAGTCTCTCAGTGGCAGTCAAAGAAATGCAGTTTGAAACAGCCCTCGGTTTGCTACGTCACAAAATTCAATAACCAATCATGTCAAGGGATCCTATCCTCAGCATATCATTAACTGTGCTGCAAAGCAGAGGGTCTAGTGCGGGGTTCCTCAAATCTTACCCTGGAGGTCCAATCCACTGCAGAGTTTAGTCTGTGATTTTCTAATAATCCTGAAGACGTTGATTAGCATGTTCAGGTGTGTTTGATTAGGTAGTGAGAAGGCAGCGAGGTTAATCCGGTAACAATTATATTTTAATTTTATTCTTTGGCCATCGTGACATGTCTCTATAGTGGCAAAATTGGAGGGAAAAAAAGGGTAAAGGACAAAAAAGCAAATGAACTGCCTTTGTGAACAGCTGTTCTACAGGAAGCACCTGTCCTCCTCAGTCGAGAGGAGAAAAGCCCCCTGAAGTCCAGACACACAGCGATATGCTCATTTTGAAACTCTGCTGTGCCTCGTGACTCAGCAGGGAGACGTCCCAGAGACTGTCACTGGGATCCAACACAAGTCATCAGGATTCTGTTCAAATGTGTTTACTGAGCCAACACACACATCTCATTCATATTCACAAGCACAGGAGATCACAGACCACCTGCCTTATTCTGCCTTTCTAGACACACTTCTTACTCTTATACATGTTTTATTTTGTTCACTGTTAGATGTATTCTGCTCGTGTTTGTATCTCTACCAAAGCAGAGCAGCTGCCCAGATGAAAATTTCTTTAGAGAAATAAAGACATAAATGAAACAGTTGTTGACATACTGCACAGTGAGAGATCATTTGCAAGAATTTGATGAGATGAATGTTTGAGCTCATATTAAAATCTCAGACTTTTAATTCTATTTAATTTGTTGAGATCCCAACAGATTTAAGATTGCATGTGAGGGTCTAAAGCAAAAATTCTGAGAAATTCCAGCAGAATTTTCCATTTAATCTCTTTATTGTTTAGTAGAACCAACTGAGATATTCAAGGAAAAGTTCTTGTAAAATTGTTATTGTTTGTTCAACCCCTGTCACTCTGAAATCTCATATGTGTGTAGATTTGAACTGTGAAGACAAGGTTGTGTCAAGTTTGTTGTCAATGATGCCAAACACCAAGCATGCCAAACTAAACTGCTATTTTTATATTTTCATTTTTAATTTTAGTTTAGGTTGTAGTAGTTTTGTTATGTGCTTATTATTTTTTGTTTCTTATTTTATGTTTATTATTATTTCTTATTATTATTCTTATTATTCTTATTCTTATTCTTATTCTTATTCTTATTATTAATTTCTCTCTATTTCATTCCATTTTAGTAATTCTCTAGAAAATAAAATTATTTACTTATTATTTCAGTCAATTTTCAGTTACATTTTATTTTATTTTATTTTATTTTATATGTAGAAAAAAGTAACATTATTTATATATATATATATATATATATATATATATATATATATATATATATATATATATATATATATAAATAACTATTTAACAAGACCACTTTTATGGTTCCTTTGGAAGTGTAAGGCGAAAAGAAGAACAGTCTTTTGTGTTTCATGGAAGAAAAAAATATACAAGTTTGGAAGAACGTGAGGAATACTAAATGATCAATTTTCATTTTTGACTGAACTGTGCCTTTAAAGAGATCTCATTTGCAATTTTTTCTTTGTTACAGATGAGGACATATTATTTTGTTTGGACATTATCTGTCTCCATTTGACTCAATTACATGGGGACATGCTGTTCTTCAGACTGTGTGTTTGTTTGTGTGAATGTACCTTCCTCACTGAGAACAGCCGACTGCTGAGTTTTTTTTCCAGCCTTCTCCTTTCATATGTTCTGCTGGAGACAAGGTTGTTTTCTGGTGTCTCAGGTCATAAAACTCAAAATCTGCTTCTCAAAGCTTTACAGTCTGAGCTGCACTTCAGCATTCACAAAAGTTCCCCTCACAAAACTAGTTTCTTTCTCCAGAATCCATCTGGTCACTCTCAGTGGTGTTTTGTATGGATGAATCCAGTCATCCTGCTGGTTGGAAGCCCATTGCCTCTGAACTGCGATAAAAACAGGCAGCCATTGTTGAGCACGTTCACACTGCGTGTCTGTAACAGTGTGAGTTAACCCATCTGTTTCTCTTCCTCCACAACAGGGACTTGATTCAAAGAGATGAAGGGCTTGAGGGTAAAACCAGGGGTTAAACCTGAATCTAACGATCTGAAATGATGTTCCAGCATCTTTGATTTAGAAAAGAAACAAAATACTGGCAGTTTGTTCATCACTCCTTACTGTTTCCTTGGTGCTTCAGTCCAGCTTGAGTCTGTTCCATCTCTTTTCCATTTAGTGAACCAGCACATACCATACTGATATATATATATATATATATATATATATATATATATATATATATATATATATATATATATATATATATATATACACACATATGCTATTTCAGCTTTACTACAAATGCTGGAAACTATTTTCCTTGCACTATTTTCCAAACCATTGTATGTCTTACAAAGACTTGGCAGAGTGCATGAGTCACATGGACCACCAAAGTTTGGAAGAACATGAGAGAGACTGAATGATCAGTTTTCTTTTTTGATTGAATTGTGCCTTAAAAAAATATCTAATTTGTGTTTTGTTTTTGTTTTTTTTGTTACAGATGAGGACATTGTTTGTTTGTTTGTGTGGACATTCCATTCCTTTTTCATTTAGTGAACCAACACACACCATACTGATATTTTATTTTATTTATTTTTTATTTATTTTTTTATTTTATTATTTTATTTATTTATTTTTTATTTATTTATTATTTTTTTTGCGTGTGAGTCCAGTAATCAGCTTGGAAATTAAAACCTGTTATTTATGCTTTTACATAAAAACTACATAAAAACTTGTTGAATTGTGGCAGTCTGACTGAAAAATGAAAATTGTCACCATTTATTCACCTACTGTATTTCTTCTGCAAAACACCAAAGATGAAGAATGTTTCAACTATGGAGTACAAAACAACACTGTAGGGACAAAAAATGATGAGGAAGTTTTCAATATCTTCTTTTGTGTTCCACAGAAGAAAGAAAGTACAGGTTTAACAACTGGATTGATCTGATGGAATGCGGGGAGCAAAAATACAGGTGTAAATGGGGTGTAAATTATAGCGGCAGAGTTACTCAGTTCACCTTGAAAATCAAAATCTATTCATCGTCATTTCTTTATAGCTGAAAGAAAACTCTTCAGATGTTGTGGAGCTCATATACACATGGTTTTACAGGTCTGTTTGACCACATAGATCAAACACACACAGTCTTTCATCAGTCTTTAAACCTGGATAATCGATTGTGTTTGAACAGTCCTGTTTACTAGGTGCTTTTGTTGAAGTGTTCTGCTGCAGCAGGGCTAATTGGTCTGTCGTGGATACTTATGAAGTACTTAACATGCAGGTCTATTTAAACATTATTGATCAACAAAGTGTCAACAAAGCCAAGTCTTTTCACATTTCATGTCGACTGAGGAGAAAAGTACTCTTGCTCTGCTTTGGAGTGGCACTGGTAATCAGCTCTATATCAAGATATTAAATAATAATAACTCAGGTTGATATTAGCACAGTCAAGCCATTTACACATGCAGGGGCGAATGAGGATTTCCATATCATGTTGCCTAGTAACTCACATGACGGACTGGAAAAGGCTAAATACAGCTGAACGGATGCTGCCCTCATTAGCAGGATTCTTGGCTCACGCTTCTCTGCCGAAGATGCTTTGGATTGACACTGAATGTCATCAACATCTAGCTGTCAATCATCTCAAGGCTGTCATAGTTACTACAGTATAAACATGCTGTGTGTGTGAGCGGAAATACACAGTCTTGTGATTGTGATGTGCTTACAGTAGAGGTGTGGAACAGATTGACATTTTAATTACAGTATATATATGTATATTTTTTCACTTTCAGTTTTTCATTTTGTTATTTTATACTTTATTTTGTTTTGTTTTATTTTGATGTGTTTTTCAGTATAGTTCAGTTTCATTTCTACAGTTGCATTATGATTTTATTTTTATTATTTTTTTATTAAATTTTGTTTTTAATCACATTTTTAATTGATCACAAATTTTTTCAATATATTTCAGTTTCATTCATACAGTTACATTATTACTGTGCAGCCTGAATATGTACAGACTTTATTTGTATTTTTAGCATTAAATATTTATTTAGTTAGTTAGTTTTATTTTTTTGTGCTAATGCACTGTTATGGAAGTTTTTTGTGATTATGATGCACATATTTGTTGTACATGATGTACATATTTGTTGTAAGAAACAGATTGAAATTTGAATTATACACAGCATATTGTTTTTTATGTATTCTTTTTATTTTTATTTATATATTGGATATATATATATTTTTATTATATATATATTTATACATGGATAGTGGATCATGGACACTCTGTATATTTCAGTTGCATTAAATACAGTTGCATTATTACTCTCCCATTATTAGTACATACTTTTTGGGTTTTTATATGGAAGTTTTTTGGGATTATGATGTGGATACTGTACAGGTCCATATTTGTGTAAGGAAAAGACTGAAATTTTAATTGTTTTCTAAAATGTCTGCTCAATGTGTGCTTGACAGGTTCCTGGACGGCAAGATTCTGGACATTAATAAGGAGTTCCAGCCGTACCTGGGCGAGGGCGGGCGGATTCTGGAGATTCGTTCTCCTGACATCGTGGCAAGTGTGAAGAAGGCTGCGCAGGCGGTGGGCTACACAGAGGGGGCGCTGCTGGCGCTGGCCATCATCATCATTCTGTGCTGCATCCCTGCTATTCTCATCGTGATGGTGACGTACAAACAGTGAGTAGAATATTCTTATTGCTGTGATTGACACTAATGTCAGTCCCCAATGATAATCAGCCTCATAAGTCGCATGTTTCAGCTTTTTCGAACAGCTTATAAATTCAGCATTGTAGCACTGAAGAAAAAAATCCCATCAGACTCAGTTTACTCACTACTTATTTTATTCGCAATAAAATATGCAAAGTAAAGTGTGCATGTGCTACAGACACATTTACATGTTCTTTTAGCTTATTTTATTCAGTTGGCTGTTTACTACTACTACTAATATAATTATTATTATTATTCCCTGGTGAAAAAAAAACTACAGCTAAAACCAGCCTATGCTGATTGGCTGGTCTTCCAGCCTGGCCAAGCTGGTGTTCAGCTGGTTTCAGTTGGTTGGTCAGCTGGTATCCCAGCCTGACCAGCTAAAGAAGTGGTCAAAACCCCTCTAAAACCAGCCTGAAAACCAGCTATGACGAGGCTAAAAGGCCAGCTAAAACCAGCCAACCAGATTAGACTGGTTTCAGCTGTGTTTTTTTTTTTTTTTTCTTCAGCAGGGTATTATTAGTTAATAATAAATATTATTGACATTATTATTTTTGGTAGTAGCAGTAGTATTTTTTTTTTTAATATTAGCCAGCCAGTTAATTCAAAAACTTAATAATAGTAATTATTATTATTATTATTATTATTATTATTATTATTATTATTAGTTTATTTGTTAATTGTAGCAGCCAATAAATACAAAATAAAATAATAATAGTAATAATAATAAATATTATTATTATTAATAATTATTATTATTAATAATATTAATAATTATTAATATTAATAATATTAATAATAATTTGGGGGGGGGTAATTTTTCATGAATAATTTTTCTTCATGACTATGGTAAATGGGATTTGTTAAATCGTGTTACCCGTGCGTATATATATATCATTTATATTCACAAATATCATACATCATACATACATTATACATCCCATTTCGACAGCTGCTTTTCTAAGTCTTAGTCTGAGATTTTTAGCTAGAATAATCTGCAAATGGGAATTTTGTCGATAGTCAAAAGTTAACTGGGATTACGAGACTAGTAGACATTTAGCTAGCAGTTAAAAAGGTATATAAACATTTAACATATAAAGACAGCATATTTCTTGTACCCTCCATCTCAGAGCTGCTGTTGTACACACATGAAGACGTTTTACTCTACAGTTGTGCGTCTCTGTTTGTAACCTCTACAGTTTTGAGAGCCTTGAGGACAGGCTGAAAAAACACACTCAGTAGGTGAGGGAGATGAGTATTGGATGCCAGGTATTAAAATGGCTTTTTTTCAGTAATTAGCCATGCTAACAGGCTAATCTCCCAGCCAGCTCTGTGTGAAAGCAGATTAATTATAAGCATTTGTGACATATCCCAGGCATTCGATCCATCCGTCACATCTACTCATGAAAGCCCAGCATATGGGCCTGCTCTCCACACACAGCAGCTCCTCTGAGACGTGAGTGTGGTCCTGACCTTCTGCACACACCAATGAGTCCGTCATCAGCTATTGTGTAAATACATAACAGATGGGTAATCATAGAGCGAACACAAACAGCTAAACACACACACCTACAGTTCATGTGTAAAGCTCGCTCTAGCACGCACACACACACATCCATGACTGCATTCAGAGCGTTTTGTGATTAGACTCTTGTATTTAAGGTGAAGTGACATTTTTATGTCGTTTTGTTTGGTTGTTTACTAAAGATACATAATGCATAATCTGCATCCTTTGCTCTTATCACATTTTACAGCATGAATTATGCACACACGCCTGCAGCAGTAACTGCAACCAAAATGGGCTGCATGGTTCAACACTACGAGCGTTTTCTGACCTGTGAAATTAGTTTGGACTGCCAGTCAATTAAAAATATGAATTAAGATCATGATCTTTTACAAAATGTGCTGATTAACCAAGATAATGACAATTGCATGTGGAAATTCATGTACGTACAATAGCAATAATTTTTTTGGAAAAGCGCCCAAATGAAGATAATGTGAAGATATTACATTATTCAGACAAACAAGCAAAACATTAAATATACATCAAGCTGAATTGCATTAGTGGTTAGAAAATCCTTTATTAAGGAATTTACATACAGATCAGAGGGTATAATTAATAAATTTAACATTTACATTTTTAGATCATTTATTTTTATTAAATTGTATATTTAATATAAACATATATTATATTATATTATATTATATTATATTATATTATATTATATTATATTATATTATATTATATTATATTATGGATAATACATTACAGATGATAATAACAATTATGGATAATATATGCTAAAAATGAAAACATAAGAAAATGGTACAATGTAATTATTATATTATATTATATTATATTATATTATGGATAATATATTACAGATAAGAATAAAAATATGGATGATATAATATACTAAATATGAAAATATAAGAAAATGGTACAATGTAATTATATTATATTATATTATATTATATTATATTATATTATATTATATTATATTATATTATATTATATACCATTTTCTTATATTTCCATATTTAATATATTATATTATCCTTTATTTTTTATTATTATCCAGTATGTTATTATACTATCCATTTTCTAAACTAATTGTCTTCTGTTGGTTTGTGGGTATATTATATTATATTATATTATATTATATTATATTATATTATATTATATTATATTATATTATATTATATTATTATAAGTATCATTGTTTATGTTTTGTTGAATTATTCCTGTGCCGAATTATCTAATAATTTTCCTTTCTTCTTCCTCTTTCCCTGCACTTCCTGTCACTGCATGTGGACCCTGCGCTCAGATTCAAAGAGTAAGTTCAATTTCTTCTTTTTGACGAATTATTTGCTGGAGACTGTGTACCTTCGTACCCTCGTTATTCGGTTCAGTCCTTTAAAACAGAAACATACGAGTAGAATGCATGAATTGAGATGAGACGCAAAAGACATACTCATTCCAGCCCTCTCTGATTCTAGCACAATTGCGATGCCTTTGAAAATGACTGGTTTCATGACCTCATAGAGTACAAAGTGAGCCGGGTTCAGCTCCCTCCTAATAAAACACCTTATCTCAGTGTGAAAGGTGCTGAATAACCCATGATATTTTGCATTGCATGAATAAAAAGTGCTGGAACAGATCAAATGAGAGTTACCCGAGCTCCAGACCTCATATCCTCCTATAATAGAGCTGAAATGAGCCTTTTGAAAAGAAGGAAACTCACTCTTTGGGATGCTTTACAGGAGGCAAGCCGAGTGTGCCAAAACCGCCCGTATCCAGATGGCTCTTCCTGCCGGCAAATCGACAGGAGGTGGCGCTCCGACCAATCTCTACGAGGAGATGGGAGACGGCGGCATGTAAGTTACCTGTCCTAAATAATACCTTCAACCTTCAGGAGAGACAGCAGAGAGACGATTAACAAGATTTGTGTGTGTATCTATAGGAAAATTAAGCATAGTTCACCCAAAAATGAAAATTCTGCCATAAAGTTCTCTCAGAATCTTTTGTCGTCATTCAGAAACCTGTATGACTTTCTTTCTTGGAACACCACAAAAATATTAGCACCAAAACAGCACCATAAAAGTAGTTCATAGCACATTGTAAAATAGATATATATATATATATATATATATATATATATATATATATATATATATATTAAGTTGTAAATAAAACAAAAATTATTAAGATAATTGGAGTATGTTTTATAAGAAAGTCTATTTGTCTCAACTTTAAAAATTCTAATTTAATTTAATTTGTAGCATTTCTGAAATTTATGTTGAGTGAAATTCTACACCCAATTTTTTAGTGTTGTAAAAGTAGTCAAATCTGCTGCATTACACTAAATTAAATATACAAGACATAAAAGAACCAATGACATTAAAGGTCATAGGCATCAAACTCATTCTAAATGTGTGTGAATGAGATACAACAAAGCAAAACTGTGGCAAAGTGTAGGATTTTTGCCGCCTGCTATCATTCGAATGGACAAAAGCAGCATGACCATTCTGCTAAATATCTTAATTCATGTCACATAGAGGAAAAAGATAGTCTTTCATGTTTGGAATGTCATCTGTGTAATAGAATGACAGAATATTATGCCCTGACCTGGTTCTTCATTTGTAAAAGAAATGAGATTTTCCTTGACATTCTCCACTGGGAGAAACTGTTCCTTTTTGACATCCCGTAGGTAATTGTTTCTTTGGTAAATTAGCTGCATTTTGGCTTTAATACTGAGTCCATCCATAGAGATGTGCTCACTGGACGCGTGGGTTTGGTGCAGCAGGAGTCCATTGCCAAGCTAAAGGCTGTTTTGAGTGGAATGAAATGTTAATAGATTAAAAGATTATAGCCGCAGCACAGCATCTGCGTCCCTCAGGTAAAGCCTTTTAAAGTGCTTTTGATTTAATGCAATCAAAACAAATGCAGCTGCTAACACAAATAGACAGCGAAAAAGACGCGGTTTTGAATTGAATCCATTAGAATAGATGCTGAGGTTGCTGGAACGTGTTTCTGAACAGCAGTTTACTACCATCAACAGAAAGGAACATTAGGGTAGAATTTGTTTGCTTGTGTGTTCGGGCAAACATTTAGTTCTTTTGTTGGATATTAATAAAAACAGTAGTCTGTCATCAACCTCTGTGACCCTCAGATTGATTGTTGATTGAATGATTGATTGATTGATTGATTGATTGATTGATTGATTGATTGATTTTATTTTTTTATTTATTTTATTTTATTTTTAACATTTTATTAACAGAAATTTCACCCCAAAGTAATAAATTATTCATTTCATTTCATTTTATTTAAAAGATATATAGTTTTAATTCTGTAATCTTAATTAAATATTTTAATTTAATAATGTATAGTTTTAATTCTTTAATTCTAATCTAAATCATTCTAATTTATTTTAAAAATTTATAGTAAATTCAGTTTTTTTAATTTTTATTTTAAAGTTGAGTAATTTTGTTGCATTTTTGTAAATTTTTTAATATTTCAAAATATTTTTCATTGTTTTATTTTTCTATTTTATTTTGTTTAGCACAAGTTAAACTAAATAAATTGAAAAATGTTGTTTTGGCAACTAGTTGAAATAATTTTACACTTTTATAGGTATTTTATTTTCAGTTATTTCAAGTAATGTTTATGTGTGTGTTTTTTAATGGTTTTAGTTTTTGTGTTTTTTAGGTTTTAGACACATTATGGTAATAGGGAATTGTAGTGCAAATCATGACAATGCATCTTAATGGCCCTATAATAGGTGTTATTTTCTTAACTTATTTTTCAGTTGATTTTGGGGTGAAATATGACCTAAATATATTTTCTTTACATTCCCGTCCCACGGAAATATTGCACATTTCCTTCATTTGTAGACCTCTTTACATCTGATATTAACATGTATTTCATACCAGAGAGTGTCCGGGTATTATTTATCTGGACTGCATTAATTCCTTGCACTCCAGTACATTTTCATTGCGATTTGAATAGAGATCCGATCGCACTTATCCACAGAAACTGACACTTATATATTACTTAGTTGTACTGTGTGTGATTAATAAAAACACATTTGCATTTACACCTATGTGGAACATGGTTTTGTGTGCATTTACATCTTGCGTTTTTTGTGGTCAAGTTTCTGTTTTTGATTCAGTCACTGAAAATGCATGTTAATGTCAAATGTGAACAGGGCCTGCCTGTGTTAAAATGTCATCATATCCCTCTGTCTACATGCATTTTTCCTCTCATGTTTCATTCATTCTCATCTTCTCTGCATTTTCCAGGCTTGGACTACAGTGAGTAACATAAAATATGCTGTATTTCCCTGCAGTGATCTTTCTTACACGCTGCTATCAATGTATTTTAAAATCCCTCCTGACTTACATTTGTGGTTTGTAGTTTCTAGTCCCTGTGTAAATGCTCTGCCAGTTTTCTTTACCATTTCATCTGTTTTCATCCTTGATTTATGTCAAATTGCATATTGAAAGGAACATTTTGATACTATTTACTATTAAAAAGAAAAAATGCACAGATACATGTGTGTAGCTCTGTAGTGGATTAAAGCTTTAGTAGTTTGGCTAGATAAAGCCCTCGCCTCCCGGCTCTAGTGGTTCCTCGCAGTTCTCTCCTCAAAGCAAACAAACACGCCCCTTCACGTCCTTCACTTTGAGACTCACTGTTGTCACAGCTCATCTTGATTGATGTTTGAACGAAGATTATCTGAACAGATAGGGATTTCGGACTGGTTTATGAGTGCTAGTGTATGATCTTCTCGCTTCGTAGCTAGAAATACAGTACACAATTTTGATGCCTGCTTGCATTCATCGTATTATTGCTGCGTTCCATAAAAGTCGGATGTAGGGTATTCCTACTTAATATCTCAGACTAAATCACATTGTTCACATTGTTCATATAGCGCTAGGTGATGGTGTATTAAGAAACATGGCAGTGCTGTCCTTTGTTTTGCAGTTACAACAAGGGCTAAAGTTACATCTTAAGGAAATTTGTGGTTTTAATACTCCCATAGTGTATGAGTGCATAAAAAATATATCTTTTTTTTTTTTTTAAATCATATAAATATATGGGGTGACTAGAAGTAAAAGGATGAGGGCAAAATACTCCCAGAATTGGTACAAATATTTGTTCAACACAATCACTTCAGCAAAGTTTGTACCATGTTTTGTTTATTTTGATAAATAAAATAATTTAATTTAAATACATTGTCATTAAAATATGTTCATTTTAAAAATACAGAAAAATGAAATAATGAAAGAATCAGAGATTCTTCATACAGTGCTTCAAGGACACCCTATAATAATATGTATTTTTTTATATATTAATAACAATATGATGGTTTTATTATAAATATGGTGATTATCTAGTTAGACACTCAATGAAATACATAATATTGACTCTTTGAATCTCATGCCAACTAATGGAAAATACCAGAATTTTACATATTCTTTAGTTATTAAAAAAAAAAAAACTTAATTTAATTACTCTGAATGAAACTGAAAATCCATACAAAAGACCTTTGTCGCAAATATATTTGGTAATTTTAACTATTCTTATTTGCTACATAAATCTATAGCATTAAAATAAAAAAAAGACATTAAATATTAGGTCAACATAACATAGAATCGTCTTTTTTTCAGATGCTGCAGTGAACCACAGATGTGGTTTAGAAGAAAATGTGTCTTTACACTGGCCCAATGTACCCTATGATTATCAAAACAGAGAGAGAAAAAAAGCTCATTACCTGTGTTTTAAACATCTTTTTCTTCAAAAGTTTACATTTTACTGGCTTACAAGTCAATGTTTATCATTAAAACTGTATAATTCCTGTATTACGCTTTTCCAAATGGGAACTTGGAAATTCGACTTTCTGAATCGAACGCGGCATAATGTCTCCTGAAGTATTAGTAAGACTATTTTAAGACTATTTGTCTCAGAAGTCCTGATTGAGAGTATTTGCTTTAGCTTTTTTAAAGCTAAATTTAAAATCGTGAGCAAATTTGTTTGGCCGAGCTCTCTCAAGTCCATTAAAGTGAAGGATTTTTGTGTAGTAGGTCATTAGCGCTCTGTCCTCCCATGGCTGTTCTCTTCTGTCCTGCCTCTTTCCACACATGCATCAATCTTCTCTCCTTTTATTTTCTCTCGTGGGCTGCAGAAGGCGCCGAAAGTCTGTAATCGAGGAGGCGGATCGACAGAGTCTCATAAGAGCCTTCGCCTCTCGTGCTATCGCCGCTCACAAACTGTGTGCCGGAAACGGAAAGTTGCTCGACAAGTTGCCCAAGTCAGAAAGCAACGTCACTTTCCTCTCAGATGAACGGCCGCTCACCACCCAAAATCCGCTTTACCAGGATGGAGCATCCAGTAGTACCGAGCCCAACTCGGAGGTGCAAAGGGTCAGTGGGTTTTTGGACAGTGACGTCTCATCTCCGACAAGCCCTATCAGCCAGATGACTTCTTGGTCCTTGCCATCCCGTATTCGAGGACGAGGGCTTTACAATGCTTTGCGCCGGCAGGCTCTTTGGGACCCCGCCGAATGGGAGGAGCAAGAGCTGAAGGCGGGGCTTAAGGACAGCAGGGAAGAACTTGATGCTGATGTAGATCAAAGTGGTCGAAGCACAGAAACAAAACTGTCAGTCCGAGAACAAGCCAGACAGTTTGAGCAACAAGCTTTAGCCGAACGGACGCCCAGACAGAGTCGGGACTCTTACGCATCTCTAGATCCGGACGACCCACTGCTAAGCGCCTTCATGTTCTCATCCAGTCCAATTTCTGTTGGCAAGGACATCCCACCCTGTATTATCATTACCGGAGGCGATGGTGAGACTCCTCCCCCACCCATGGCTCAGCGGCCAACTCCGCCCGTCTTGAGGAAGTTCAGCTCCAGTATATCCAATTACATGACAGTGGAGCCTTGCGAGATCACTCTGGAATTCATATCGGACTCTCCGGAAAGTCCACCACCCCCTCTTCCTGTCCCATCCCACTCTTTACTTTCTCCTCCACCTGTGCAACCGGACTTCACCCCACCTCCAACCCCAACTCCCGTTCAGTCTCCAACTCCTACACCTAAGCTTAGAGGAATCCTCAAAAACACGGGCAGATCCACTGACAGCCTTGATGTGAAAGATGACAGCAGTTGTGAAGGAGGACGTAAAGACTCCACAACTGTTGTGCTAAAAGAACCAGAGTCTAAACCAAGTGAAGCAGATGGTAGCCAATCAGAATCAGATTCTTCTGCTCTGCTTCCAAACCAACCAATCACAGCGGAATGAGAGACTCCGTCCACCACAGCCCTTCATTTCTGAATGAACTCTGGAAATCTTTTGCTATCCTATTTCCTACACCTCCTCTATCTATTTCATTACTTACTTTTCCATGTATTATTTTGAGGGCACTTTACTTTGAGAGCTCTTTATAGTATACTTCAAAGAAGGTCAAAAGCGTATAGTTTCATGTGGCTGGCTTCAATGTGATTGAGAGGTGTTTTTCCTATTTTACGTTTTACTGTTTTTATGTTATGAGCGAGTTGTCTTTAAACTTCAAGTACTTTATAGAGCGGTCACTCGTGCATTTGTCAGTCAAATAGAATACTGAGAAAGGGAGTGAAGAATTTGATTTAAAAATATTTATTGTGCTATAATTATTATTTTTGGACAATGAAATCCTGCAAGTATAAGCAAATAACAATATTTTTATAAGAACTGCTCTAATGGATTATAATAAAAATTCTTTTAAAAGTATAGGAAAAGGAATTTGGAGTAATTTCTAAAAATCATTTCTACGATCAGAGAAGTGAATGTGTGTGTTCATGTAGAACATTCTACCTCTAAACAGTTTTTCTTTATTATTATGTTTAATTTGGTGATTTAAACTGTTCTGCTGATTTCAGATTGCAGACAAACAATGTTTTCTTTTGTTTGTTTGTTTTGGTAGTTTTGGTAATATGAAAAGCTCTCTGAAATGTAACGCACTACTCTTCAAAAGTTTGGTCAGTAAGATTTTTTTTTAAAGATATTAATGCTTTTATTCAGCAAAAAGTGACAGTAATGACAAAACTTTTTATTTCACACAAATGTTGTTCTTTTGAACTTTCTATTCATCAAAGGATCCTGAAAAATGTATCCTGGTTTCCACCAAAATATTAAGCAGCACAACGGTTTCCATGCTGCATAATAAGAAATTCTTTTTTTCTTGAGCACCAAATCAGCATATTAAAATGATATCTGGAAGATCATGAGACACTGTAGACTGGAGTAACAGCTGCTGACAATTCAGCTTTGACATCACAGGAATACATTACATTTTAAAATATATCAATATAGAAACAGTAATATTTTACAATATTACTGTTTTTACTGTATTTTTGATCAAATAAATGCAGTCTTGGTGAGCATTGGAACATCTTACTGACCTGTAACTTTTGAACGGTTGTGTATATTTTTTTAAGAATATTTATATTGTATATTTATATTTAACATTTATGTAGTTTTTTGCACAATATGCATAGCATGCCTTCATTTGCATGCCATCAGTTTACACATTTTTAAGAAAATTTAAGCAAGTGGAATAATGTTTTACCAGTGCAATATATGAAATAAAAAAAAATACTTTTTATCAGATTAATCAAACTAATATTTGAACTGAGTGTCACTGTTTATGAATATTTAATGTTTAAATGGTGCTTCCAAGCAGGCGGATGTTGGTCTGAGGAGCTGTTATCATGCTCATGTGACTGTGAGAGGAGTGTTTGTTGATGATGAAGGTGGTGACAGAGATTGTTATCAAGTTTGATTAGGATGGGCCTTATAATTAAAGATCAGGTTTTGTTTGATCAATTTAGTGTAATCAGAAAAATGAAAAAGGATGAATTGAATCAAATTACCCAATAGCCTGCACAGCCTAAGTAATGTCAATGGAGAAGGAAGGTCATTTCAGAGGAAGAGCAGGTTATTGCATTTTGATTAAAGATTCGGAAAAGACATTTTTATTTAGAATAATGAGCACTGGTGAATCATTCACAATAAGACTAGGAACCTACATTAAGAAAGTAAATAGGGTTGGTTTTGAAGGTTAAAAACAGGTCATTCTTTATATATCTTTCTCATTTATTCACCTCATCTCTCTCTCTAACTCTCTCCCCTGTTCTTTCGCTCTCACTAACCCTTTTTAAAAGCTGTCTAGAGTGGCAGACCTCCTGAAGCTCTCCTGTCTCGGTTTGGTCCTGCGGATGTTTTTGCCCTTTCAGAAACTCAAGTAGACAAGAATCACGTCGAGATGAAACAATACTGCTAATCGTTTATGTGGCACATGGCAGGGGGACGTTCGCTCCGCCGTTCCCCGCTGAATTCACCCCATCAGGCGCGCAGTCAATGTCTCTCCATTCAGACAAACCGCTCCTACAATATCTCAGCAGGGGTCTGCAGATGGCGTCTCCCTCATCCATATCGAAAAATCTGTTTGAAATCTGTCATCATCCCATAAGCAAATGCACACCGATTTGCTAATGTCTCATCTTTGGTTCTGATGTGTTAAAATACCAAAGATCTCTTTTTAGAAGACAAAGTAGTGAGATGAAGTACTCTCATTTTCTACTAGAGCAGGAGAGATTAGTTTTATTTTGTGTGGTGAAGCAGGGAATATGAAAGGAGGGAGGAAGTGAGGAAGACATGAACGCAGGAGAGAAAAAAGAGAATTAGGGTTAGTGATGTCAACAGCAGACTCATCGATTGATTAATTACATTTCTCCAAACCTCACCGTCTGTGCTTTCATCCTGCTGAGCAGGTCATGTGAATATAGAGCCATTCCTCTGAACCTACAAACAAGCCCTGACACATACACACAACATCTATTCAGTTTGCACATAAATCATCTGCCTCAAAACAAATAAATAACACATCATTTGTAATCTTTGATAATATTTTCTGTCTTTTGTTGTCTATTCTATAGTTGTAGGTTGAATAAATATGAAAGCCTGTTTCCGCCACAGAAAAAATAAATAAAAAAGGCAATTAGGACTTTTTATCTCACAATTCTGACTTTTTTTTCTCACAATTGTGTGTATGTGTCAGGGCTTGTTTGTAGGTTCAGAGGAATTGCTCTATATTCACATGACCTGCTCAGCAGGATGAAAACACAGACGGTGAGGTCTGGAGAAATTTAATTAATCGATGAGTCTGCTGTTGACATCACTAACCCTAATTCTCTTTTTTCTCTCCTGTCTTCCTCACTTCCTCCCTCCTTTCATATTCCCTGCTTCACCACACAAAATAAAACTAATCTGTCTGTCTTGCTCTATTAGAAAATTAAAGTACTTTATCTCAGTACTCTTTAAAAAGAGATCTTACTAATGTGTTGTGTCCTCCTGTCTTTCCAAGATTGTTCATTCAAGGTAGTCTGACATAACAGTCTCCACGAGAATGCAAGTCTATTCTTTGCATTTATAGAATTGAGAACCAGCTTTTCTGTTTCTGAGGGACACAAAGAGAGACGTCACTTTCCTCCCGCACACACACACACGCACACATCCCACATCACTCATCTGCCACTCTCATTCATTATGTGTGAGAGATGTGTTTGTGTGTGTTTGACAGGGATATTTCATAACTTATTTATGTGAAAGAGAATGCGCACCCTCTGACACCACTCTGTGCATCTTTATTTATGGGGTGAATTTCATTAAACCTGTTAAGAACATGCCCAGTGGCCATTTCAATATTTTTATTTTATTCTATATTTTATTTATTGATTGATTGATTTATTATGTAAGATTCATCCTATGAATAGTTTTGAGGACATTTCTTCATCTTTATTTTGTGGGAGAGTTTTATTCTGAAACTATAGCCAAGCATACACACACAGACAGACACACACACACACACACACACACACACACACACACACACACACACACAGATCAACATGCTGTTCATTTATCATAGTGTTTTAATCACTTAGTGGATTTCATTCTTGGCCCTTGAGAGACCCCTTAAACCCTCAAATGTAACTTTCCTGGAAATTTTGTTTGTGTATATAGAACAATTAATAGCTACTGCATTAAACATAAGTTGTGTGTGAGTGTGTGTGTGCACGTGTTGGTTTACTATTAATGAGAAAACAACTTGCTTCAAAAAGCGTATTAATCTGCATCTTTATTTATGGGGTGATTTTCATAAAGCCTATTAAGAACATGTCCAGTGTCTTTTTTTTATTTTATTTTATTTTATTTTATTTTATTTATTTTGTTTTATGGGGACATTTCATATGCGCAATAGATTTTATACTCAACAAACTGTACACAACTGTACCTCACACAAAACTGTCTGCATTTGTAAATTTTCAAAAAACTTCTCTCTGTATGATTTATGATATATCCTCATGGAGACCAAAAAATGTTCCCATAAGGTTAAAAGTTATTGGTATTAGTTGTATTACGTAGGGAATACCAGGTGCACACACACACACTCAGAACAACATGCTGCTCATTTGTCACAGTATTTTAATCACTTAGTGGGTTTCATTCTTGGCCCTTGAGAGACCCCTCAAATGTAACTTTCCTGGAAAGTTTATAGGAAAATTTATAGCTACTGCAGTAACTACAGGTTGCGTGTGAGTGTGAGTATGTGTACATATGTTGGTTTACCATTCATCAGAAAATGACTTATTTGGAAAAAGTAGATTAACGTGCTTGTGAAGTCTCCGTTGTAGGTAAAACTGCTTGTGTCAGGACTATCTGCCCCATTTCTCTGAGTGCATTTTTATCTTTCAAGTGCTTTTCCATCTAAATACGGTGTTTTCATTCTGGTCCAGTGATAAGAGAGGATAGGAAGTGTTGAAATGCATAAAAGTGAGTCAGACTCTACAAGAACAAGTCTAAAATCAGCTAGTCAACAGATGTCATTTCCAGTTACGTGTCATTCTTTATAATATTTTTTTTTCTGTCTTTTACAGCAGGCGTGGCTTTGGCAGAGAGGTGAGTCATTTTTTTAACATTTCCTTTTATCTGATCATTATTTCTATCACTCAGAGTTAAGATTTTGAAGAAACTCCTGATTCTAACTATAAAACTTTTCCTGCACTTTGAATATGAATAATACCTCATCATGGCATCATGATGCTGACTTTTGCATTGGCAAACACCTCTTAGATTTTCACTAAACAAGTAAAAATCCAGTTCTGTGTAGTTGATTTAATATATAAGCCTTTTCTTTAATAAGTCGAAGGTAAGAGTGCCTTGTTCCCTTGTCACTTCAGGCTGTCAATAGTGCCTTGTGAGAGGCTTACACTTGAATCTCAATGAGATGAAGGGAGCCATTGAAACTTTGCCATTAAATTTACATTTACATCCCGCTAAGGAGTGTAAATTGAGGAGTCATGTCTTTTCTCAGTTCTGCCTACACACATAATTTTGCAGCGAGAACATGTCACGTCAATGTCTAAGTTGCAAAGTTAATGCATATAGGTTGCATATGCATGCTGTCAAACACAACCTTTTCTGACCTTTCAAGCACTTTAGCTCTTAAAGTTGGGTCTACTTCTCAAGATGGAACATTTTCCCCTCATCTGCATCTCTGCCATTATCTTTCTCACCAGGAGCTAGTTTTTTCTCCCCCTCTTTCCTGTTTTTAATGCATATCTTTTTGCTGTCATGTTCTCTATCTGATCATTCATTTTAAATATATGCAGCGACATCTTTTCTTGTTATTCTCTTTGTCTTTGTCTTTTATTCTGTGCTGCCTCTCATGTATTCTCTCTTAGTGTCAAATCTTTTTTCTCCTCTCCCTCTCTTCTCTTTGTGACTGTGCCAGCAGCAGCAGCAGCTGCTGAGACCCTCTCTGCTCCGGCCTGAGGTAGCATCTCTGTTTTTCTGCATGCCTTTCCTTAGTTTTCCTTGACAAATCTTCCTATTGTTACTGAAGATGTTTTGTTATCTCTTTTTAAAGATCCCATGACAAACATTGAAGTTTTAGTGTTAGTTTTAAGGTCACACAAAAACTGTTACAATAGGATATACGTCAACACAGGAGACAAAACTGCACTCGTCAGGCAAATTCATGGCATCTTTAGTCGCTAAATAATAATCCTAAATGGACAGTTCACCCCAAAAAAAATGAAAAAGCGGTCAGCCTTAATTCACACTCATGTCCGTTCCTCCATTCAAACCTTCCACAGAACATAAAAAGTAGAAGTTTAGCAGCATGTCCAAGCAGCTCTTACCCATCCAAGGTAAGATAGCTTTGTGTGAGAAACAGACCAAAATCTAATTCATTATTTACTAAAACTGAAACATAAGGGTGAGTAAATGATGACAGGATTTTCATTTTTGAGTAAACTGTCTCTTCAAAATGTAAGACCATTTTGTGCATAAATGTTTTAATATATACAGTATATTAATAATTTTATATTAATAATTTGTATATTAACATTAAGCAAGGATGCGTTCAGTTCAAAACGGACAGTATTCTATTTTAAATAAATGCTGTTCTTTTGAACTGTCTATTATTCAAAGAATCCTGAAATGCATCATGTTTCCACAAAAATATTAAGCAGCACAACAAAAACAAGTCATTTTCAACACTGATAATAATAATAAATATTTCTTGAGCATAAAATTTAGCATATTAGTTTAATTAGGAGTAATGATGCTGAAAATTCAGCTTTGCATCACAGGAATAAATTAAAAAAAATTAATATATTCAGATAGAAAACTGTCATTTTGAAATTGCGTATTACTGTTTTTATTGTAATTTTTAATGAAAATAAATTATCAGCCCTGGTGAGCATAAAAGATCTCTTTAAAAAAGCATTGAAAATCCTACAGACCCCAAACTTTTGGTAGTAATGGGTGAACAAGCACACAGTGTGCCAGAAAAGTTATTGACTCTATCAATTGTGCACCAAACCCTGACTAATTTTAGTAGCCAGTGTGAAGATGAAGTCTGACATCTGTCTTTATGTTTGTATTTTAGGCTCTCTCCATGGAATCGGGTATCGACCCTGGACAGGATTACTATACCCAAGACTATTATAGCTACGATCAAGGGTGAGTTTCAGAGTATACACAAGGCTAGTGTGTCTTTGTTCCAGACTGAGTTTGTGTATTTCAAATATTTTTACATCCTCTCTTGAAGGCGAAGTATGTAATTTCTGCCCCTCTTTCTCTGTCTGTCTCCCATGTCCTTCGGATTTCAATCACCTTATCCTCGAACACTTCTTCAGTATTTCTCTACCTTCTCCATTCCAATTTTTACACTCATTTTGATGATACCAGGACACCTGAAAAAAAAAATCCAACCAGAGAAACAGAAGCTCTCCAATTACAGACATGTGATTTCAGACTAAAAGACTAAGATGCCTGTAGTGAGTACAATACACTAATTGAGCGTATTATGTGTGCAAACAGAAGGAGACAGCAGAAGCGAGAGAAGGAGGTGTAAACACTCTCAAATTGACACGTAATGCACCATCGGAACAGCTTTACTATTGGAACAGATGCTCTTGCAAATGTTGCAAATGTTGAACTGCATGGTTTAACGTCAGCCCATCTGAGGAGATGCTGGAAGCTTTGATGAGATTAATGTGTCCTCACCTCCACACAGCCATCTTTAGCTAAGCACAGTGGATTCATTAAGACGTGAGCCGCATGTTTGCTAGTAGGACTTTCAGAGATCAGACTCAAGTGTAATGGCATCCTCTATTACGTTCGGTAGAGTCATTCGATTTTTGTAGCGAGAGGAGCAGCAGATGGTCTTAAAGGCCTCGGTAGTGCTCTGAGCGTTAGCTTTGAGCACCACAGAACAGATGTGCTTTAACATCAAGATCAAGACATCAATATCTCTGATGATAGACTTCTTAAGGTCTTATTTAACATTTTAAAATGAATAGTTCCAGTCCTGGATGCAGATCGGTCAATCCAGAATTCCAGTCGTGCTAAAGTACACAATATAAAAAAGATATGATGCAAAACACCTGTTCATCTAGCTATTAATCTTAGCAGTAGGTAAGTTTACATCTCAGGGAATGTATCTTCTAAGGATGACATTTAAAAGATTTGCTCCATAGATTGATATAATTGTGTCAATAATATTTCTAATATCAAATCTATGCTGAAAAGAGAAATATTTTCTTGAGAATTCCTTCAAACTTTCATCCGATTCCTTTGAATGTCAAGGTTTCTTTGTCCATTGTCAAGGCCTTTGAGAAAGAAGGATGGCTTTGATTCTGCAGACATCAAGGGAGAGAGTGGGGAAGATAAATGTTAGACTTCTGTCAGGCTGAACTGCACCTGCTATCAGAGAGAACCGGTCTGCTGAAGATCCAGGGCTGTTTAGAGAGCTTAGGAATCTTTAATGGAGGTTTAGACTTTAATCCCTGGATCACAGAGTCTGTTTGTCCTGCGTGGGTGGAGCTACACATGGGTTGATGTTGATTGCAAGTGTAATGAGGCATCTGTTTTGCCTTTCCCATCTTCAATAAGTGCACCTATTTTCAAACCTGTTGGAGGTCTCACTCCCAAAATACTCAGAATTGAGGTAGCACAAAGGACGCAGAATTGCTATTCACATTTGAATGTCGGGAAGCAGAATTAAAATGAATTTAAATTCAAATAAACTTACATGGCTTGATTTAAAATAAAATAGAAAAGCAACATATGTCAAGACAAACATTTAAATGTTGACAAAACCTACTTTAAAAGAAGTTAATCCAAAATTTTGCCCAGCTCTGTTAGCCAGCTAGAAATCATGTTTGTGTTTGCTGACATCAAGTTGACTGAGATGTCTTAAGGAGGGTGGGATTTTGGAGAGAATGCATGTGATTGAAGTGATGGGCTCAATCCATCAATTGGAAATAAGCAAAATCATTAACTCTTTCCCTGCCAGCGTTTTTGAAAAAAGTTGCCAGCCACCACCAGCGTTTTTGATGATTTTGACTAAAATTTCATGGCCCTCAGAATATTTTGTTGTATGAATATCTGCAATTCATCAAAATAAAGAACAGAGCCTCTACTTTTAAACAAAAACAATCCGTTTTATTCTAGCTTCAAGCTTTCTTTTTTATCAACACTTGAATGTAGGTAAATTTCATAAAAAAAGCAACATTTTGAGCAAAAAGCTGAGAAAATTGCATTTTTATCAAGTACTACATCTGGATCATATTCAGTACGATGATCAAAGCAAAGATCCAGTAGATGGCTTCTATCAGCACACCCAAAGCTTGCACAGTCTTTTGCCACTCCCTGGATCGACATTTAACTTGATAACATTAGGCAGTTTTCATTTATATGCTGTTTATTGTTGATGATTGGATTATTTTTCATATGCATATGCTTACATATGAGATTGCGTGTGTCTGTGTCTTCCTCGCCTGTTTTTTTGATTGGGAGATTCTGGACTCATTCAGGAAATGCGTAATAGCGCCCCACGTGTATAAAAGTGAAAACACAGAAACCCGGAAAATTCTGTGTTTGGCAGGGAAGCGTTGTCTCATGGATAATGGAAAATTCAGTTTGGCAGGGAAAGAGTTAATGCAACTTTAATACTTCTGCACACAATAACTTTAAAGTATGTTCACATGTTACATTATTTCCATTCCTACATCCAGGTATGATCCCTATCCACCCTATGGCAGCCGCAGGAGGCTGATTGCACCCATGTATGATGAGTATGGAGAGGTCATCATGGAAGACGAAGGATATTACTATGGTGGACCAGAGGTAATCTTACACATTCGTTCACAGGCAACCTGAAGCAAGTGGTTCAGTTATGTTGTCAATCACTTTCATTTGAAGTATCATTTAATATAGAGTTTGGCCATTTAACCTGTGATTAAGAAGATTGTTTTAAAGGAAATGATGTCACAACAGGGTCGGGCAAGAGGGCGAGGTGGGCGAGGTAGAGGTCGTGGGCGTGGAAAACGTGTGGGATTCCAGGATTTCCCACCAGAGGATGAGATTGAACAGGCAGAGCCAGAGATTCCAGCTGAGGAGCCACCAGAGGCTGAAGCTGAAGAATCCAAAGTGGCAAAGAGGCTGAAGTCTGTCATGAAGCTCAGCAAGCTGCTCGCTGCCGGAAAGAAAACTGCACCTACCTCCCCTTGGAAGAAGGCCATGATCTTCCCCATGATATTTGGAAAAAGGAAGAAAGACAAAGATTATGCCAAGCTGACATCTGCACGTCGTATCGATAGTCAAGAGAGCTTGACGGGTGGGGCGAGCGCAGCCGCTTCCAACGATGGCGTGGCCCCAGCCAGGAGTCGACTTGGGAAAGTCCTGAAACGCATTAATCTAGCAAACAAGCTGCAAGTTAGAAGAAAGTCACAGAGCAGCATCAGTCGTAGTTCTGCAAGTGAGAAGGACGAGTCTGCAGAGTCAGAGAGAGAAGAGAAGAAATCCAAAGTGTCCATCAGTGTCAGTGAGCCAGAGGCCAGCGAAAGTGGATCAGAGGCAGAGAGCCGAAAGAAAGGCTCAGACGAAGAGGAATCATCTGAGAGGAGCAGTGTAGCAGGCTCTGCTGATGATAAGGATCATTTGAAAGTGGATCTGGACAGAGATGATGCCAATGAGAGCACAGTCGATTCTGAATCAGAGCCAGAAGAACCAGATGAATCTGATGCAGAGAGCAAATCCAAATCTGGGACTGAAAAGTCAGGAACTGAAAATGATTCCGAGGCAGAGTCAGCATCCGAGAAAGAATCAGAAACCGAGAAAGGGTCAGGTTCAGAGGAAGAATCCAGCTCGGAGGAAGAGTCAGGTTCTGGAAAGACCTCAGGGACAGAAAAAGAGTCTGGATCTGGGACTGAAAAATCAGGAACTGAGGAAGAGTCCAGTGCTGAGAAGAGTTCTGCCACAGAAAAGGAGTCAGAGGAAGAATCTGAAGAAGATGAAGAGTCTAAAGGGACAGAAGAGTCAGGATCAGGATCAGAGCCGCCTTCTGCTCGCTCTTCAATGAAATCATCCCGTACTGAGGGTTCCTCGGAGGGATCGAGCGCAGGAACGCTGAGCAGCAGAAGTAGGAGTGTTTCCGGAATTGCAAGTGGTACTCCGAGTGGCAGCGGATCAGGTGGCAGCTCTAAAGGGTCTTCAGCCCGGTCTTCAATGAGGTCCTCACAAGCATCAGTGTCTGGTGAGGAAAGCAGTGGTGAGATAGGGTCAGAGAGTGGCTCTGAAGAGGCATCTGGGACAGAAATGAGCGGATCTGCTGCATCGCATGACACTGGATCAGATGCCGTTTCCATGTCCGGCAGTGAGAGAAGCTCCACAAGCTCCAGATCAGCAGGAGGAAGCCGCCGCTCTCGCAAGAGCATCATTACCCGATCCTCCCAGGACACCATTGATGAGGAAAGTGAGGAGGAAGAAGAGGCTTCTGAAGAAGAAGAGGAAGAGGAGGAAGATGAAACAGCAGAGAGCAGAGAGTCGGCCAGTGAGATGAGTGATGGATCAATGTCAGCAGCAGAAAGTGCAGGCACACCATATGCCACAGAGAGCAGCGTTCAGAGTTCAGATGAGACGTTTGGAGGCCTCTCGCCAATCACAGAGGTGGATGAGGATGCCATAACCTCCGGCAGTGGCTCAGGATCTGAGAGCGGCTCTAGGAGTCGCTCACAGCAGTCGGGAACTGGAGGTACCACGGAAGTAACAAATGCAGATTCCGACTCAGGAGATTCCACAGCTTTCTAAACAGGGACCAAGTAAGACCTAACTGACTTCTACCATGGAGTGAAGTGATTCCCACTTGAGTCCTGTCTTTTCTCTTATATTGGTGTGTTTTGGAACCATTCAAACTGCATGGAAGTTCTGAAAATGGAATGCCGTGAATCTTTTTTTTTTTTTTTTTTAATTCTGGTGTGCTTCTCAAATTTCTACTCTTGAGTGAACACTACCAACCCTAAACTGTGTCTTCAAATTGTTTATTTGTACTTTTAATCTTCTCATGTTTCCGTTCCCAAAAATGTTCCCTATGAGTTCTTTAATATGATATCTTCTCTACTAGGGGTTCACACGAGATTGAGTTTGATTATGATTGCAATTTTACACGGCTGGGGCCATACTCTCAAAAAAATCTTAAATGTTAAGAAACTCATAGCTAGGAACTCTTAGGAGGACTCCTAGTGATAAGATAAAATTGTTTGTGAATATGGCCCCTGGTCTCTACCATTCCCAATTAGTGGAGGGTTCTTCTTTGATAGCTGATTTATGTTAATAATTCTTCTCTTTGATCTCCAGGCTGGCAAAAAGAAGCGAATCAAACTGGTGTTGGACCGAGAGCATGACACGACTTCAACAGGAGAAGACAGTGGACCGGACATCCAGCGCAATCGCATACCCAACATCAGCAGCCACAGTAACATCAACGGATCGGTATACCTTGCCCAAAACGGTACCATCATCCGAACACGAAGGCCACCTTACCCCAACAACTTAAAACTGGGCTCACCAACACGATTAGGTAAACAGTTTAAAAAACTGGACAAGCTAGGTGTCACACATGAAGAGCATTTACCTTTAAATGGAACAGAAGACAATGGGCCTACTATCAGCACCACCACTGCCCATTCCTATGTTACTGATCACAACCTTAACTCCAAAGAGTGCAGTGTAATGGGCCCTAACAGCATAGGGCCCAAATCCAACATCGATAAAGCCCGTTTGGAGCAGGATAAGGGATGCTGTGAGCAGGAGTCCTCAGTGGACAATGGGGAGAGAAAAGAGTCGGTAGAGTCTCCATGTGAGCAAACGCTGTCTGATGAAGAGGAGCTCTGGATGGGTCCCTGGAACAACTTACACATACCAATGACAAAACTCTGATTTCTAGTTTTGCTAATGCTGATGGTACTGTTTCTATTTACTTTCCTTTCTGGTCTTTTCTATGTTTTATTTGGGTTCTATAAAGAGTTTATCTCGATTCTGTTGTACACACATCAGACACCGACAAAGAAATGTGAGTCTCTTATAAAGTATTATGTTTTTCTTTTTCATGCAATGACTATATTTCACTTCTTGTAGTGTCAGATAAATTGTTGTGGGAGACAGGGCTATTCTGTACGAATTTCTTTGCCTCAAGTCAACCATTTTCAAGATGTATAAACTGTATAATTGAAGTTATTAGTTGTTATCAGATATGATTTCACAAACAGACAATACAAAAAAATGTAGCCGAATCAAACCGTTTAGAAAGTGTGTCCATTACAGCTTTGACTGAAGAGTATTTTTTAATAAATGAGTCAACGAATGGTTGTTTGAAAACTCCCTAAAAATCAATATAACCAGTGATGGCTGCTACACTCAATTATTCCTCACGTTTTTTAATGGATGTATTTTTTACATTGAGAATATATATGGTTGTAATGGCCCTAATATTTTGAAAAGATTATTTACATAGATCTATAAATGTATACGTAAGTATAATATATACAGTCTATGTATTTTGATAACTTCAATGATTATTTTTGTCGTTCCTTTTTTCATCAAAAATTTAATTTATCTTGGTTTTCCTTCACTTGAGTTGAGTTTTGTTTTTTACACTGGTCTTTGATTTATTATTATCATCATGAATAAAATTGTGAACATAATCCAAACATGTTTGTCAGTAAATTGACAATTAGCAGACGTTTTTTATGTAAATCAATGTTTATACAATGGAATGTCACTCCAGTAAATGTCTCCATAAAGTGTGTATTATTTTTGTACTGACATGCTGTGTTTTACAGGTCTGATATAGAAGTATAACAGAGGCTTTCTCAGATGATTCACTGAGCAAAAGCTGAATATGAGTATTTTTCCCAACAATCTTTCATCTGTCCATCAAAGGCTGACCGCTCTGTCAGATATGAATAATTGTCCATCCAGATTATTACAGCTGCCTGGGGAAAAAGAGGAAACTGTCTTTGAAGATTGAGAGCTTTAAAAATGTTTATTGATGCCTATGACAGGATGGCATCTTTACTACATTAATAATACCAGTTGACTATACTCACCTCTATACATCGGTCACTTTAGGGCTTCTAATTTGCCTGGGCAGCCAGTGTTCCGGTGTTCTTTTCCTTTTTAAACGCTGTTATTTTCTGACTGCAGAGTACCGGAAACATCTGTATGTGATTACTAAGGTTAAACTGTTACTTTCGACTTCTTGTTTACCTGCAATCAAGTAAGGAAAACATTCATTTTTAAGTGATTACAGCCTGCTTGTTTGGTTAAAGCTTTTCTAATTTACCTGCCATGTGGTGGCATTTTCCAAAATTTTGTCCACTTGATTTTTGATTATTTGCATAATGTTTTTTTTTTTTTTTTTGTGTAATTTTTTGTATTTGTTGTTGTTGTTTTTTTTTTTTGTTTTTTTTTAACCATAATACATTGTACGTGTTTGTGTAACCTCATGCACATACAGATAGCTGAAGTGATTGACTGTTACCTGCACAGTTCTACATTCACCAGCAGAGGGAGACACACTATTTACCCATCAGAGCTTTCATGGTTATGACTTACTAGTTTTACCAATGCAAACCACACAGAAACCCTGTATCTGTACAGAACATATATTTCAAATGGAAGAAAAAGACACCTCCTGATGTTTTGAGCTTGTTTTGCTTTCTGAATTGAAGTTATATTTTGAATACCTTAAGAGGAACTTCGTTTTCACAGAGTATGAGGTTCTTAAGGGTAAACTGAGATTTTTAAATGATTTTTAATGTTAAATTTTTTTAGTTTATTGTGCATAGACAACTTCATATGTCAAATTCCTGAAGAATTTATCACAAAACAAAAAAAAGAAAAAGAAAAGAAGTGACTCTGTGGTGGGTTTAAAACTTTGCCTCTCTTCAGAATTTAATTCTGGCTTACTTTTTATTGTATACAGTGCACGATACACTTTTATATAAATATATATATATATATATATATATATAGTATATGAACCAGTAGGCTAATTTTTCATAACAATATGCTTTGTTGTTGTCAAATGACCTCATCACTTAAGTTATCATTTTTTACATTTTGGAAAAAAAAAAAAAAAAAAAGTCTGTCAAAATAAAGATATAAAACTTCTAATCTCTTCACCACAATGAAAATGTAATGTCACAACTGCAACATATCAAATTTCCATATGGTGTATGTTGAGATGTGTTACTGTATTGATTTATACATCCTGTTCACCTTTAAACCCTTAAGTATTTTAAACTTGTCTTGAATATTTTGATCATGCAATATCTGCCGTCTGATTATAGTCGAGTATAGTGGAATATGTCGGCCCACCTGTCCTCTTAATTCCCTCATGCACATGTGCTGCAGTGAGCTGTGTTTGAGTCAAATGGGCTCTGACTGTGAGCTGCCTCCTCTCCTCTCCTCTGGCTCCGGTTCAGCTGTTGATGCTCCTGTGTGTGTGTGTGTGGGCAGATGCAGGTTGTAAGCATGCATGAGGAGTGAGAGTGTGTGCACATGCGTGACCGGATTGTGTTTGTCACGCAGGAAGGTTCAACATCACATTGCACAGAGGCTGAAGATCACCGCCTGGTGTTGGCTCAGATTGATATATTCAGAATTGCTACTAACATATTGCCCTTCCTATCTCTGTAGAGTGCAATAGTATGCAAAATGTGCAATGCTTGTATGATGTACTACATTTATTGATAGGTATGCTGAGCACAATATTAAGATTTTCTGTGTATAGGATCTCCAGATGATGTAGCCTACTACACTGCATGGAAAACTGGTATCCCACAATCCAGTGCACTCAACTTGATCTTCCATTTCCAGTGGGATGAATTAACTGTAAGTCAATTCTATTCAGTATTCAATCTAGCTGACATGTTTTTACACAACATTGAATGCAAAATGAATATTTTTAAAGTTCATACTGTATCCCACAATGCAATACACCTGATTTTATCTTCCAATTGCAGTGTGACGCATGAACCAGAAATAATTACAGCCACGTTTTATTTTACATCACATTGGCCTTATCCCAAATACCACCCTAAAGCCGAAAGAATACTACCCTTGTCCAGCTTGTGGCCGGTCAGTTTGACTTTATATTCGTCACCAGCACAGTCCACTCATGTTGCAGACAGTAGTGCATATGTGAGTGAGTTGTCCACTAGGTAGTGTGCATGTAGTGAATGCATCCATCCACACTCACGTTCAATAGAGTATACCTTGGCCCTGTCCCAAATGGAACACTAAGCCCTTCCAGTCTTCCTTCCTCCGTTCTTCCCCAACATTTTCGTGACATAATGCTGCTTTGACTATTAAAAGTTCGTCTCCGTGCAGAATCGGCAAAAGTGTTTCGAGGGCGCACAGCCTTGTCATTTTTAGCACAAAAAAACCTAAATTGACAAATAGGGTACCCTACAGTTTTGTGGACTTAATGGATATGTGCACATGGCAGTCACTGTAAGTCCACAAGACCACAAGTGCACATGAGGTGTGCTATTTGGGACAAGACCTTTGAAGAGTTTGCATGCTCAATTGTGCACTAGATGGTGCAGAACATGGAAAATGAAGTATACTCGGGCCTTTAACGAGCAGGCTCTTCAAAGTATACTCTACTGACTGTGACCGCAGTTGGACGTGTTTGGTGCATGCACACTACCTAGTGAACCTTCTGTTCAAATCAGTTGCTGATAACAAAAATTATGTCATGCAGACTGAGAGTGGAACGTGGACAAGGGTACCTTCATACCTTCATCTTAAATATGCATAGTTTTGTATGGGCAGACCTTCAGACTGATGGCAGGAGGTCTGGACTCCATCCCAGTTTTCATTGGCCAAGGACCACCCACATCTGGCAGACATGTAAAACAACCAATCACAGCTCATTTTGTTTAACATCATGTTTAGAAGCAATAATGTGAAGTCGATGTCCCTACAATAACAGACCTGCATGCAACCGATAAGTCATTCATTCATTAATGTTGTGCAAGTTTACTGCAACAATGGCGCAGAATCCATGCCATAAACTTCACATACTTTTGGAAATCCTCAATGTCACGGTTGTAAAGGATTTCTTTTCCTTCGAAGGGATTAGGGCATAGGGATGAGGCCTTCAGAATGGAAGGCAGCCTTCAAGTGCACATCAAGTGGGACACAGCCTTTCTTGATTATTTTTAAATAAAAATACACGAATGTATGCCACTTACAATGCATACTATGCCAAAGTGGTAAGCTAGTATTCCATTCTAGGAAAGGCTACTTTTTTACTTAAGATTTTAATAGAAAAATAGTAGGCCTCATAGTGGTTTATATATAGAATACAAGAAGTACAGCATCCCTTGTTCTGTATTCAATAAGAAAGCTAGTCCATTCCCAACACCGCTCTCGCACACACACATACTGTGATCTCTAGATCAAAACATTCCAATAAAACATATTTTCTGTGACTAACACACACACAGAGCCGCGCTGCAGAGCTCACAGGCACATGTGATAATAGGGCTTCCAGGAAGCACGTGCGTTCGCAGCCAGCACTATGTGTGAGGTTTGCGCTCAGGTGCTGTAGTACAAGGCTGAGGCTGTTATCTCTCTCCTCTCAGATGAGCCTCTATTGAATGTTTCAGAGCTGCTATTACAGCTCTGACTTATGATTCTAATTACCCAGATTATATAATTAGCTAGTCAATGTCTGCATCCTGCAGGGGTGAAATGCGCACGCAGGTGTTTATGAAAGAGTGCGAGGTTGCGTGTGCTTCAGGAGAAATGATCATCTTTTGGTAAAGGCCTGTGACTGAACTGCGGCTTGTGAGGTGGTTGAGGGGTGATTGTGTGGTTTCGATGCTGCAAACTAATTTTCACAAGAGCAAAACCACACTGCTGAAAAGAAGCGACTGTTTGAGCGTCAGACAGAAACCCTGTAGCCCCGGGACAGACAGGAGCTGTCAGCATGATTCTCCTTTGTCCTGTTTTGTTCATGTGTCAAGCCGTTTATCTCCTTACAGTGAGGTTACAGGCTTTCGCACTGCAGTAGCCTAGATTTAGGCATATTTGTAAATTTTGCCTTTTTCAAGATCATTTGTAAAATTATGAACAAGTAATGAGATCTAGAGATCTCTACAGTGTTCCCTTAAATAATAAAATAATAAATTAAAAACTTGGTAATACAATGGTATTGTGATGCTAATATTATGTCACCAAATATAATTGTAAAATGGCTGAATTCCGTAAAATCCGGAATATCATACTACATTCACTATTTCTGGCTATTAAGGAAAGATCAGACTGGTAGCATACTATTCTGAATTCAGCCAATGATTATTTTCAAACAGGTTTTCCCTGAGCACTGTCCCTGCGCGTCATTTGTCGCTCAAACAAGTAATCCCGCCCCCAAGCTCACACCATTGGTTGCGACAACTGTTAATTAAACAGTCCAGTATTTTGATTGGCCAAAAAATCCCCAGTTATTTTGAATATTAGCGTACTGGAATTACACCGTTTTTAATCGCCTCACTTTTGTTTACTGTATGAACACTCGACGTGTGTCGCTGTTTTGGCCTCTGTTTGGAAATAATTCTTTGGCAGAGCGAAAATGAACACAATAACTGCTCATATCTGACAGGTAAGTGAGAAATGTTGCTTACATACATCGTTTATATTACCATATTGACTTACCATGGTATTCCAAGGAACGCAATATGAACACAGTAGCTGAGCACAATAACTGTCTTGTCTGAAACGTAAACGTAATATTATTAGCATATATATTTATTGCTTGCATATACTTTTTAATAGTACCATATATCTTGGTATTCCAAGGTGTACTTAAAAATACTATGGTAAATATTGTGCATGTCCAGCTACGTTATGCCATGGATATTATATTATATCCATGTCAAGGTAAGTTTTTTTGGTGTATGATGTTCCCCCAGTAATGTTTTCAGTTTTCTTGAATTTATTCAGTGTATAAAGGAAAGTGTATATTTGCTGTAACCAATGTCAATGTAAAACATTAGGCCTGCACTGACATATTTTAAAAGTGCAAATATTCTTACAAGTGCAAATGTTCATAATAGCATGTAACAGGCATTTGAAATGTTTAAATATTTGTAAATTAGATGTTTACAGTAGTTCTATTTGAAGTGTATGATGTGACATTGCTTTCACTGCTGGACATGTTATTAACTACCAGATCTTTTGTACTTTCCATTAATTCTAATTTGCTGTATTGACTATTTTAATGCTGCATGCAGCTTTTCTCGCCTGGTGTCATCTGCAGAATGAAATTGTGCTGTCAAACATGTGGCTGGTCTGTTTGTGTAGGAAGGGCATTATCTGAAAATGAGTTTAATGAGGGCACAGCATAATGCCACTCATTTAACCAGTTTATGTAGGAAAGGAATCTTCATGACTGATTTACTGCCCCCTGCTGACCAGTCACTGCCCCAACCATAAACACTGCTCTCAGTACCAGCTCAAAACGTTTTCCTTTTGTGTCTAATCTTAGAGCCATCAATCATTGCAGAGATGGTTTTCAGCAGGAGAAAGCGTGCATAACTTAAATGCTCGATGTCTGGCCGTTCAGTACCAGTTTAAGACAGTAATTTCTGAAGACTTCATGTGTTTGTTTTGACATTTGTGTACCTCTAATGTCCTCTGGGTTTATTTTTGGGCACCATTTGATGTTTTTATTTTTCAAGGCAATTTTAAAAAACCATTTTTGGCAGCCCTAAGTATATATTGTTGGTTTTGGGCACTTATAATTTCTGTCTTGTACATGGTTATTTTTGAGATGTACTAGTGCCCAAATTACATTTAAACTGACAGACAATCTCACTTGCAGACACACGCAGAAAGACTCGCAATAATGTGCAGGAGCTATTCATGGTTGCATCCCACCCGAAATGTTTTATTATTTCTGAAATGCTGGGTGTGTTGAAAAATAGACAGTTCACAGTCTAGCACTTTTAATGAGTAGGTGCTGCGCTCTCGGGTTTCTGCCATGTGTATTTGTACGTGTATGTGTACGAACGGCTCTCAGCTATACCGCAAAACTATGAGACAACACTGTCTGTCCTGCTTTGATGCTTTCATGCTGCATTTGTCTGCTCTTCCAGACTGCTGTGACCTGGATTGAAATATTGCAGACACTTGTTCAGTGTTTTCCTCCCCAGCAGACACGCTCGGTCATTGCTGTTATGCGGTACAACTTTTACAAAATGTAAGCGCTTTGATGTGAATTTGAAGATGTATTGCTATAAAAAGGCATACAAGACTTTAAGAAACATACTAAACATACTCTTTTCACTGTATTATACTTTGATTATTTACACATTGGCAGCAGGATGATGATAAAATGCTAAAAGTTAGCCATTTCTCAGTGAGAGAGATCAGTAATCTTTTGAAATCATTTATTACATACATTCATAAAATCATTACATGTTGCATGCACTGCAGAAATGAATGTCTTCCTCAGTATTTTTGCCTTGATTACAAATATCTAAACAGCCATAAATCAAGATAAATTTACTTGAGGTGCAAAATGAAGATAGTTGAAGTCATGTTTTCAGAGAAATTGAACAAAATGAAGTGTTTACGCTTAAAACAAGAACAATTGTCTGTCAGTGAAGTATGAAAATTTGATTTCCCTCTGAATAAGTTGATTTGTCTGAGCACACTGACAGATATTAGTTCTTTAACTTTATTTTGATCAGAAAGCATGACTTCAACTATCTTCAGTATTTGCACTGGAAAAAAATAAAAAAGAGAACATCATTTTTTACAGATTAGGAGTTACAGTAAAAATGTTTATTTATTTATTTGTTTGTTTGTTTGTAAATCAATTAAAAAATAATGGAGATCTGTTGGATGTTGCAGTTTCAAACTTTGAAGTGTTGCAAATTATCTGCTCCCTAGACATTTGCATTTAGAAAACATATTGATGTATTGTCTCTTTAATTCCTTAAATTCCTTAAAAAGACCTAAAAATGTCTTAAATTTGCCTTCATAAAGCCTGCAGAAACCTTGTTATAGTAAACTGAATGGAATGTTTTATTGATTAATACCACAAAACATCACAGAATTTATCAAATGCATTGCTAATACTTTTAATTAATTTCTGAATAATGTTATTACGACACTTACTTTTAGGTAAAGAGATTTTACAAAAGACTAACAGGTTGAAAAGTAATATTGAGCACATTGGAACTTATAAAACATAATTAATTACCAATATAAAACAATTTACAAGAAAACATGTTTAAAATATTAGTCAAAGATTAAAAAAGACAAAATGCATGGAATATTTCATAATAAATTGGCAGTATTTCATGTTTTATGTTGCAGCACCCAGGACATGTCAAAAATGGCAACATCCACTCAAATCAAAGTAGTGAAATTATTTAAAATGGTGAAAAATCAAAAGTTCAGTATTTCATTTAGTATATTAAGATCTAAGTGATGGGGATATGAAAATATACTGCATAACAAGAGTGACGCGACTGTTTTTGGGTCCTGGGTGCCACAGAGTTTAATGTCAGCATGTCAGCGGTGTATGTGTGTGTCTGGATGGAGTGTGGCAGTGGCTGGCGTCTGTGGAAAGGTCCACGATGGTGTGTGTGCGAGTGTTATTTCAGGCCGGTGTGTGTCTGTCTCTTATAAAGCCAGATGGGTTCTGCTGCTGCTCACTTTACACTCTCTGTGTGTGAGTTTGCACACTGACTCGACTGCTCTGATGTGGTTCGACGCCTGTGTGGTCCCGAGAGGACAGAAAGGAGAGCAGGAGGGAGGGCCACACTAGCACTTAAAGCATTACACATTATTAAAAGACAGTCGAAGTCAGAGGAAAGTTTCAAAGAAAGAGTGTCTAACTTTGACGCTACTGTTCGCTCAATCTACTGTTATTCCGGTAGAGAGAAAAATGAGGGAATGGTTTCCAGACTCACATTTTCCAAACAGCTACAACGCTGCCGTTATTTCAGCACATGCCAAGCACTAGAGAAAGACCAGAGATGGAGTTGTAGAGGAGAGAGGCAGGGAAACTACAGATCAGTGCAAACACACGTTTCTTGTCTCTTTTGCTTTGCATCTCTGCCTGAAGGTTGAAGGAATAGTTCAACCTTCTGAAAAATGAAAACTTTGGTCATTTATTCACCCTCATGTCATTCCAAACCCATATGACTTTTTTTTCCTCCTTCAAAGGAACCCAAAAGGAGATGATTTGCATGCAAGTGAATGAGGTTTGAGGCTTTCAAGCTTCAAAATAGGACAAAATAGAACCAAAAATCCACTTAGTTATCTGAATCCATATGATAGTTTTGTAATTTGTCATTGGGGGGGGGGATAGAGCCAATCAAGTGAATGGGGATTATTAGGAGGCCATGATTGATAAGGGCCAGTGGAGGGAATTTGGCCAGGACACCGGGGTTACACCCCTTGTCTTTTACGAGAAGTGCCATGGGATTTTATGTTATATATTGAAATCTCTGCCATAGCTCTCAAATCACATTCAAACACAGCTGCAAGTTTTGACGACAACAACGTCAAGCATTTTTGGTTCTTGATCCAATAAAATCCAATAAAAGTTGTCCATAAGTCTTCAGAAGCCATAGTTTTTTTGTGTTATTTATTGAAAATCTGATATAAACATGGTGGCAGGTTTGATGCAAACATCAAACATTGGTTCTTGCACATCTTGTGATGTTGTTTTTTTCTGTTTTGTTTTTTTGAATATACACATATGAGATGAGACCTCTTGCATGAAATTTAAGGGGAAGATTAATGACTAGTGTAGGACACAATGCAAATATAGTGCACAAATTTTATTGACTACTTTTATGATATTTTGGCATATATTTCATTGTATGGAGTAGCTTGGACATTTTGCCAATTACCTTTGTGTTCCACAGAAGAAATGGTGTTCAGAGTGACATGAGCGTGAGTAAATGATGAGAGCATTTTCATTTTGGGGTAATTTGTTTTTTTAACAAGACTACAGTTGACAGAGTTAAGAACTAAAATGTCTCACCTGTCAGCTGTTTCCACCAGTTTTGTATTAATTTTCCCAAAACAAATGTAGACTGACTCCCAAACTCACGTGGGGTTTCTTTCAGCTTAAATTGCTGACCGATTTATTTCTTTGTCTCAGCTATTACCTTTTGTGATCAGGAGCCCTTCATTTTCTATAAAATCTTTCTAAATGCATTCAGCCTGATCCAAACCACCATTTCACTTACTCACTCACTTACGCTACAAACAATTAACCCTTCAAGAAAAGCGATAATTTACTGAGACCCTGTGAGTATCAAAAGTGTTAACAAGAAATCCATTTTATAGCTTTGTTCGAACCTCGTTATGGTTTGATTTCTATTCAGGCCGTCTGTGTTTAAAACATTTTCCAGCGCTGACTCACAGTTACTGCGCAACTTTGATCTGATGTTTTGCAGTGAACGAACGTCCTCCTTCAGATATGATGTCTAAGCATATATTTGTCAGAGGGTAAGTGGTTTGCACTTTGTTAACCAGTGTTGGCCAATAATGTATGTTGTGTGGGATAAACTTGTTTTTCTCCGAGTGAACGTTTAATTGCAGTGGAGGAAGCCCACACAGTGAGAGCGGCAGATATAACTGCTGCGTTTACACAAACCTGCCCTTTTAATGCGATGTGCATTTGCTGCTCTATTACACATCATTGATTTGATGCTTCTGGAGCCTGTCGAGTCAAAACAGAGAATCAGAAGGCAACGAAACTGACATGTGATTTCACACTCTGTTATTTACATATGTTTCATATATGGAAACGAATGTTAATATACACAAGAGCTTTCAGGAGACACAGATTTAGTAGTTTGAGTGGGGGGGGGTTGTTTGTGCTGTGAGGTAATGAACAGATGAATAATGAAACAGTCCACCTGCTGCTGTTTACTGACGGTTGAGTCTTCGACGTGTTTAATTAGTCTCAAGTGGATGATGATTATTGTGAACAGTGTAATGACATGCTAAATATGACAAACATTTAAAAACCCTCATTAGTTGAGGGAGAAGAACAGTGATGACTGCGTCCTGTCATTCTCTTCTTTCATTTGCATACATTTAAATAGCCTTCAGTCATATTTATGGCTTAAAACAATGCATAACGTCATCTTGTGCCGCCCACTTCATTTAGCAAACTGCACTTTTTTTGGTCACAATCTTATATTTAGAAAGTGCCCATCATATGTAGCTGCCTGTGATTGAGGGATGTTTTTGCATGTCGAAGTACAATTTGTACATACCAGATACAAATTTATCCATGTCTGAAAATACATGTATTGTATTTTACATGTTAGTGACTTTACAGTGCAAAGACCATGTTATTTAATTGTCAATGAATGAAAAGATTAACAATGAATTATTCCTTTTCATTGTTGTTAATATGCGTATCTGATCTTAATGTCTATAAGATAATTCATTATACCTTTTATCTTTTTTCTCTTGGCCTAGGATTCCTAATGGTTTCTTAAAATCAGATTTTAAAGTTGTTAGTAGCTTTGTCTTTTGACCCATTAAAACCAGAAGCAGAGATGATCAGGAGTTACAAAACTCTTAAACCCAACAGCAGATTTAAGCAGACCTATAGCTGTATAGATCATGTACTGCCTCTGTTCGGCCACTAGAGGGTGGAAAGGGCCTTCAGTGCCGATGGGCAATGTTTACCAAACATTATTTACTACCATGATGGCAAAATTACAGTATTCTGCTGCCAGCAGTGTAATGGTGTGTGTGTGTGTGTGTGTAAAGATTAAGAATTTGAAGAACCTAGATACATTTGTGGATCAGTCAAACTGGTTTGAGAAATAATCGGAAAATAAAGACATGCACACACAAAAACATGCAATTTTATCAGCGTGTGTGCTCTTCCTGGAATATGCACCTTACAAATTGGATTGCAAAGTGTGCTTGCATCATCATAGATGATCATCTTAAGAGTCTTTAAAGTTAGTTATTTCTCAGATGATGTTGTGAAGTTGTCAAGTAGATGCTTGTGCGATTACTGGGATCTTGGGAGAAAAATACAGTATGCCAGGCAGGAGATTGCAGTCATGGAGAAAAATTTGATGTACACCACCCTTCAAAAGTTTTGGGTTGGTAAGAGTTTTTTTTATTTTTTTATTTTTTTAAAGAAGTGACCTATTCCACCAAGTCTGCATTTATTTGATCAAAAAGTAAAACCAGTAATATTGTGAAATATTATTACAGTTTATAATAACTGTTCACTGTTGTGATATATTAAAATGTAATTTATTCCTGTAATGCAAAGCTGAATTTTCAGCATCATTACTCCAGTCTTCAGTGTCACATGATCCTTCAGAAATCATTCTAATATGTTGATTTGGTCCTCCAGAAACATTTCTTATTATTATCAATGCTAAAAAAAAGTTTTGCTGCTTAATGTTTTTGTGGAAGTCGTGAATCTATTTTTTTTTCGCTATTCTTTGACATAGAAAGTTTAAAAGAACAGCATTTATTTGAAATAGAAATCTTTGTAACTTTATGAATGTCTCTGTCACTTTTGATAAATATAATGTGTCCTTGCTAAACAAAAATACTTTTGAATGATACAGTAGTATAAATTCAATTCAAACAGATCTCATTCTCATTTTCTTTGCTTGTGGAATATGAACACCAGGGGTGCTTAACTGTAAAATCTATAAAACCGATTTTATATGTCTATAAAACAGATTTTTTTTTTTATCTGAATTTTTAGATAAATTGTAGAAGATAAATTGTAAAATCCTATTATACAAAAAAAGTTTGTATAAAGATTTATTTATTTTTATTTTATTTATTTATTTATTTATTTGTATTTTATTTTATTTATTTATTTTTTTTTACTTGTTTCTTGCAATGGATAGCCATTAGGGGTGTCAAAATTAATCGTTGCATCGATGCATCGCGATGCGGACGTGGACAATTCTGCATCGATGCAGTAATAGACCATAATCGATTATAGACTATGACGTCATTCGCATACGCGCTTGTCACGCGAGTATTAAAAATGCACTCTCCGTTTTAAAATCTGAGCTTGGCTTTTTCCCGCAAATGGCACGTGTGCGCTAGAGACAATCTCGGCGGCATCATTGCACAGAATATGCGCTGTGAGACACGTGCGCATTGCTTGACAGCGCTTCCACTCGCTGTTATTTTAGTCTTTTACTTTAGATATACTTTCATTTCTGCCATTTAGAATGCAGTACTATTAGATGTACGAAACTCACGTACTGACAGACTTTCATGTGCACTTTGTGTTTGTTTGTCCTGAAGCTCGCGGCTGCGGTTATAAATGCACTTGAATCTACTTTTATGATACGAAATTGATGCAAACAGTCAGTTATGTTTTCAGAACAGGACAAAACATCTGATAAGGTCATGGCCAGAAAATATCGGCACCCTTGGTAAATATGATCAAAGAAGGCTGTGAAAATTAATCTGCATTGTTAATCCTTTTGATCTTTTATTTAAAAAAAAAATCACAAAAATCTAACCTTTCATTGGATAATAAGAATTTAAAATGGGGGGAAATATCATTATTAAATAAATGTTTTTCTCTAATACACATTGGCCACAATTAACGGCACCCTTTTATTCAATACTTTTTGAAACCTCCATTTACCAGTTTAACAGCCCTAAATTTTCTCCTATAATACCTGATGAGGTTAGAGAACACCTGACAAGAGATCAGAGACCTTTCCTTCATCCAGAATCACTCCAGACCCTTCAGATTCCTAGCTCCATGTTGGTGCTTCTTCTCTTCAGTTCACCCCACTCATTTTCTATAGGGTTCAGGTCAGAGGACTGGAATGGCCATAGCAGAAGCTTGGTTTTGTGCTCAGTGACCCATTTTTGTGTTGTTTTTGAGGTTTGTGTTTGGATTATTGTACGGTTGGAAGATCCAAACATTACCCATTATAAGATTTCTAACAGAGTCAGTCACTTATTGATTTTTTTATCTGTTGGTATTTGATAGAATCCATGATGCGATGTGTCTAAACAAGATGTCCAGGACCTCCAGCAGAAATATAGGCCCACAACATCAAAAATACAGCAGTATATTTCATTACACACATGGGGTACTTTTTATCCCTGTGTTCACCAAACCCATCTTGAGTGTTCCAGTCGTGTCTGATAACTGAATATGCTGGAGTTTGTTTTTGGATGAGCTAGGAGAATTTTTCTTGAAACCCTCCCAAACAACATGTGGTGATGTAGGTGCTGTTTGACAACTTTTTTTTAAAGGTTTTCTGACCAGCTGTGGTCCTTGGAGAGTCTTTAGCCACTCAAACTCTCCTTCTCGCCGTGCATTAGAACGATTTAGACACACATCCTCTTCCAGGCAGTTTCGTAACATTTTATGTTGATTGGAAATTCTTAATTATTGCCCTGATGGTGGAAATGGGAATTTTCACTGCTCTAGCTCTTTTCTTAAAGTCACTTCACTAATTTGTGAAGCTCAATTATCTTTTGCTGCACATCAGAAATATATTCTTTGGTTTTTCTCATTGTGATGGATGATTAAGGGAATTTGGGCTTTGTTTTCCCTCCTATTTATATTTCTGTGAAACAGGAAGCCATGGCTGGATAATTTTATGTTCATAATCACCCTGGAGTGCTCAAAATTGTGAATATGAATGGGAATATATTTCAGAGATATTTTACTCATAAGAATTGCTAGGGGTACCAATAATTGTGTCCAATGTGTATTAGAGAAAAACATTTATTTCATAATGATATTTCCCCCCATTTTAAATTCTTATTATCCAATGAAAGGTTAGATTTTTGCGAATTTTTTAAAATAAAAGATCAAAAGGATTAACAATGTAGATTAATTTTCACAGCCTTCTTTGATCATATTTACCAAGGGTGCCAATATTTTTGGCCATGACTGTATGTGGAAATAGATCTGTGCATTAGGCTAGTGTGAATGCAGTCTATTAAACCTGCCAGTGCTATGATCTCATCTAATCAAACAGCAGTAATGCTGAGGAAAAAAGATAACCCATAACTATGATTATCTGTAAACTTTTGATTACTTAAAGCACTCCCAGAAACTGAAAGTGCTTTTTATTTATCACTTGTAATTGTCTTTTCCCTCCTTTATTGCTTTATATTTGCTTGTATGTTTTGAAGCTATATTTACTTTTAATTCTTAATACTTAATTAATTTACAAAATTATTTTAAAAAGCCTTCTTGTATAATTTAATAAACATGCACAAAATAAATTTGATATATTTATCGAATTGAATCGAATCGTTGACATGATGATCGTAATCGAATTGAATCGTGAAGCCAGTGCCGATTCACACCCTTGGTAGCTGGCATGGTGCTAAATTATAAGCAAACAAATATATCTGAAGTTTTAGGGATATCCGTCAGTAGGTTAACAAATCATGATTAATCTCATGATTTTAGTTCCTTTTTAAGCAGAGAAAAGGTTGTCGTGTAAATTGTCAGTTTGTGTAGATAATATCCATAAACAAATAAATTCCATCACCCACAAATACACATTACTTTACTGTTGTTAAATGTCCCATGTGGATTTGATTTCTAAATAAATGAGATCCAGTATCTCTATGATTGCCCACAAAACTCTCACCAGGGAGGCTGTTTAATGAGTTTGTTTTTGTCCCACAGTACTGATATTATAATAAAGGTCATTATCATAATATTAATGCTAATTCTGAAGGATGTCCTGTATAATATGAGTTTGTTGTTGATGAGGGGGTACTTGAGCCATATTTATAGGTCTGTGGAGGTACTTGAGATATAAAAGGATGGAAAGCACCAGAAGTCTTCCTGCTTTCTGTCTGTTCGGTCAGATTGTGTCCAGTGATTCATGTACAGGATATGTGTGCTGTAAGTATGTGTGATAACTATTACACAGCTGCTGTCCACATGATACAATGACAGAATGCCTTCATTTGAGACTCTTATCCTGTCAGCATCTCTCTCTCTCTCTCTCTCTTTCTCTGCTAATATCTCATAGAGGTTCGTGACCCTGTGAGTCTTTTCAACATGGCTGCACGCTCCTCCGTCTGTCTCTGTGCACGCGGCTGTCTGTCTCTCCCTGTCTTGTTCCGGCTCAGAACCATGTGGGTCATGTCTGGGTGTGGGATGAGTGTCGCGGCGTCCCACACAGCCGTTTTTTTTTTTCATCCAGAGTATTGTCTCCAAAAGCTGGAATTCCTTGGTGATGCTGGAATGTTTTTTCTTAGTGTCTTACAGTCGTATCTTCCTTTTGAACTTGCTAAGTGACTCTGTTGTGTTGTCACACTTCGTAAATCAACACGACAGCTTTTGCTAACAATCCTCAAGCCCAATGGTCGCAATGTTAAACAGTAGTTGGAAGCCATTTAATTTTTAAATAAAGTGAAAGTTTTATACTATTATACTATTTATCAATATTTTGAATTGGCTTTTATTTTTGGATTTTCAAGTTTTGCATTTTAGTTTAAAGGGATGGTTCACCCAAAAATGAAAAGTTTGTCATTAATTACTCACCCTCATGTCATTCCAAAACCATAAGACCTTCGTTCATCTTCAAAACAAAAATTGAGATATTTTTGATGAAATCTGAGAGCTTTCTGACCCTGCATAGACAGCAATGCAACTACCACGTTCAAGGCCTGAAAAGGTTGTAAGGACAGTGTTAAAATAGTCCATGTGACATCAGTGGTTCAACTGTAATTTTATGTAGCTATGAGAATACTTTTTGTGCATAAAGAAAACGTAGAAGTAGGATTTTCTTTGAAATGATTTTCACTTATAAATTGCTAGTAAATTTCACAAGTAATTACAAAGAAACAGCAAGTAATTTACATTGAATTAAATGTGAAGTTTGAAGTAGAAAGACTGAAATAAACATAACAAAACATACTCCAGTAATCTTTTTTTTACAACTTCAGACAATTTTTTTTTTTTTTTTTTTAAGTTTTCTACTAATTTCTAAGTTTTTCATCTAACATTTATTTTATTTCAGATTTATTTCCATTAACAAAAATGTCTTTTAATAGTAAAGGTTTGGTTAGCAATTATAGCACCATTCTGATGTAGACTTTATATATAATTTATAGGAATGAATGTACTGTACCAGCCTTCAAATGCTGCTTGTGGGATGGCACGTTTATCTCCAAGTCAGGTCTGTGGAGATGATTGTATCTTCTGAAGAACTGACCTCTGACTAAAAGACTGGTAAGAATAGCTCACTACAACACAAATAAGTGCTTTTAATTACTAGAGTCATCAGGTTTACCTCTCTTGTCTCTTGTTGTAGGTGATGCAGCCAACGAGAACCACTGGACGTGTGAAAAAACTGAAGCAAGAAATCAAGTAAGTACTGTGCATGACATCACTTATTGCGTTATCTCAGTGATCAGTGCTTACATGGGCATCACTGATGGTTAAAATTTCATGATAAAATATGTGAAACATACTTGGTTAAATAATAGTTATCGCTGTTTGATAAGGTAGATCTAGGGCCATTTTTGTCTCTGTTCATCCACAAGAGCATTACTTCTCAATTGTTAACAAATGGGAAATGATTTGTATTTTTCAGTCCACCATAATAAGTTATTCTACCATGAGAGCGCTGCAGTTACAGTTTTCTTACTAGATTTTCATGGAAGCTTTCAAAAACTGAACCCATGCCCACTAATTAATTGGATCATTATTAAATGGTTACTTATTTATGATGCAATGACTAGGGCTATTTTCCATGCTGACACTTTCCACAACTCGCAGAGCGAGTGGCTGAGAAGGAAAGATCTGGTTTTGATTATTTAAATGGTGCCGCCAAATCTCCACGCAGTGTGAGGCCAATTTGTGCTGGGTGAAAAGTGGAGCCTTTTTTTTTTTTTTTTTTTTTTATAGAGTTGTAGACTCGACAGGTCCTATTATCACTCATACACAGAAAGGGGTGGTCTTCTTTTTTGTTTGTGTTCTTTAAACTGTATTTTCATGAACAAACGTGTTTATGTATAACTGATTTAAAACAACATTTAAGACCTTCAAATGTTAAAAGTGAAGACACAGACTTTTGTTAACACAAGCTGAAGTTTCCATCAGCGCTCTGAGCGAGACTGTGAGTCAGCATTCATAAAGTTCAACCTGGTTAAATGCACCACTCAGCACAGATAAATCAAAGATGGCTCTCCACAGAGATTCTTCCAGGACAGGAATTATTGTTGTGGATTTCAAAAAAAAAAAAAAAAAAAAAATTGCATGTTTTTTGTATTTCTCAGAAAACAAAGAGAGAGAGTTCTGTGAAAGATCTATACGGTGGAAAAATGTTGGAAAATCATTGTAGCTTTTAGAGACCATGCGTACAATTTTTTTTTTTTTTTTTTTTTTTTTTTTTTTTTTTTTTATGACAGATCTGGGATGTTTTTTTCTTAGGAATAATAATAATAATAATAATAGTAGTAATAATAATTATTATTATTAGTAGTAGTAGTATTAGATATTAAATTATGTATTAGTAATAGTAGCAATAATAATAATAATAATAATAATATAATGCTATCAGAACAAATAGTGTGTGTTTGCCCCTGCATGTTGTTCTGCAGCGCTGCAAGGAGTCTCGGGTTGCGGCCGCATTGTGGCGTCACAGGGAATGAAGCTGTAATTTCACAGTCTTTGATGTGCTGTGTGTAGCATTACCTGTAAACTGCAGTCGTCTCTCGTTCTGTTCATTTATCTGTCTCTTCTCTTCTTCCTGTCATTCTTTCCAGCTCCTTCTTCCTCTGCAGACGGGAGTCTTTGATGTCCTCTGTGGCGTGACCTGTAAACTGTTGTAGTTCCTTGCTCTATCCATCTCTTTCTGCTCTTTCTGGTTCTCTTTTCTCATTTCTCGTGGCTTTGATGTTTTGTGTCATTACCTGCAGTTGTTTTCATTCACATTGTTCCTGTCTGTCTGCTCCATACCACTTATAAGACGTAAAATGATGTGTAATTACTCTGTTTTGTAGGGCATAGTGCAGACTATATGTGTTAGACGGCGAGAAACAAAAGTGCCCTGGGGAACATGTGAGCGCTCAGAGGTTGCTCGTTTATCGCTCAGAAGACTCAGTTTTCCAGTTTTCTTTCCCGCGTCAATGTTTTTCCTATTGTAAAGGAAGTTGAGGTGGAAAATATCCATTTAATAAATAGTGTTTTTTTGTCCAATCAAATTTCCTCTGTCTATCACATTTCAGATTGAAATTTGCAGACTTTAATATTTTGGCAGATCTGAGCACAATTTGAGACAATGAAAACATCATTGACATCATCCCCATTTTGATCCGTCCTTTCTGACATGACCTTTGTTCTGACCTCTGACCTCTAAGCGCCACACAACAAGAACCACCGATGACCTCAGCCCAATTTTAAAGACACAAACAAACAGCAGACCGTTAATTTCCGTGGCTCCATTATCACAGCGAGATGATATCACCTGTTTCTGTACAACAAACGAGTTCCTGGGTATGTCATATGACTTTAGTTCGTCCCCTGTTCCAGTCATACATCATTAGGGCGACTCGTAAAGAGCATTTAATAATATTTAAATCAGAGAGTGTGTTTGTACATGTTGAGTAACACGCTCATGGATTCCAGACATACCTCAGATGTTAATGCTTCTGTCTTCCTCTGAGTCACCTAAATATTTCAGACGTCTGAGAAGGGGAGAGCGCAGGAAATGACAGAGTGAAGGGAAAACTAATGTGGAGAAAGGGTCTGTGTTACTGTCACGCTGTCGACCAGCCCATCATCCACAGGGGGTGTGACATCTTAAACTGTCCGAACTTCTGTGAGTAATTTTCAGGCCACAATCTAAAAAGCTTCTTCTTACACAATCAAATGTTTTGGATTAACAGTGGGACACTAAACAAAGCACACATTTTGTTGTGATTACATTTGTGACGTAAATCATTAATTATTTAATGATAAAAAGGAAAGTACATATTGTTTCAGTACCATATGATGCTTATTTTAACAAAGTGATTGACTGGACTGGTTTTTTACCTCTAGTGAACAAAATGTCTCGTCATCAGAGTCTCTGTAGCGTACTCTGACTAACTTGTAAGTTTTGTGGTTACTTAAAGAGGTCATATGATGGTGCTAAAAAGAACATTCTTATGTGTATTTGGTGTAATGCAATGTGTTTACGTGGTTTAAAGTAAAAAAAAACGCATTATTTTCCACATATTTTACATTATTTTATCTCCTCTAAGCCCCGCCTTTCTGAAACGAAAGGATTTTTACAAAGCTCATTGGTGTGAAACAGCGAGGTGTGCTTTGATTGCCCAGCGATCCAGTGCGTTGTGATTGGCCGAATACCTCAAGCGTGTGATGGAAATGTTACGCCCCTTACCATAATATGATGCTGCGTCCCCACGATGACACAAAAACATTAAAAGCCATTTCAAACGAGGCATTTGTTGCATCTATTGGGGACATAATTACTGTCTTTTTACACGTCGCGTTGCATTGCGCCGCGTAAACATAACACCATGTCTGCATTTGTGATCGGAGAAATACAAACAACAAGCACTACTTACACTCGCATTTGAATAGTAAGTAGCAGATTTTTTAAATAATAAAACGTAACGTTACTTACAGGCTGTGAGTCAGAAGCACCAGACTGTCCTTGTAAGGTTGGAACTGCCCCACTTTTGAGTAAAAGTCTTTCTACATGTAACAGCCGTGGTGTCCACCAAGCCAGTAAATCTCACTCCCCTAATCTAGTGACTCTTAGCGCCCGTCTCCCGCTCTTAGACTGCGGTTCGAATCTCGCTCGGAGCGGGGTGAATAGGACCGGTTACACACAACCGGCCTTGTACTCTCCCATGTTCAGAAAACAATCCTCCGTGAAGTGCGCAGCACAAACGCCAATATTTGTGTTGTACTGCTCTGGGACAGTGTTGTAAATAAAACTCAGCCACATATTTCTTATGTCCTCTTTACTCACATCCAAACACACAGCACCTCTCCACGACATGGCGCCGGCAGAAGCAAAAACATAGAGCGAGAAAGTTACGCCTTCTTTCTTTGCGTATACATTTGGGCGGTGTTATGCAAATCTTCCCACATCGTGACGTAGAGATGTGGGGGCGTGTTAGAACGAGCCGTTTTAGGTAGGTGTGGCTGACTCTTAACTTTAATAAAGAATATCTCTTTGGATTTGAGACTTTGGTCTTTGCAACTTTACAGATCTTTATGCACCAAGAGCTTGTAACACTCCAAAGAGAAAGGAAAAATTGAAATCGCATCATATGACCCCTTTAAACATTTTAAAAATGTTATTAGTTGGGTCCAAAAAGTTTGAGTGCACATTGAAATTCGGGGATTCTAAATCTAATTAGAACCTGACCCCATTTATAGGGGTTTGAAATGTTTAAAATGACAATTTTGCATCATTTTAGGTATTCAAAAAAAATGTATGTTATTGACAATGTGACTTTTTATCACTGAGCCAAGTCGCATTTATTTATATACTGATTTATGCAATGCAGATTGTTTCAAATCAGCTACACCAAAATAATAAACAGGAAAATAACAGTGTTAAAGGGATAGTTCACCCAAAAATGTTAGCCATTGACTTCCATCGTATTTTTTTTTCCATGCTATGGAAGTCAATGGCTACCGACAACTGTTTTATTACCAGCAATCTTCAAAATATTTTCTTTTGTGCTCAGCAGAAGAAAGAAACTCATAGAGGTTTAAAAGAACTTAAAGGTGAGTATATGATGATAGAATTTTCTGCCCCTTTAATGTTGTAGAATTCATCAATTATTTAATGATATAATGTAATAATTCACATAATGATTTTTCTCTACAGAAGATCATAGTTTCATTATTCCGCTCTAGTCAGTTCAATGTTGATTCAATTCAGTTCAATAACAGTATAGATGTTGCAAAGTTTGTGTCATTATACAGCTCAAGTTCCGTTCAAATTTTGTTCTCATTTGATAGTGCCAGTGCAGTTAAATAATATAATATTATTGAATATTGATTGTCTTTTAATCTATATTGTCTTCAGGTGGTCAGATGTTCTTACTTCCATTGAAGAGCAAGATGCTCTTTGGTTTATTCTCAAATTGTATTCACCAGGTTTTGTTTATGTACTGTACATTTGAGTGCTGCTGACATCAAAGCAATAGAGAGACAAACCAGGACATTCTCATATTCCTGTTTTCAATTTGAACTTTTTGCTTCAACAACTTGTATTAAATTAGAAAAACTTGTATTAAATTAGAAAAAATACCTACTTAGTTAATAATAACCTTAATAGTTCTTTCAGGCTCGTGTGTGTGTGTATTATGACAAACCTCTCCATCCCTGCTCTCTGTCACTCTTTCATCTATATTTCTTTACAGTCTTCCTTCATATCCCTCTCTCTCTCTGTGTTCGTCTCTCTGATGCGGATGGTGCCGGAGGGTCTGTCTGCAGGCCTCGTGATGCCACACAGACTGAGGGGAGAGTTTCCGCTGTGGCATTTGCACTCTGAATCTGTAGGAAAGCTGCCACTGCTCTCGTCTTTATGACTACAGTTAAATGTCCACTAAATGATGTCTCAGCCAGTAAAAATAGCTTTATGAAGATGTCTGGAGAAAGGCTTGGGCTTTTGAATATAGCATTTTTGAGTGCCTGTCATTGCATGGATCAGTTGTTTATTACTGAAATGTGTTTACTGGTGTCAATGAGTCTGTACTGATTTGTCTTTTTATTTTGTATCCATTGCACGTGTTTTGGCATAAAACAATTTTAGGCCAGAAAAGTATTTCCACAAAGCCATTTGCACCATGCACTTTTATCACTTATACTTTATTTTATACTTTATTATACTTTATTTTGGTGCGTCAGTCTATTTAATTACTAGTATATGAAACCATTGTCCGCACTGACAAAAATAGTTTTCTTTTAATGTTTTATTTTACATTTGTTTAAACATTAAAAGAAGACTATTTTTGTCAGTGCGGATCATGTTTTTATAGGCCAGAAAAGTATGCAAGCATGCAATTCTAATATGCAACACAAACATGAATTAAAAATAAATACATTTTTTTTCCCCCGTGATGATAATTGGATGCCACTTGCTGCATTAGACATGCAAGTTGATGCAGGTGTGGTCATGTGACAACAGTATTGTCTGTAATTTTGCGGTTGTATCAACGTATTACCTATTGAACAGGAAGTTGAGGTGGAACATATACATTTTTATAAGTAGATGGAGAGCAATTGATTTGAGCAAAAAAAAAAAAAAAAAAAGAGTACACCCTTGAGATCCAGATGAGTCACTAGTATTTTGGTCCATTTTCCTAGAAGAGAAGGCCGTATGTTTCAAATTAGTTTAATTTGTTCATTTAAAAGACATTTAAAAGCATTTCAGGTTCAGCAAGTTAACATACATTAATTCATATTGAATGCGAGTTGATGCTTGCTACTGTTTGAAACATTTATCATGTGCACTGTTTCACATACTATTAAAAAAATTAGTATGCAAGATACAGTATATACTGTGCATTATGTAACCAGTATATTATTTTGTATATAACAGATTTTTCTAGTTATTCGTGCAACAATAGTGTTAAGACGTCTAGTGTCTATCCCAAAAGAAATTGAAGTTTATTAGTGCTTAAACTATCAGTTGTACATTTATACTCTGTTTTTGTTTTCATTCGACTTCACTGACACAATTAATGATTCCCTGCCGTTGGTCTCAATTACACAAGGCCACTAAAATGACGACAAATTAGCTGCAGTCAGCTTAAGACAAAGAGAGAGCAAGGCATGTGAAATCCATTATCATGAGTTCTCTGTGGTTTGTCCTGTGAGGAGTCTGGCTGCTCTCTCTTCCATTATTGCTATGATGAAACGTCTTTCAACTTTCCCAGATCTCAAATCACTCACGCTGCCTTCCTTCTCAGTTTCTTTTTTCACTTCCCTAATTGTGAGGTTTCCTCAAATCCTTCTGCTTTCATTGAATTTCTCTTCAGGGATCAATAAAACGTTTGTATTCTATTATTGTGTGAATTACACAGATCATAGCTTATTCAAACACATATCAGAGCTTTAGTCGACAGTTCTGCTTCATTTGAAAATGAAATCACACACAGCATGGTTGCAAATTGGCCATGATTAGATATTAACAAAAAGTATTTTTATCTTGCTGTGTGCTTACTACAATGTTCTGGGTGGTTTATAGGTGTTTGGTTACTGGAACATCTCTATAAATTGCTATTTAGGTCTATCCTTCAGTGTCTGTTTTTTTTTTTTAGTTAAGTTAATTTTGTTGTCTGTAATGTGAAAATGCAAGGTTAAAAAAGTAATCACACACTTCTCCTCAAGATGCATGATTTGAGGTGTCATTCATGTCTGAGTCATATGCCAAAGTTTAATGCTTAAAAGGTAAAGGGTTTCTTCAGATCCCAACTTCTAAGTATGAGCAAAAGTAATAGTGACGTTAGCAAGCACTACTAATATAAATTCGGGTATGCTGAGAATGCTCAGGGCTCATGATTAATATTTAGGACAAAGATCAGGTTGTTCTGGTTGCTCGACACACCACAGACGACACTGATGCTGCATTGTGTGCAGGGTTAAGCATCAGTCAGTTGTTTGCCAAGGGTCACGGCAGGCCACTTTCAACAGACACTGGTGAGGGGACGAGTGCGTGACAGGAAATGATCATTGACTTTTCAAAGAGAAAGTTAGAGTCACACTACCGAGATGAAAGGAGGGATGCTCATATGGATGCAGGTGATTCAGTTCTTATGGAAGAGTGTTGTCTAGTGAACGTTTTGATCTAGATTTGTGGCAAAGTCTCTTTAATATCTGAATTGTTTCTTCAAGGCGAGATTAAAAAGCTAAATTTTGGAAATTTTTGGTGCAATTTTGAAACCCCTGTCCAGTTTCAAGTATAGCGACGAATGCAGCACCACTCGTACATAAGTTACTTTTAAACCAAGCAGCATTCTGTTGGTCAGTGCAGCATATTTGTGTGAACTTGATGCAAAATCTGTTTGTCAAACAATGGTAAATGTGACCATATTTTCTCATTTGCCTATTTTTGTCTCTCAATGAATTTCAGGATCTTCATTAACTGATAAAAATGTACATCTTTAATGTAATATAAGTGATTTTGGATAAAGCGTCTGCCAAATACATGAATGCAAATGCAACCGAGTGCTTCTGAGCTGTGAAAGATCAACTTCTTAGCAATACTCCCCTGGGTTCAAGTGAATAATGGTGTGGATGTGATTGAGGTTTGTGAACAGGTGACGATAAAGATTGACAGTGTTTTCCCTTGAGTGTTGTGAATCGCAGCATTGTTCTCTGATAATGTAATCCACTGATGTAAAAGCTACTGTCTTGTAAATGGCACTCGAGCATAATGAGCTGTTATCCAGTTCTCTCTAAAGTGTAAATGTTTTATTTTTAATGATGTGTTAACTGGAAAGGGTGTTGATGATTACAATGAGAACCACATGTTGATGTGGTGGGTGCAGCAGGTTACATAAAAGGAAGGATAGGAAGATCGACAAGGTAAACAGCCCTGACGTCATGGGCTTTTCCATGAAGTAAATGTGTTGCTCTTAATTGTCTTTTTTGTTTTTTCTTTGAGATCAGTGTTACTTTATTCATATACTATACAATGGGGGAAAAAAAACAATGGATTGTTTTTGTTACTCTAATATTTTTGTTGCTTATATTTTTAACCCAACTTTTTAAACTGAGTACTATAGTATTTATATTTGAATATTTTGCACTAACATTTATTTTTAGTTTTCATTTTAATTCAATTTAAATTCATTTTAGTTTTCTGTTTAAGTTTGTTTTATCATTTTTATTCATTTTTTTTTTATTTTTATCTAGCTTTATTTTTGTTTAAGCCATTTTCATACTTAAACTTATTCAATTTACTTAATTAAACTTAGTAATTTCTCTAATTTCACTAATTTTTATTTAAATTAAGTCTTTTACATAATATTTATAATGTATTTTATTTCAGTTTTATTTCTAATATACAAAAAAGCTGATTTTTAATAGTTGTAGTTTTAATTAACAAATATCAACACTGCTTGGGAGACATAAAAACAGACATAAAGGAGACAATTGTTGACATACTGTACAGTAAGTGTAAAGATCTATTAAATGAATGTGGATAGCTTGCATTATTTGTTTTTGGAATAATTTGATAAATATTTGAGTTCATGTTGAAATACTGGTGACGTTGTGGATCTGAGCATGATTTGAGACATTGTTGAGATCTCTTATGAAACTCCAGAAGAGACAAGATTTCTGGGATAATTCATCAGGAGAAAAGTCTGAGAGTCAGGCAGCCTCAGCAAGTCTCCATTTGTTCTCCATGTAATCTCATGTTGTAAAGAGAAAACAATTGAGCACTAAGGGTTCTTTCCTTAGGGCAGTCTGCTGATAGATCTATCCACAATCAATTTAGTGTAAATTAGCCGTTTTGATTGAATCTGGATGTGGCGGTATATTTGTCCTATCAGTGGACCAGTCATTTTTGTTGATTAGGTTGGCAGAAAAGCATGATGGAACGAGGTCTGCTGCGGCTTCCCTCGGGCTGTCGGTTCCGCTGGCTGACTGGAGCATGTGTGATCCCACAGGGTCAAAAGGGCAAGATTTAAATGAAAACTTTAAATAACTGCCAGGCTCTGTCATTACAAAGTATTACTGGCCATGTGCGAGCGGGGCCCGAGCCACAGTAATGACTACATCTCCTCCATGTGCCTCTGCCTCAGAGGAGACAGCACTGGCCTTTAATAGAACTTCTGTAATTACACTGCATCAGGAGAGCAATGCCGTGCTAACAATCACATCCTCCAGAGAAACATGGAAATCACCCTGTGTCCATCTGTGTATTTCTAAATAACTGAACTGAATATTACCAGTTTTCTGCACTCTTTAAAATGGTTGCTGAATATTACATCTCTCTCAATTAGGGCTGTTCGTTTCTGAAATAGTTGGAATCAACTCAAATTCTTATTTTGTGAATCAACTCTGGAACAGATTCCTGGTTCTGTAATCAGCTCTGGAATTTCTCAATTCCTCACTGTTTTCTTTTCTTTTTTTTTAAAGATTGGCAGAGCATGTTTACCTAATATTGTGAAATGATACATTACATGAAGGCTTACCTCCTTTTAAACGTCCTTAGTGTTGATTGATTATTAGCATATGTTTTCTCCTCATGTAGTCTGAAGAGGGACTCAAAACCTTCTATTGTGGACAACAGAACGAGTTGGTTTTACCCTTTAAGTTAAATCATTGTAAGACTTATTTAATATTTTTATATGCCTTAGGCACCTAAAACAAATCTGCGTTTGTGGATCAGTGTCTGTGTTGTTTTAGGTGTGAACTTTTTTTGTATTTGTCACTCACATCCTATTCGACATGTAGAAACAGAATGAAACAGTGACATCAAACCTTATTAAAGGGATAGTTCACCCAAAAATGAAAATTCTGCCATTAATTACTCACCCTCATGTTGTTTCAAACCCGTAAGACCTTTTCTGCAAAGAAAACAAAAATAACAACTTTATTCAACATTTCTTCTCTTCCGTGTCAGTTTTCGATGCGCTTTCACAAGAGTATTACGACAAATGTGAAGAGAGGAAATTGTTGAATAAAGTCGTATTTTTTGCACACAAAAAGTTAAGTTAAGCTTCATAAAATTAAGGTTGAACCACTGATGTCACATGGACTATTTTAACAATGTCTTTACTACCTTTTCTGGGCCTTGAACATGGTAGTTTCATTGCTGTCTATGCAGGATCAGAAAGCTCTCGGATTTCATCAAAAATATCTTCATTTGTGTTCCGAAGATAAACAAAGGTCTTACGGTTTTGGAACGACATGAGGGTGAGTAATTAATGTCAGAATTTTCATTTTTGGGTGAACTATCCCTTTAACATAACCTTGTTGAAAATCCTTCAGAGGAACCAGAGTCAGCCCATCGTTCTTTGGTAAGGCACACATTACAATAAATGTATGTACATGTGCCAAATATATCTTCTTTTTTTGTGTGCCAAATATATATAATATAGTTAGATAATATATGTATAGCTTTTGTTATGGGATTAGTATTAGCCATATTATCAAGTGGCATGGTTTTGTACTAAAATACCATTGGACACATGCCTTTGACGTAAAAAACTAAGGAAAATGTTCTCTCATCCCTTCTAAAAGCTGATAAGCCTTTTTTTGTTTTTGTTTGCATAATTATGCACAATTATATGGTTAGTTGCATTTTATTATTCGCCTTGTTTTTCGCTGCTGTCCACAACCCTGTCAGAGCAGATTTGGGACACATTTTTGGGTCACAACCCGCCAGTTGAGAACAAATAGAGTAGTTAGACTAGAGCACAGCGGGAGCCATAAGTGCCGCTCTAAGACACAACGGCAGTGGATTAAGAAACGGCTGAGCCAAAGTCTCTCGCATGTTTCGCAGTGCTGCGGTCGTCCCACTGAGCCATCCAGACCAACTTCACATTAGCATGACTGACTGATGTGTTCAGTTTTCTGACACAATGGCGGTGGTTATTTCTCAGGCATGGAGTTTGTTGAGATGCGAGATCGCTTCAGCTGTCGTCGGTATGGGTTTAGCTCAACTATTTATGGTGTGGGAAGTGCATTATGTCAAATTTTTGATATATTTAGGTTTGGTCAGGGCTTTATTTGTGCTGTCTGTTGGTTGACAGCAAGATAGACAGAAATTAGTCATGGCTTGGGGCAGAAATGACACTGAAAGTGACAAAAATCAGTTAATAGGTGTGTTTTTATGTTGTTATAATACTAAAAATAAAATCCTCAAAGATACAAATGCTTGTAAAAATCAGTTCCAGGTGGCAAATTGGTGATAAAAAGAGGTTCTGACGGTGTAGCAGGAGTTTGTGTGTAAGGCATCCGATCAGGTGCCCTCAGCCTTAATATTTGTACTCACACACATATTCAATTATATTCACTTTCTGTTGCGTGAAGTTCTGTTTGTTGTTGAAATTGAAAGTGGCATGCTTCACTGGCTATCAGGACAGAGGGCTCTCTCTCCCTCTCTCATATGCACACTCAATTCCCAGTGAAGGAAGCTATTTCTCTAAATGAGTGCAAGTCGCTGCTGTTTCATATCCTCCCTGATAAGGAGAAAAACAAAAGGGCCTTTTATTCTGACACAGAGGCTTCAAACAGCATCCACATCACCTCAGATAAAAGACACTAGAGCGTCACAGTGTAAGTGTATTTCTGCTGCTTCATTTTCAACGAGACCGAGGGAAAAGACAGAAATGACACATAAATCCACTTTATCTTCGATCACTACAATTTTTTTTAATATATCTGTATAATTTATATATACACTGCACCAGTATGTTTACCCTAAAATATGACACAATGCAATGCGTAATTCAAAATATGTGTAAAATACCTTTATATGAACAGAGTTCATAGATTGTGTGTGTGTGTATAATATTATAAACCGTTACCTTTTTTTTTTTTATGTTTTTGAAAGCGTAATTATATTCCAACATATATTTAAAATAATTTTGCTTGAGGTGGCAATTTGCTACCACTTAAACACATTATTTGTCTGATTCATGTTTAAATCTTGCAGAATGTCCTGTATAAATTATGAAACTGGAAAAGGCACCTATTTCGTGGCCCGATTCAATTCATCACACAGTTTCTGTTAATTTCTTCTGCTCAGCATCACACTGTAAGTGAAAGTATAAATACAGAGTATGTCAGATAAATGCTTTGCTGCATTACCACATTTGTAAATGCGTTCCAGAGTGTGGTTCTGGGAAAGGTCCACATCACACTGGTATGCTCGAAATTATCCTGGTAATTGGTGTGTGAAAATGAGAGGGGAGAAAATGAGCGAGGGCAGGTCACATTCTGATTTCCAGAAATGCTGATTCAAAGCCCAGTGTGAAAACACTGACTTAGCAGTTTTCATAATGTCAGTTTACGCAGCGCACACACACGCACACTGCATGGGGCCGAGGTAAAAAATTTTAAGTGCATAAACTCGACTGTAAATCACATGCAGAGAGAAAGAAATGCAGTGCCGGAGCGCTGGCATTCACCATCATTTTAGAAAGCTGCTTTGTGGCTTTCTTGGATAACTAACAACTAAGTGTTCAGTAAAAAATACTGCCCTGGTATTCAGACCCAAACAATTAGTGTTGAACTGAGGCAGCTGTAGTGGTCTGGATGAATCCCAAACAGGACTACAGGAGAAATGTTTGCTCCCCTTGGAAAGGTTAAAGAGTGTATAAATATGTTTGCGTGAACATGTGACACCTGTAAACGGGCGACGAGTGCACAGTCATGTTATTTTTTTTATAGCGTAAATACTTCATGCATTATTTCCATAGTTTACATGCTTCACATTATGAGATACGTGAATGCAGCTGCTCTCTTAATATGCGATACCAGCCGCTCCTTGTGATAAGTCGCCCTCCGAATCCTCTGCTAGCTAAATAGAGCAGCATTATTATTCATAAACCCCACAAAAATGAGCTATACGGTTCTCATATATATGGTTTCCATTAAAATGTTCAAGATGCTTGTGGTGCACAAGTAAGAAGCTGAAAACCACTTAGCAGAGCAAAACAAATCCAACGTTTCTACCCAGACAGAGTTACTGGCAGCTGAGGGACCATCAGTGGCATATTAGTAATTACCCTCCAACAGAACGGACGACGTCGGGTGACCACACATCAGAATTCTGTTCGCTCAGCTATTGGACGATTATAGGAGAAAACCACGACTTTCACACCTCTGAACTTAGACATTATTCTGTCCATTTTAGTGTATGCGTAAAACTTTATGGTGCTTCACAGTGGCCCCATAAAGAACTTAAGCCACTCTTAAATTTATATTAGTATGTATATTACCGTATAAAAAATTACTTTTTTTCTTTTATGTAGCAAGGATGCATTAAATGGTGGCCAAATTGTTTTAATGATTTATATTTCAATTCATCAAGGGGGAAAAAAAGATTGTTTCCAGAAAAATATTAAGCAGCATGACTGTTTTCAACATTAATAATATTAAGAAATGTTTCTTGAGCAGCATTAGAATGATTTCTGAAGCATCACGTGACTCTGAAGCCTGGAGTAATGATGCTGGAAATTCAGCTTTGCATCACAGGAATAAATTATATTTTAAAATATATTAACAAAGAAAAAGTTATTTTAAATTGTTCTGGTTACAAGGTGATTTTTAGTGTACTGTATATATGAAGTCAGTTGCCCTAAACCACAGGAAAAGTTTGTCACATTAATTGTATCTACAGTAACATACAAATCATACACTTTGTAGTCTTCTGAAGCCATGCAATAGCTTAGCCAAATTTAACTGATTTTCTTCTCCTCTAAAATCTCTCTGAACACAAAAGATGTCAGCCATGACACCAAACGATTTGGTTCTTGTGTGTCTCTATGCTCTAATGGAGCCATATTTGATTTGAGAGCTACAGCAGAGAAGATTTTCCCTGTAAATGTCAGTCTGTTCTTCACACAAAGCCATCAAATGACTTTATAAGGCTTGGAAAAAAGTGCTTGTTATATTAACCAAGCTTGATAATAAGAGCTTGATAATTCAAAAACAAAAAGTGTGGCATAAGGGTGAGTACATCGTGAACTATTCTTTAAAGTCCATGTGAACTGAAAGTTGCTGCCAACTATAGTGTTGTGACGCATTTCCAACTGAAAAGGAATATTGAACAGAGGGCTGGATTTTATTTTAGCATTTCTCCTCCTCGCTCACAGCAAAACTAAAGGTTGTAGAGGAGTGGTTATGGATATTCTGCCCAAGTCGTCATCAGAAAAGAAACGCCATTCCAGAACAGAAGCAAATTTTTAGATTTTGAATAAAGTTTATCAAGAAATTGTTAAAAACCAAAAAATTGTTTTAGTGGATTAAGTTTTAGTGAACGGATTAATTGTTAGTGCACATTGCTATTCTTTTTTTTTTTTTAGATTTATTTTTGGCATTTTGCCTTTATTAGGATAGGACAGTATTTCAGACAGGAAGCAAGGTGGGAGAGAAAGAGAGAGGGAGGATGGGATCGGGAAAGGTCTGCGAGCTGGGACTCAAACTGGGGCTGCCCATTCTTAAGGTGAACAGAGTAAATGGTGTATTTTTATTTCTTGTGGACTTAAAAGTGTGACATACATAAGGATGAGTAAATCATGTAAACTGTTCTTGAAGGATGACATTATTATTTTTTGGGCCACTGTAAGTTTAAAAAAAAACTACATATTTAAACCAGTAGCTTAAGCCTTGTTTCCACCGAGCGGTATGGTTTGGTACAGTACGGTACGCAATTATTCCCATTTCCATTGTGAGAAATTGTGAATGGTACCAAAATAGCGAATCGTACCATACCACTTTTTTGGGACCCTTCCGTTGGGGTACCTAGCACAGTAGTCTGGTACCTAAAGGGTGGAGTTAGACTCATTGCAAAACGTTGATTGGTTTACAGAGAATCGTCACTTACGCATGCTACAAGAGGAATGACAACACAGGGGGAATGAAAGCCAGATCAGGGTGTACCGTCCCGAATCGCACTGTACTGTACCACTCAGTGGAAATGAGGCTTTATTGTCATCATTCCACTGCCTTGCTGGGGAAAAAAACCCAACCTAAGACAGTTTGCTGGTAATACCTGGTTAAAGCAGATCTCCCAGTCTAGCCAAGTAACTAGTTTTTAACTGGTTTAACTGTTCTCCATTTGAAATCTGGATACTGCTGAAACAGCTTGAAATTTCATGTTCATAATTACTAAGATGGAAAAATTATTTAAATATCGCCCTGCTCGAAAGCACTGCTGGGATTTTAACATTAAATATTTGTCTTGATTTGTATCTTCATTCAAATCCTGTTCCTGACTGAATTACAGTCAGAAGGTCCATGTCAGCAGAAAAGTCTTTCCATTTTTACTTATAAGTACCCCAAATTATTGTTTGGTTATATTTTCTGATTAATCATCTGAATTTGTCTATTTTTTCAGTCTTGGATAAAATGTATTATTTTTATTTTTATTAAAACCCTTCTAAAAATGGGCAACAGAGCAGCATGACCAAGCTGGGAAACCAGAGAAAACCAGGGAACCAGATTAGTCTGGTTTAAGGTGTTTCTTCAGAAGGGGTGTGTACTGTTATTTTGCGTTATTTTGTTTAAAGCGTCTTCTCTTTTCTTATCGCACTCTCCCCCTCTAATATCGCTCTATTCTGGACATGTACAGCGTGATCAGTCGTGTCTGATGCTCTAGGGAAGAGCAAAAAACAGAACCAATCTGTCTGGCAAGTGTTTCCATATGGACACTGAGAGGGGCGCATTCCTGTGGAAATGAAGGCAGTTCCTTTCATCACAAAGACATGATCGATTCATGATAAGGATGCCAGGAGCACTACAAAGTGAGGGAAGAGAGAAAGAGCACGAGAGATAAAGCAACAGAGGAAGGGAGGGATGAGGAAAGATTAAAAAAGGGGCTTGAAATATGTAGGGACAGTGAGAGAGAATAAGTGGAGGATTGAGGAGATACTTGAGGGAAGGATGCAGAGAGCGAGAGAACAGGAAGAGAGAAATTGGCAGTGTAAAGAGAGGGCACACAGATGTGAATTAAAACATTATGCAGCAAGTTTCCCTCTAATCAGGAGATGCCATCAGGCCCTGAGGTCACTTCCTTTGAGGCCAGCTTCTCTCTGTCCAGTGATCATCACTTTATCAGGAAGGAATGCAAATTGCAGTAAAGATCTACAATGGCACTGCTGTGGTATGGTAATCACGGACAGCAGCGTGTCATGAGCGTTCCTCGGGATCAACAGAGCTTTTCACAACAACTCCAAACACCACGGCCTCGCTGGTGGAAATGAGTCAGTTCATGGCTGAATAAACTTTATTCCTAGATGGGTAGTTTTTTTAGAATTAAAAACAAATGGCAAATTCTTTTAAAAGGTGTATTTTATCTCAGAAGCACGTTTTGTATATATACATTTGTGTGGTTGATATGTGACCCTGGACCACAAAACCAGTCTTAAGTCGCTGGGGCTTATTTGTAGCAATAGCCAAAAATACATTGTATGGGTCAAAATGATCGATTTTTTTTTTATGCCAAAAATCAATAGGATATTAAGTAAAGATCATGTTCCATGAAGATTTTTTGTAAATTTCTTACCGTAAAGGAATCAACTTAATTTTTGATTAGTAAAGGAATCAACTTAATTTTTAATTTTTTTTTAAAAATTATCGATTTTTTTTTATGCCAAAAATCAATAGGATATTAAGTGAAGATCATGTTCCATGAAGATTTTTTTGTAAATTTCTTACCGTAAAGGAATCAACTTAATTTTTGATTAGTAATATGCATTGCTAAGAACTTCATTTGGACAACTTTAAATGTGATTTTCTCAATATTTTGATTTTTTTGCACCCTCAGATTTCAGATTTTCAAATAGTTGTATCTCGGCCAAATATTGTCTGATCCTAATAAACCATACATCAATGGAAAGCTTATTTATTCCGCTTTCAGAGAAAAAAAATTTTCTTTTTTTTTTTTTTTTTTTTTTTTTTTTTTTTTTTTATGTTTTTGAAAGAGGTCTTGTCACAAAGTTTGCATTTGTTTGATAAAATACAGTAAAATCAGAAGTATTGTAAAAACATTTTTACAATTTAAAAAAGCTGTATTCTATTTGAATGTATTTCAAAATGTAATTTATTCCTGTAATGTCAGCTGAATTTTCAGCAGCCATTATACACACAAGGTGCATTCGACTTGAAGCACGGCTACAGACGGCGGTCAACGAGAGTAGCCGCTTGCAGTCGGGGACGGAGTTGAAAACAGAGCCGTCAAGTCGGACACTTTCTGCTCCCGTTAGTGACGCTCACGCGGAGTTTGCATACCCTATCACAGATCAAGTGAATAAAATACAATATTTGTCAAATACACAGACATTTCAGAAACTTTTTCATGAGCAACAGACACACTTTTTATATACTGCTTAATACAGCGCCATCTGTTCGAGAATAAAGTTCAACATAATCATAAACTATTTAAATACTAATAAAGTGGATAAATATTTTTTGATAAACGTGTAATAAATATAACATTGCGACTACAGTAAAAGAGCTTTTACTGTTCTAAAAACAGATTTGTGGCCATTATTGGAATTGAATATGTTAGAATAAACCCTAAACACACGTGATCATTGTCATGTGGTGAGTTTGGCCAATCGTGAAACTGTCATCATCAAAGCTCCTGCATCCGCTCTGAAGAAACTGCGCCGGCTGGCTGATCTCGAAACGCTCTCATGGTACTTTGATGCCACACGTGACAGTCACGTGGCGTTGGCGGCGTCTCAAGTCGGACAAAATTTCTTGCCGGCATGCACTGCTTCAAGTCAGAATTTGTTTGATCTGCGCAGCGCCGGCTGTTGTGTTTTGTTATTTTTATATATATATATATATATATATATATATATATATATATATATATATATATGTATATGTATATATATGTATGTCAGACAAGTCAAAAGAAATGCTGGTCCTATTTCCTGGTTGACTATAGTTACCATGTTCTAAAAACCAGCTTCACTATCTACCTGCTTAGAACCAGGGTTATTTTAGTTATATTTATATTAATACTTTGCATTAGCTTTTTTATTTTCAATATATATATATATATATATATATATATATATATATATATATATATATATATATATATATATATATATATAATTATTATTTTTTTTTCTGGATTCCATCTCCATGTTAACATTTTTATTTTATTATATATCAAAATAATTAAGTTAAAATTTACATATGTATTCAAGGCAGTGTGCCTTCACTAGTTCATTTTAAATAGTCCTGCAGTGTGACAAGTAATCCATGTAATCTCTTTATGTTAGGTCAAAAAACCGCACATGCTAACAATTATACAGTATGATGTAGTATAAAATGTAGTTTTAATGATTTATAGCATGTCACATTGCAGGATACTGCTACCTGAAACAGGTTGAAATTTCATGTTCCTAATTACTAAGATGCAAAATGATTAAATTTCACCCTGGCTTGAAAGCACTGCTGGGATTTTATGTAAACATTAAACATGAATCTGTTTTTTTTTTTTTTTGCAGTATAGTCCTGGAGTTCTGTTCCTGACTAAATTGCACTGAGAAAGGTACATGTCAGCAGATTTTTTTTAGATATATCAAACATGATGAGAAATTATTATGCTAATATGCATGGTCAGAAAAAAATTAAATATTTCATATTCTCATCTGGGTGTCAGCCCATAACTTTCATGCACTCTTAAAAATAAAGCTTTCTGCAGTGATGCCACTGAAGGATCATTTTTGGTTCCTCAAAGAATCTTTCAGTGAAAAGTTCATAGAAGAATCATTTTTGCCTGATCTGAAGAACATTTTAATAATCTAAAGAACCGTTTTCCACTTTAAAGAACCCCTTTGTGCAGTGGAAATGTTCTGAAGATTGTTCATGAAACCATCAATGCCAATAAAGAGCATTTATTTTTAAGAGTGTAAAGAGTGAGATTTAGTCCATATGACAATATGAAGGAAAAAAGAGAATTTGGGATATATACAGCACCTAAAATGGGGCCAAACGGCTCTAGCATGCTCTGATTTGTGTGTCGTTGCTCTGTAAATGTATGGGCCACACTTAACATGTCACAAGAGAGATATAATTCAGCCACCCAGGGTGACAGAACACACACAGGCAACAAAACCTCAACACGGAGGGACACACACAGACCTCCGCCTCAACCCCCACATAGCATTAGACATTTACCCATCATATCCAGTTAGAAGACGCAGCCAGACAACAGCTGGTGCTCCTGGATCTCTGGGAATTTTCTCAAAGGATGCACAGCCACATTTCTGCATTATTTACTGGGTCCCATCTTGAGGCCACTTCTGGGAATAAACATCCAACTGTACTTTCTGGGAAGTCAAATTTGTTTTCTTGGTCAAATACTTCAGTGTTTGTCTTGAGGATAGTAAGTTCTTTTCGATGAGCTTTTCTTGCTGTCTGACCCATATTTAATGACTTCTAGCTATGATTGAAGTGAAATTGCCCTCTTGCTGTTGAACTTGTCTCTAGACTCAAATGAACTTATGGCGCCTCTAATAGTCTCTGATCACTCCTGACAAGGGCTGTTAGCCAGGTATTTTGAAAGCAGGTGTGAATGAGCAAATGTTTTTACAGCGTGATGAGATGGCGATGGCCTCTCAGCAGATAAACGCCTTTGATTTAACCTCTCGCTTTACCCCGTGGATGAGCGAAAGAAATCCAATCGACTCCTCACAGAGATCAAAGTCGGCTTGTGCCTGTCATTCTCCGTGCTGCTCAGACGTGTCAAACAAAAGGCGGCTAATTTTGTGGACAGAGCAGGGCGTTATGATGTCATGAAGAGATTAAATGTGATGATTGATGAGGGAGTGAAATGTTCCTAATTAAACTTCATCAGTCAACACGGTGATTACTTTAATGGCAGGCCATCAGGTGATGAAGGTGCACAACTGATTATGTTGCAAATGATTTTTTTTACTCTTTCTAAAGAAGAACACGAGTGGTGTTTTGTACAGTATGTAGTTGCCAAGCTATTACTTTGTGGTTCCTTTCTATGCGGTCACCCTCAGGCCATCCAAGATGTAGATGAGTTTGTTTCTTCATCAGAGCGAATTTGGAGAAATTTAGCATTACATCACTTGCTCACCAATTAAATCTCTGCATTGAATAGATATAGTTCAAACTGCTGTTAAAAACATCACAATAATCCAGTCATCACCATAATCAGTTAATGTCTTGTGAAGTGAAAAGCTGCCTGTTTGTAAGAAACAAATCCATCAAGATGTTTTAACTTTAAACTGTCACTTCTGGTCAAAATGTGAGTCCATAATAATGCTTCCTCCAGTGAAAAAGTCCATCTCATGTTGTTCTCTTACATCAAAATCCACCAACATATTTGTTTAGAAGTGTTTTGGGCTGTTTTTGTTTGTAAACAGTGTTTGTGCATATTTCTCTCCTGATTCAGATGAGACAATGTTTTCACTGGAGAAAGCAATACTATGTATAGAGGACTAGTGTTTTAGACAGAACCAAAAGTTTATTACAAACACTCAGCTTTTTGCTTCACAAAATGTTAATTGATGTATGGTGCGATTTAAAATTCCTTAGCAAACGCACTGATAAATAAATCTTTATGAAAATATACAGCAAATTGTTTCTTTTAAATTATGAATGCATTTTGCTCTTCTTTTAAAAAAAAAAAAAACATCTTTTCTGCTGAAACATATCAATCTATATCACTGATGACACATGGAATTTGAGGACAGATGATTTCCATAATCATCCATCTTACGTGCCTCACTCAGTTAAATGCCTGGATGAAGTTTTGGATCATATGTGAATTTTTCACATATTTTTGTAACTGCTGAAATGATGCATATTTGAAGATGCACATAAACCAACAGGATCATGTGTCTAATTGCAGATTTATGTTAAGTTTTATGTCAAAATCGGCGCAGACAGAGCTATGGAGCAGCAGGAATGCAGTGTTATTTAAATCAATTCCAAAGCTCTGTTCCAAAACATTGTGAGCCATCTACCTAGATACATTGCATGTATCTTTTGCAGCTAAAGTAATCTCATAATGCATTGTAGAGCAGTAGAACCATCCAAGATGTCAGACAAGTCAAAAGAAATGCTGGTCCTATTTCCTGGTTGACTATAGTTACCATGTTCTAAAAACCAGCTTCACTATCTACCTGCTTAGAACCAGGGTTATTTTAGTTATATTTATATTAATACTTTGCATTAGCTTTTTTATTTTCAATTTTAGTTTTAGTTTTAGTTTTTTATTTTTGTCTTTTTTGTCCTTTTTTTTTCCTTAAGATTTCTATTAAGATTTGTCAGTTTAGTAATTGTAACTTATTTCAGTTAGTTCTCAAGGTAACATATCGGTGCATGCCTTTTTTAAATATACAGGTGCATCTCAATAAACATTTTTAGTGAATTGTTGGCCTTCTGGAAAGTATGTTAATTTATTGTATATGTACTCAATACTTGGTAGGGGCTCCTTTTGCTTTAATTACTGCCTCAATTCGGCGTGGCATGGAGGTGATCAGTTTGTGGCACTGCTGAGGTGGTATGGAAGCCCAGGTTTCTTTGACAGTGGCCTTCAGCTCATCTGCATTTTTTGGTCTCTTGTTTCGTATTTTCCTCTTCACAATACCCCATAGATTCTCTATGGGGTTCAGGTCTGGTGAGTTTGCTGGCCAGTCAAGCACACCAACACCATGGTCATTTAACCAACTTTTGGTGCTTTTGGCAGTGTGGGCAGGTGCCAAATCCTGCTGGAAAATGAAATCAGCATCTTTAAAAAGCTGGTCAGAAGGAAGCATGAAGTGCTCCAAAATGTCTTGGTAAACGGGTGCAGTGACTTTGGTTTTTAAAAAACAAAATGGACCAACACCAGCAGATGACATTGCACCCAAATCATCACAGACTGCGGAAACTTAACACTGGACTTCAAGCAACTTGGGCTATGAGCTTCTCCACCCTTCCTCCAGACTCTAGGACCTTGGTTTCCAAATGAAATACAAAACTTGCTCTCATCTGAAAAGAGGACTTTGGACCACTGGGCAACAGTCCAGTTCTTCTTCTCCTTAGCCCAGGTAAGACTCCTCTGACGTTGTCTGTGGTTCAGGAGTGGCTTAACAAGAGGAATACGACAACTGTAGCCAAATTCCTTGACACGTCTGTGTGTGGTGGCTCTTGATGCCTTGACCCCAGCCTCAGTCCATTCCTTGTGAAGTTCACCCAAATTCTTGAATCGATTTTGCTTGACAATCCTCATAAGGCTGCGGTTCTCTCGGTTGGTTGTGCATCTTTTTCTTCCACACTTTTTCCTTCCACTCAACTTTCTGTTAACATGCTTGGATACAGCACTCTGTGAACTCTGTTACCCTCCTTGTGAAGGGTGTCAATGATTGTCTTCTGGACAACTGTCAGATCAGCAGTCTTCCCCATGATTGTGTAGCCTAGTGAACCAAACTGAGAGACCATTTTGAAGGCTCAGGAAACCTTTGCAGGTGTTTTGAGTTGATTAGCTGATTGGCATGTCACCATATTCTAATTGGTTTAGATAGTGAATTGGTGGGTTTTTGTTAAATGTGAGCCAGAATCATCACAGTTAAAAGAACCAAAGACTTAAACTACTTCAGTCTGTGTGCACTGAATTTATTTAATACACGAGTTTCACAATTTGAGTTGAATTACTGAAATAAATGAACTTTTCCACGACATTCTAATTTATTGAGATACACCTGTATATAATTTTTTTAATGTGATATTTATATATATATTTTTATTCAAGCTTTATTCCAATTGCCGAATTGAAATTGCTGAATACCAGCTAAAATCAATACACAAGGCATATTTTTCAGCAAGGAGTTATAGATCAATTTAAATAAATATAACAGGATATGAAACTTTTTTTTTTTTTTTTTTTTTTTTTTCATATCGTCCTTGATAAGGAAAAAGCTTCTTTTTTTTCTGCTGCCTCATTCTTCCTCAGAGAGAGAAAAAACGTTCATTATCTTCAAAACTGCCACATAAATACTTTTGTGAAATTGAAGTAAATTGTGGTTTGGAAACACGATCCTTCTTTGATTCATCTGTCATCACAAACAAAAAAAGGATTGAGTTTCCTGTTTTACATATATATTCCCATCACGACATGACACCATTTCTCTTCATTACTTCTGCTTAGCATCACACCTGACAGCATCTTCTGCAGGCCTGTGTAGGCAACAGGCAGCAGAGCAGCTCACTAGGTTTTGGAACAGAGCTGCTGTGTGAACTTAAGCTGAATTTTATGGGTTTTTAAAGCTGGGATGGGCTCTTAAAACACTAAATGTTGCCCTGCTCTTGGCCAAGTCAAAACAAATGTGAAAGTGTGCTAATTCACAACAGGCCTGGCATCAGCGGACCCCAGGAGTTCTTCATTTGTTCTGTTTAGTCTGGCAGCCACTCCAGACGCAGAATATTGTTTTATTATTTCAGTAAACAATGGGCAGATTGTTGCAGGGAATAAAGAGGCCAACACAACTGTAGGCCATGCACCAGACTCACCTGAGGACAGCAGGTGGGTAAGCGGGTATGTTAGAGCCCTGGGAATAAATCCTGGATGGATACAGAAAGTATTTGAACACTCGAGACATACTGAAGAATTGGAATTTTATTGCATTGGATAATAAAATATCTTTTAAACAACTGATCCCAAGATGATAAAACAGTAGATATATTGTATTAAAAGTATTTTGAAACTTTCACCAGACATAATTTTATTTGAGTATCCTACAGCTTACGTCTTGTTAATATCACAGTTGTTTGCAGTGAAATTAAATGGTTTTTCAAAGTCTGCCATCAAAATTCAAAGTCTCAATTTCAAAGAAAAACATCAACTCAAAGAACATAAAATTATAAGATCAACTCAAACATTATATAAAAAAAAAGCTCATAAAAATTGTATAAATATTGCATGGTATCATAAAATGCCCCCCAAATTCTAAATAATAATCCAAAAATATTATTGAACAAAAAAAAAATAGTAATTTTTCTGAAGAAAAAAAAAAGTTACAATTCAAAACTTCTGTCACTTTTGACCATGAATGTACCAAGTGTGAAAGAAGAGGCTCAGAGAGTTAAATAGATGCCTCTTAGTTTAATATTCGTTATGTAGTACAATGGTATTCACAAATTTTTAAATCTGGCTGAAGTGTCTTTTTGTGGCCATGTAAATCTCAGAATCTTCTGCTTGTGAAAAATGTCTCATAGTTATAATATTTACACTTACACATAAAAAGAAGAAAGTGTTATTTAGTTTTATGGTATATGACAGGAAAAATGAATAAGTGTGTTTGTGTGTGTGGATGCATCAGACAGAGACACCGGCATGGATCAAACCAGCAGTCGGCTGTCGTCCCAGCGAGAGCTCCAGTGTGTGTCTGTCTGTCTGCCTCCTGGATGCCACATGAGGGTCTCAAATCACAGACGCCCCTCCAGACTGACATTCCACCATGACGACTACACAGCCTGCAGAGTGAGTTACAAGGGATGATGGGTATAATGACTTGGTACACTCACACCATTAGGATAGGAAACGTCAAATTACATCTCATTAATATAAAAATTGTTTGCGGTGACATTAAAATTCAGCCACTTTTTACATGTTTCTCCTGGAAATTATACCCCAGTATAATAGTAATGTCTTCCTGGAGTCTTTGAATTTTGATGCCAGTATACTGGCAGATCCTGGCAAAGATACCAATTTCAAACTTTTTTCTGCCACATTAATTATACTGTGTATCTCTATATTCTTACACTGTAAAAATATCCTGTTAAATTTACGATAAAACTGGCAGCTGTGATTGCTAGAAATTCACAGTAGAAAACACTGTGATAATGTTTCCAGTATTACCGGATAGCATATTAGTGCCCATATATTAAACTGTATCACTTAACCATATTTCACTGAGTGAAATAACATTAATATACTAAGCTACCTGAACAACCAAAGTCTGCTTTTTACCTTAAAATGTGCTGACAAATAGAAAGCCTTGATGAAAAATAGAAGGCCTCAGAATGAGTTAGAGTTCATTGTAAGGGACCTGTCCAGAAAATATGGCCAATATTTGCATGTAGAAGGTACGTTGGGTCAAAACACCATCATGGTAAGACACATGGCGCTAAAATTATGCAATAAACATTAATTAATAACATAAAATGTAACACAAAATCACCCTAATGGACATTACTGATAACAAAAATAAGAAACACAATTATGTGATGTGTAACACATGGACTTCTGTGAATACAATTCACTGTTAAACCATTTTTGAGTTTTTACAATTATGAGAACGTACAATTAACCAATTAACAGGTTTTTACTGTTGCATATTTATAGTCATTTCCTGTAAAAAAGACAAGCATTTTTAGTGTATAGACCCCTGAAATATCATGTCTTCTCTTAAGTCTGAAACTGTGCTAAGATCTGCCAAGATACTAAAGTCTGCCATCAAATTTTAAATAAACAGTTCTCATCAAATTCTTCCACGACCACATAATCTGAGCTACTTCGTTCTGCACATTAATTTTATTTCTTACTGTAACTCAGCAGTAGATTCATTCCGTTTTTATTTATCCTGATGCATGTCAGGAGAAACATCTGAAACTAAGTTGATACTTAAAGGGCTAGTTCACACAAAAATGATCATTCTGTCAACAAATACTAACCCTCATGTTGTTCCAAACCAAAAGACTTTGGTTAATCTTCGAAACACAAATTAAGATGTTATTAATGAAACCTGAGAGGTTTCTGTCTGTCACTCCATTGAAAGTCCAGGTAACCAAAACTTGGATCCAAAAAAGGATCCAAACAGGTCATAGAGGCATAGATGAATGCATCCATATGAATCAAGCAATTTAATGCAAGTCTTGTAAAGAAATAAGATATGAAGAACAGATTTAATTTATGCTTTTTATGTGACACACATGCAGTAAACACGGTGCATCACTCTTTAGAATTAAAACCTAACAAACATTTCAAAGGTTAACTAAAGTCTTTTGGGTTTCTAACAATATGAGGGTGAGTATATGTTGACAGAGTTTGTTTCTGTGTGAACTATAACTTCAACTGAAATAACCCAGCGATATACACTTTCCCATGCAGGTCGCTCATGAGTATACCCGAGGCTCTGAGCTGTTTACTGTTCACTTAGAACAAAAGTCTTTTTAATTGTTTGTTTTGATAGTTTTGCTCAGCTAGCTGCAGCATGAAGTGATTTTAATTAGCGATGCCAGTTCTCTCTTTGCACAACCGCCTTCCTCTGACCGTCACAGAGACCGCGGCATAAAGATGAATGGAGCATATTGTTTAAGAGCAGATCTGCTGGGTGTGAGGAATGACACCCGTTCTGAGACTGTTTAGATAAGCGTGGTAAAAACACACTCGTGCCAGGTGAGAAGCTGCTTTGAAGTCTCTAATGAACCCGGACATTCCCACCGAGAACAAGGCTCGCTTCTTCTGTCGAACATTGTTTTTGTGCGGCAACCAATAACATTGAATTGCTGTGCACCTGTGCCAAAGAAATCAACCGTGAATCAATTATTCAGAGATATGTGAGAAGTTTGTTGCAACGTTATCTCTAAAATCAGCCATCATCTTTGTAATTTCGGCAGCGCTGTACAGCGATGACAAAAACAACCCGCCCATGTTTCGCGGTCAGAGAGGTGATGCAATTCTGTTTTGCACTCCAACGCTTGCGAAAAACATGCGCTGCATAGATGAATGAGATAATTGTCGTCGTGCAGACGTTGAGTATGATGCTTTTGGCTGTCAGATCTCTGCTTCGGCTCACTTTTGGAGGGCTGGAGTTTAACAAGCGTATTTGGGAGCAGATCCCTCCCACCTACGCCATCACCGCAAACATACACACACACACTCATACACACACACATGCCTGTGGCCAGCAGAGGTTTGTGGTCAGCCCAATAACGAGCGGTTCAGCGTAAACACGGTTTCTAGACTGCCCCAAACCCCACAACCCTCTGCTGCTGAAATATTACTCACAAAGCTGTCACCGTCTGTGTGTGTGTGCATGTGTGTTTGTGTTCATACAAAGTACTAGACTTGCTAAATGACATATGAAAATATTTAAAATACACAGCACTGAGTAAAAACAGATTTCTTCTAATGCCATTTTTGTTTGTGAACAGTCTTGACTCAGCTGTTGTGTGTTGGATTTATTTGTTTGTTGTTGAACCTAAAGAGCCGTGAGGTCATCAGAGAACTGTAATTTTATAAAAACGCTTACTGTACTTAATAATAAACTAACTACTAACTACAGTACTGAATAACATGAAAAAAGAATATACAATCTCTCTCTATATATATATATATATATATATATATATATATATATATATATATATATATATATATATATATATAATGTATATATATGAAAACTAATTCAAAAACTAATTACAGTATATACAGCTCTGGAAATTTGTGTTAAATCAGCATCTCTATATGTATGGCAGCCATTCCATTCCAATGTCTGTTAAATTCCAACACAGACACCTCATTCTGCTTAATGAAGTACTGATTAGGTGATCACCTCAACCAAATCTTATTTAACGAGGACAGATTTGAAAACCACTGTTGTGGTCATCACTATCCTCTCGCAAAAAGAACTGCTTGATAGCAAAAACAGTGCTAGTAGTACCTTAAACTGCAATTGGAATCGAATAATAACTATTGGCCATGCCAAAAGAGTTGAAAAGAAATATTTTAGTGAGGGGGGAAAAAAGGGTTTAATTCTGGCTTTACTGGCAGAGGGATACAGTGAGAGTCAGGTTGCTTCCATCCTTAAAATTTCAAAGATAGTTGTTCATAAGAACAAGGTCAAGCTGCAGACTTTGGGGACAGCAAAGCTACAGACTGGCAGAGGGCGACAACAACTCTCCACTGACCACCAACTCATTCGAATATCACTCAACAACTGTAGGATGACATCAAGTGACCTACAAAAACAATGGCAAACAACAGCTTGGGTGAAGTACACGCAAGGATGGCTCAAAACAGGCTCCAAGGGGCAGGGTTGAAGTCCTGCAAAGCTAGAAAAAATCCCTTCATCAATGAGAAGCAAAGAAGAGTCAGGCTGAGGTTTGCAAAAGACCATAATGATTGGACCGTCTCTGACGAGTCCAATTTTCAGCTTTGCCCAACAACTGATCATCTAATGGTTAGACAGAGACCTAGAGAGGCCTACTAGCCAGTGTCTCGCACCCACTGTGAAATTTGGTGGAGGATCTGTGATGATCTGGTGGTGCTTCAGCAAGGCTAGAATCAGGCACATTCGTCTTTGTGAAGGGCGCATGAATCTAGCCAAGGTTGTCCTGGAAGAAAACTTGCTTCCATCTGCTCTGACAATGTTCCCCAACTCTGAGGATTGTTTTTTTTATTTTTAATTATTTATTTATTTTTTTCCCAGCAGGATAATGCTCCATGGCACACAGTCAGATCAATCAAGGTGTGGACGGAGAACCACCAGATCAAGATCCTGACCAATCTCCAGACTTGAACCCCATTGAAAACCTCTTGAATGTGATCAAGAGGAAGATGGATGATCACAAGCCATCAAACAAAGTCGATTTTCTTGAATTTTTGCACCAGGAGTGGAATAAAGTCACCCAAAAGCAATGTGAAAGACTAATGGAGAGCATGCCAAATATGAACTTGCTTTTTTGCATTATTTGAGGTCTGAAAACACTGCATCTTTTTGTTACTTTGACCAGTTGGCAATTTCTGCAAATAAATGCTCTAAATGACAATGTTTATTTTGAATTTGGGAGAAATGTTGTCAGTAGTTTATAGAATAAAACAAAAATGCTCATTTTACCCAAACACATACCTATAAACAGTAAAAAAAAATATATATATATATATATTATAAATGCATGCATTTATATACGTATAATTTTAAAATTATATCTAGGGCTGCCCCCTAATAGTCGACTAATTGTTAGTCGACCAGAAGAGGCTGGTTCTTCTGGTCGACCAAAATTTTATTAGTCACTTAATCGCAGAAAAAATAAAAAATTCCACAGTTGAAGTCACACAGTTCGTGAGGGACAGATTGATAACGGCTGGTCTATGTGGTACAGTACATCGGACAGGACATCCAATCATTCATCGACCATGGCCGCTCAATCTAATGTTAACCTTAAATGTGCGCTATTGAAGTGTTTATGCGAAGTGTGGAAGATGAACAGCAGCGCGCTCACTGCATGATAGATGGAGGCGCCGGTGCGGTCACTTGCTCTTAAAATATGCTACTCCGTCATTTTTAGGTCATACAGATAAGTGTAATGCATCTTTCGAATCTGTAAATACTGTACATTTATTTCTGTGCTCTCACAATAACAACAAAACATTGCGCTTTTGTAAAATAATGAAAGCAAACAGGATGCGCTTTCTGCCGTCTCTGTCTCTGTGAACTTGAGCGCGAAACTCTTGTTTTACAGATAGGAAAAACATATCTATAGAGAGCGAAATATGTACTTTCAAATGAACCAATTCAATTGGAAAACAAATAGGCCTATTCTCAGATTACGTAATCTGATAAATGCATGACTAGTTTATCAATACATTATTAAAATGTTAATGCAGCCTCCTTACTGTTTTTCCCTGACACATTCATAATCATTACTTCTGCCAGTGTGCTGTGGCAAGCTTTATGCATGTGCTTGAGCGTTTATTAGGCTATAGGCAATTATAATGATTTAAATGGTTTATTAATAAATGCATGACTAATACTTAAAATGAACGACTACTAGTCAACCAGAAAAATCCTTAGTTGAGGGCAGCCCTAATTATATGTAATCATTTTATTTATAATATTTTATCTTCATGTTATATTATTCATGTTATTTATAATATTCATTTACTTATATCAACAATGGGTTTGGAACAGCATGATGCCAAATAAATAATGGATTAATTATTTTTTGTGTGAACTGTCGTTTTAAAAAGTGTATCCAAACAGTAAAAATATATATTGCACACAAAGATGTTCACACATGCACACACACAGTTGGCAAGCTGTACTGCAGTGTAATAGAATGCTCTTCTGCGGTTTTGTTTGGACTTGTTTCTGAGTAATTTGCTCATTTGGCCGAGATAGGAGGTGAGTAACTTTGACAGTTACTCAGAAGAACAGCTCAGAAAACCAAAACTACACATTGTGAGAGTGGACATGATGTGTGTGTGTGTGTGTGTGTGTGTGTAGAGGCCGTCTCCTCCTCTAGTCTCCATGCGCACAGTTAAAATAGTCAGTTTTCGTGAGGCCTCAAATCTGTGACGCCTGACATCATTAAACAGATCTGCCCGTCTGTAATTTTCAGCCACTGTCACCAGAGAGAGAGACAGACTGAAGGAGAGAGACAGCAGGGTCAAGGGATGGAGAGAAAGGTTACATTTAACCGTAAGAGCATGAAGGAGTGGAAAATTCACTCTTTTATGATCCTGCTAATGAAGAGTCTTGTTCTGACATTTGCCAGCTGCTGTGGAGATGTGAACAGCATTTTGTGATTTAATTTGTGAAAAGTGGCCCCAAAAAGACATTTACAATATGCCACACTTAAAAATGAATGAATGTTGCTGTATTATTTTACTATTTATTATTATCTTTCTTTTTTTCTTTTTTTTTTTTGGCAGTTAACAGTTCACTCAAATATGGTTCTGTCGTCATTCACTCATAACTTTTTTTTTTCTTCCAGTGAAAGCAAAAGAAGAAATTTGGAGGAATGTAGTTTGTTGTTCTTTTCTGTGCAGTTACACTTAAGGACAGCTAAAAATGGACATAAAAGTAGTCCATAAAACTTGTGTGCTTCTAAAGACATATCCTTGTGAACAGACTGAAATTTAAGTTATTTACTAATCTTGACATCCGTTCTCGCTCTCTGGCAGGTTCAAGAGCGTTTATGAGAGAATTAGCAATGTCTGATTTATGAACAAACTGTCATTTTGAGAATGATCCTTTTAGTGAATCGTTTCATAGAATGATCTGAATGATTCATTATGAATCTGATTCTCAAGATCAACTCACTGACTCAATGATTCTGTTGCAAAAGTTAATCTCACTGGGGTGACAGCAATTTAAGTTTCAGTCTGTTCTTTACACAAAGTTGTTGTATGACCAAAGAAAACTTTATTCACATTGTTCAAACACATTCAAAATTTCTCCTTTTGTGATCTGCAGTATAAAGTAAGTCAGTTTGTAATGACATAAGGGTGAGTAAATATTGACAGAAAGGTTATATTTGGGTGAACTATCCCTTTAAATGCACTGTATTTTAGACAAAGCTTTCAGTCATGATTACACCTCCCTTAATAGCTTCAGGTCGATCAACTATATTGATCAGGTGCAAAACATTAAAAGGGTAGTTCACTCAAAAATGAAAATGTTGTCATAATTTATTCACCCTCATGTCGTTCCAAACCTGTATGTTTTTCTTTTTTATGTTGAACACAAAAGAAGATATTTTGAAGAATGCTGGTAATTAAACAGTTGATGGTCCCCATTGACTTCATAGTATTTCTTTCCCTACTATAGAAGTCAATGGGATGACCAACAACTGGTTCTCCAAAGTTCTTCAAAATATCTTTGTTTGTGTTCAACAAAAGAAAGACACTTATATGGGTTTGTAACGACATGAAGGTGAGACGTGGGTTCATTTTTGGGTGAACTATTCCTTTAATGGCATCAACTACAGAGCGCACTAATAAAGTTGCTTATCGTCGTGAATCCTGAACTCGCTCTATACTGCTCTATACATGCTGTGTGCGTGCCAAACAGGCTACATAATAAAGTAATTAAAGGGTCAGATATCTTTATGATTAACCTGCAATTCAGGCCTGACTGCAGGACTAATTAGAAGTTAGCCAGATACACCAAAGGTTGTTGCTGCTGATCCTCTTGTACTTCCTCGGGATTCTTCTCGTTTGATATCCTCCTGCCGGCTTTGTACTTCCCTGCTGTTTGGGCCCATTCAGGCTTTCATGTGGTCAGGTGTTTTTCTGCAGACAGGGATATGGCTACCCAGAGGATTACGGCTCTTCAGCAGAGCTCGGAGCTTATTTATTTGCCATGATAACTTCCGCTAGGGGGTCACAAAGCATCAGGAACATGTGGGAGAGTAGATTTTTATGTTAAGAGTAATGCTTTCAGGTTTTTTTTTTTTTTTTGGTTTGTTTGCATATGCCATCCACCTGACCGCATGTCCACATGCTTCAAGTGCATGCACCAAAAAATACCTTTTTCCTGGTATAACTAAGATGTGCTGTCATGCATCACATCTTAGTTCTAGGAAAAAAAAAAATACATTGAGATTTATGAAATTACAGTGGAAGTCTATGCAGGAAGTGTGCATTGGTTGTCTTTTATTTTAAGTGCACTTCTTGTTTTTTGTTTTGTTTTTCCAAACTGGACTGCAGGTTGAAATTAAGAATGCATTGAAATTTATGAAGTCTATGCAGAAAGCGTACATAGGTTGTCCAAAGGCTTCCATTTTAAGTGCACTTCTTCTTGTTTTTTGGTTATTTTTACTAACTGGAATACAAGTTGAAATTATTTTCAGTGGTAATCGACAGTCGCGCAAACATAACCACTTTTGTTTTCTACCTGAGCTCTATGCATTAAATTAGGACACTTCTTCACATTAACATTTTACATTTATTAATTTAGGAAACGTTTTTATCCAAAGCGACTTTGCTACACAGAATATATTGCATTTTTTGTCACGTTAAAGTTCTAGATGATGCTGGAAGCGTAACCCGCTGATTAATGCAAACAGTGTATGTCGTTAGACTATAAAAACCTCCCTAAGTGGTTTCTTTAAATTGCAGTTGTGGCAGTACAATTTGTAAAAAGTCCATTAATTGTTATTATCATATCATTTATGTTTTCATCACACAAATATCTTTACAATTTGTTTGCAATAAAAATAGAGTACTGATAACCTTCTAAATCATATGGCTTGCACATTTACAATATTGATGTGTTTAAATCATAAAATGCTACTTTTACAGGACCCATATGCTCAGTGTTAAGTGCAATTTCTGACTACGTATTTACAATACAGTAATTTACTGCAAGAAGAATAAGAAGTTCCTTATAAAGGGAAACAAAAGCAATCTGCCTTTTGTGATGACCCAGGAAAAAAAGTCTTAAATAGCAGAGTGTACAACAAGAAACATCCCTACGGTGCAGTTTCTCTGCATCCGTCCAGGAAATACGATCAGTCCTTTTATTGGCGCATCCTTCCGTGGAATCAGTTTTCCTTTGCCGCCGCTGCATGTGTGTCTGCATGCGTGCGCGTGGTGTGAGTGTGTGTGTGGAGCAGAGAGCAGTTCTGTGGGGTCAGCGCGGTTGGCAGGTGTGGAGGTTTCGGCTTTCTGCTCCAGGTTTCTCTCTCTGGCCTCGGCAGGTCAGGCCGGAGCCGCAGTCGCAGCGCTGGAAGATCTCCAGACTGTGAGCTCCTTTCCGCCGGTGGCGCGTGCACACCTGCCCCTCTGTCAGCACGGGCTTACAGATCCGGGACCAGAAGTGTCGGGCGCAGCAGAGCCCTTCCACACAGTCCGAAGACCTGAGACACGTCTCGCCCTCGCCACCTGACAGAGACGAGACAGATTATAAATCAGATCAGCGTTCACACCTCCAGAGTCATGCAATATCAGCATGTAGAAGAAGTGGAGGAGTTGAAATCAAACTTAGTTGTAGAGGTGAGACAAGAGAAATAAAGAGACTAAATAAGACAAGATGAAAAAATGTGTAACAAAACAGATCGAAGATTACAGAAAAGAGAAGAAATGAGACCTAAACAAAACGGATGAGAGGAGAAAACAGGGGACTGAAAAGAGATGAGACGATATGAAAAAAGATGAGGAGAGACAAGGTGAAAAGAGAAAGGTCTGAGAAGAAATGAGCTAAGACGAGAAAAGAAATGGAAAGACAAAAAAAAAGATGAGCTCCGGCAAGATTTTAAAAAGTCCATTGTAAGGCAGATCAATATGGAGAACTAGAAGAGAAAAGACAAGACACAAAATAATGGAGAGGAGATGAGAAAAGAAGACACAAAGACAGGAGAAGAAAGGTGAACAGAATAATAGAGATGAGAAGAGACAAGATGAGAAAAAGAAAGGATAAGAGATGAGAAGAGACAAGATGAAAACAAGAAAGGAGAAGAGACAAGACAAGAAGAATGGAGATAAGAGATGCACAATCAAGAAGAGGTGAAATGAGAAAAAGAGGCAAGATGTGAAGCAGAAGAGAGGAGACGAAAAGAGAAGAGGCAGATTTGACACCTTTGAGTGGCTGCTGTGGTTTTGGTAGGCTGGTGGTTCTTTTAGGATGTGTGAAGTTCTGCCCACGTGTTACACTCATATTAGGCTCATCCGTGTTGCCAACCGGCAGAGCGGCATCCACCGTGCCGACAGCGTCTGTATCAGCAGGTTGACACACACCTAAGAGAGAAACACGAATGGGAAAATTAATCTTCAAACAAACTATAATGAATAAAACACAAAACCATCTCTGGTTTGTACCATTGATGCATCGATTTCCAGCGCAGCACATCCCGTCCCGAGCGCAGCGCTTCCTCCGCCTGCGGCACGACAGACAAACTCCCCGCGAGCCGTTACAAAACTCACCGAGTCTGCACTCCTCATCGGCGGCGCAGTGCGGCGACTGTGGAAGAGTAAATCATCAGAATAAACTTTTTATTTAAACGGCTCCTTTAAAAGCACATGCATGAGAACCCAAAGCAATTGAAAAACAATCTCAAACTGAGTCCTTTTAAATCCTCTGTGCGTTTCAGCATCCTGCGAGCAGGTAACGTACCGAAGGAGCGTGGCTGTCCGCGGTGCCGGTCACACGCGGGCTTGCGCTCACCGCGTCACTCGGGCTGGATGCTGCGGGCAGATGTCTGATGGAGTTCCGTAACACAGGTCCAACTTGAGCATCCGCAGTGATTCCGCCCCAAACCGCGAGATAAACAGTCACAACGGTGAGTAGCGAGAGCATGTTCCTCATGTTCTTCTCTGTCAGTATGTCACGAATAATGTCCAAACTCCACGGCACTTCATGTGTCTCCAAGAGTTTTATACATGCGGGACTGTTTGTATATTCCCGCCCCTTTTAAATGACTGCAAGAGGGCATCAAACACGTTCTCCACCGCCCCTCTCATCGCCTGCGCAGACGTGCTGGATGAACTCATGTCTGCGCAGGCGATCGGAATAGCTCTGCATCCCCGGCTCATGAATATTAATTAAGCCCTGCCGACGCTGCATAAGGTTCTATTGCGCAACCTAATGAATATTCACAAGCCACGCCCTTGTTATCATAATACGTCTTTCGCAATAGCTGTGCGTAATTACCGTCGCGCCCCCTCAGAAACAGACTGACAACTTTAAGTGCTTAAAGTGGAATTTAAGGGATATCATTATGCACGACAGTAACTGTCAGCACGACCTCTGTTAACTAGATCTAGAGCTTAAACCTGATCATTTTTCTGTCAGCACATAAAAATAACGTGCACGCGTTTATCTAACTTACTACAATAAAAACAGATCTTCCTCTTGAAATGAAGATGCACTGAAATGAAGTGCATCTTCTGTGGATAAAGAAATACGGAGTTTAATAGAGTTCAGGATTCACCAAGCATACATTGTCTTCATTAGGTGCATAAATAGTGTAGTGGTTAGATAATAGTTGAACTATGGCCAGAATTATAAGTTTATAAAAAGTCTGAAATAAGAGGAAAAACGTTTCACTGAAAGAAATTAAAGTGGAATATTCCACTAACTGCATTTCTCTAATTGTAGACTCTTTATATTTGCTAAACAATCAGATTTTTGTGTTGAATACTTTTCTTGGAAACACCTAACACCTGCTGTTTTTTTTTTCAGCTGTATTTTATTAAATCACTTTAATTTTAACAATTCCTTCCTTGAGTGGTTAGTTGAGTGATTAGATATTGCAGGTAGGCTATATTAAAACAGAAACACAAAAGCATACCTCTATTCAGTTCATTGTTTTTCATAGAACTGACATTGACTTTGAGTTGTTATGGGTTATAACAGACACCGATAGTGCTCTTCACATGAAGCTTTGGTTTTACTGGCGCTTTAGTGTGAAATTAAATAGTGAATTGCTGCCCCCTACAGATCTTGAGGCTTTATTTAAAAAAAAATATGGAATGTTTTATTAATACAGAATTGAGGTTTAGAATATTTAAAGATGGCTTCTCTTTATTTCAGCAGCTTAACTTTTAGTAGAGGTACTCGGCATTCAGTTCATACATGGAACATTAATGAATAAGACAAGTGATAGGCCTAGAAAATACATAGAAAAAAAAAAAAAGCATGATTAAACTTTTTTGTTGTTGTTGTTGTTAGTTTCAGTAAGGTTATTGCCGTGTAGCATATTTATATGCAAATTCATTAATGATGGAACAAATGAATCTGAAGTCATTTCTGCTTTGAGGCTGAATGTCTCTGCCTGACTGCGCAGTGAACTTACCATGAAACTAATTTCTAATTTCAGTGTCTGGGAGACTAATTTCTCCAGGGTAAGGAGGGCCTATATGGCTTTTTCTGTGTGAAAACAGCATATCATCATCATCATATCCTCTGGTGATGCCAGACAAACTGCGGTAAAAAATGTAATTGCTGTAAATAATCAAATTTGAGGTCCTACCCTTGTTCTCTGTATTCTCTGTTAATACTCTGTGTTCAGAGAGGAGAAACAGGAGAAATACAGTATGTAAATCTCATGAAACTTGACAAGGACATGTTTTGCGCATATTTCATTCCAAAAGGAAATAAAGAATATTATAAATGAAGCTTTTAGGACTTTTAAAACGATATGTATTCTGTGTGATTTCCCAACTCAATTCACATTACTGTAATGAAAAAAAAAAAAATATTTCATATGTATTTTTACATCATAGTATTTGATGTTAAATATAAAAAGCCATTTTATTACAGTATTTCTTACTAATGCAGTATATTTGTTATATAGTAAAGGGAATATACACTACTGGTCAACAGTTTGGAATTATAAAGATTTTTTTATTTTTTTTATTTATTTATTTTTTGCTTTTAAAATGTTATTTATTTGATTAAACATACAGTAAAACAGTAATATTGCCAAACATTGCAATTTAAAAGAACTGTTTTCTATTTGAATATATTTTAAAATGTCATTTATTCCTGTGATGCTAAGCTGAATTTTCAGCATCATTACTCCAGTCTTCAGTGTCACATGATCCTTCAGAAATTGTTCTAATATGCTGATTTGCTGCTTAATTATTAATGATGTTCCTTATTATTATCATTGCTACAAAATAGTTTGTGCTGCTTAAGATTTTTGTGAAAACAGTAATACATTTTCAGGATCCTTTGATAAATACAGCGTTAAAAAAAAAAAGCATTTATTTGGAAAAAAAAAAAAACAATGTTTTGTAACATTAGAAATGGATTTACTGTCTCAGTTTTTACAAATGTATTTAGTACAACTGTTCAACAAAAATGTTTCCACCAAATCAGTTCATATATAATGTATGCATAAATTAGTAAATTACATTTTAGATTATATTAAAACTGAAAACATTTATTTTAAATTGTAATATTATTTCTCAATATTACTGTTTTACAGCATTTTAAACCAAATAAATGTGGCCTTGGTGTGCATAAGAGACATTCAAAAACATTAAAAATTAATTAACTTTTGACCAATATAGTGTCAATGGAGAATCTATGCACACATATCAAAAGTAAAACAATAAACATCCAACATGCATATGAAAATGTTTGTCACAATGCAAAATAAATAAATAAATAAATAAAATAAAAATCTTAATGGACCTAAAGGTACGCTTAAATTTCTTTTTGCAGAATTTAATTACTTAATTTATTCTTTTGATTTTGGAGTGAAATATATGTCCTTAAAGTACCACTTTGCACAAAAATTAAAATATAATTTACTCACCCTCATGACCTATAAAAAGGTGATCATGCTTTTCTGCATAAAGAGAGACCAGGTGCTGTCCAGCTTCAAATAAATAAATAAATAAATATAATAATAAATCAGCATATTAGAATGTTTTCTTAAGGATCATGTGGCACTGAACACTGAAGTAATGGCTGTTAAAAATTCAGCTTTGCATCACAGAAAATAAATTACATTTTAAAAATATAACTTCCTAAATAAAAAAAATAAAAAAAACAGCCCTAAAAAAATTCACATTTTGAACATTTCAGATGCATAAACAAGAGTGGAAGATCATGTGAGGACACAGGTAGTGTCTAAAACCGTTGCTTTATTGTGTTATAAAAAAAAAAACTAGACAGAGAGTGTCTGATGGACAGCAGCAGGCTGAAGGGATTGTATTCTGACATGCAGCATGAGGAGCGTTGCAGAATGCCGTTGATTTAAGGCACTAATACTGTTCATGATCTGATACGGCTGCATCTCTGGAGAAATCAGAATTATGGTGTACCTGCATTTGAATTAGTCGGGCTTAAGAATGGCCACAGAAGGCAAACCAATCCCACATCCGTTCCTGTTTCAAATCTGGCCGTTCACAGTGGTCAGTACTCATCTAATTCTTATAAATCTGAGACAATAAATACAGTACGCTATTAATGGAGCTATGACTTTGAGGCACATCATTTCATGGGATAAAGTTTGAGAAGACCAGCGCTGGGCTCAGAATATCATAAACCATAATAAATTAACAGCGACGAGAGGTGAGAAGATGCGTCTATGATGTCTGTGTGTGTTTGAAGAGGGTGAAACTGAGTCTTACGACTGACGTATTATGATGCACATGATAGATAAACCGATACATGTCAGGAGGGCCGGCGTATGCATGAGTTTCTCAGGGTAGTGATGCTATGCTATTATGTACATGTGCTATAACGAACGAGTATTACTTTAAGAGCAACATTCAGGTCTGTCTGGACTCCTGCGACATACAGTGTGGTCTTCTTTCGAGTAGTCTGCACACGGATCGATGAATGAAGAGTTCGCAGCCAATCAGGGAGAAGAACAAATCGCTGAGGTCACAAGCTTTTCCCTAAATGGACTGTCTCCTCAGTCAACTCACAGTAAAGGTGTTTATCATGGGTCAGTGGTGAACGCACACACACAGACACGTGCTCACGCAAGAGATTCATGTTTTGTCTGCGGGTCTTCATTTCATCCACCTCTTCTCCTTCCACTTCTTTCCACATTTCTCCTCCAGTCCATCCAGTAGTGCAGCATGTCTATCCCAGGCAGACTTCCCATGTGAGCAGCGTTGTGTGTGTTTAGGTCTGTTTAGAAGTCTGTGTCCCAGCCTGAGTTATCATCAGGTGGTGGGTCTTCACTGTCCTCAGGAAAGCTGTCAAAGTTACTGGTGTCCGTGGATGATGTTACCTGCATGCACACAAAAGGAAAAAAAAAAAAAAAAGAGAGAGAGAGAACCTGTTAACGTGAATTATAGACTACCGTTCAAAAGTCTGGGTCACCAATTTTTAAACATTTTTTTAAAGTCTCTTATGCTCACCAAGGCTGCATTTATTTCATTAAAAATACAATAAAAACAGTAATATTGTGAAATAATTTTACAGTTTAAAATAACTGTTTTCTTTGTCAATATATTTTCAAATGTAATTTATTTCTGTGATGGCAAAACTGAATTTTCAGCCTCATTACTCCAGTCTTGAGTCACATGATCCTTTAGAAATCATTCTAATATCAGGGTTCCCACGCTTCTTGAAAGTACTTGAATATCGGACACATAGATTCAAGGCCTGGAAAGTACTTGAAAACAAATATAGGTCCTTGAAAGTGCTTGAATTAAATTTGAAATAAATTTTTAGTAGAATGGTGCTATTTCAAAAATTGTCCTATATGCTCTGTCAAAGACAAAACGAAACAGCGCTAATGATTGGAGGTGGAGATGGGGTAGCGCGAGAAAAAATCTTAGCGTGTGAGCTGATGCGCAGCCCTGCATGAACCTATGGAGAAGGAGTGCATTTGCGACTGAAAACTACTGTGTGCGACTATGAAAAAATATTTAGGAGCACCAGTGCGACTGACCCGATCAACATATTTGTGTTTGCGCTGAGAGGAGCTTCAAAGGTTTCTAATGTACTTACAACGTGTTTTTGCAGCATTGAGTAATGTATCACAGACATATCTGTTGATTCCTTGAACACAATATTAATCAGAATCTACTCACTGCTCAAAGCGGCTTTTTTTTTTTTTTGTACGAATCCTCATTATAACAAAGTGTAGACACGATATAAGAGATTCATTGTGCATAGAAAGCTTCGTTGATTATAATGGAACCTTGTGAGATCGCGATGAACTAAGGAGAGGGACAGATTTCAATAATTATTAAGGGAGTTTGCAAATGTGATATTGATTTAATACAACAGTTCATTAAACAAGAAATTAATATTAAGTGAATTGCATTGTCTGACTATAACACTATTGCCTGATTTTGCTCTATTTCGTCAACGAAAATAGTTGCAAACAAAGTCACAGCTAAGCAGCTGCGCATCTACATTCAAACACAGCGTTGTTTAATTTATGAATGAACGTGCGTTTTTTAACTAACCTGATTCAGTTACCCATTCATAAAAACAATCACTTCATTCCTGAATGAATCAGCGCTTCCAACAAATCAATTGAATGAATGATTCAGTGATAAACTTAGGGACTTGCCGCCACCTGCTGGCAGTTTTAGTTTCATTTACTTTTCTGTTATTTAAATAATTTAATATTTCTATTTTCAAAATTTTATATTCAAAACATGAATTTATGAATTTAATTGCACTCATGCCACCTCTGAGCCTAATTAAACGTCTGAAAATACACCTACAAGCCACTTTTGTGTTCTTTTGTGCTACCTCTGTAGTACAAATACATTTTTTAATACTGATTTCATTTGATTGGTAACTTATTCATATTCTACTTGTTTTTATTCTGTTGTTTTAATTAGAAATTTTAAAAAGTTTATAACTATTATTTTTTGAATTTGACATAAAAGATGACATACTTTTAATAAAGTTAGAAAAATGCCATTACAAAGGTAAAAATAAAATTCCCTGTAAATCACTTTAAAGAGTCAAATATCATCTTGTAATGGGAAGGCTAATATTTGATCAGAATTTTTGATTATTGATTAGAAGGTGCTCCTGAAATTTTTGACTGTGCTCCTAAAAAGAAAAGTAAGCGTAAAGCCCTTTTTATTATTTATTATTCAAATTTAAATCTTTTACAAAAATTACAGCAAAAACCAGTTTGATGCAAGAATATATATTTTTATCAATATTTGATAAATTGTATTTGAATATTACCAGTGTGAACTCCATTGACTTCAGTGAATTAATTAAATTCCTTTAAACAAGACTGCTCAAAATGGTCTAAATTTATGGAACCTACACATCCAAAACCTCATTATGCTGAAATTTTTAATGTAAATGTTGTGTAAGTGAAATGTTAAGTACTGTAAGAGGTGTGAATTTGATAGGTGCTTGATATAAAATAAATGGTGCTTTAAAAAGTCCTTGAATCTGGTGTTCATGAAAGAATGGGAACCCTGTAATATGCTGATTTGGTGCTCAAGATTTTTTTTTTTTTTTTTTTTTTACATTTATTTTAAATATAAATCTTTTGTAACATTTTAAATATATTTACTGTCACTTTTCAACAATTTAATGCATCCCTGTTGAATACAAGTATTAATTTATTTTACGGAAAAAACAAAAAAACAAAAACGAATTACTCCAAACTGTTAAGTACACACATCTCTTATGTTTATCCTTTTTTTTTTTTTTTCAAGCAATGTTCGTACAGACCAAAGCAAGTTTTCTAAAGTTAGACATGTTTATATCTAGCTATCTGAATAAAAACACATCCAGTTAAGATTTGTCACCATAACTGTAAAAACACTATAATGCATTGAGTATGTTTCTACCCTTAACATCAGTGTAAAATCCATCTTGCATGAAGTGTAAGCACTTACGTTAGGGATGATGGGGGGCGTCAGTGTCCCCTTCCTCAATCCGTCCCAGTTAAACCCTTCAAACCATCTGCAATCAAGTTCATTACATGAGATGATTCATAGAACTATATCAGCATATTTTTCATGTTTAAAGTGAATATCAAACTCACTTATGCTTCTGGATGTCTTTGACACCATTTTTCAAGTTTCCTAATCTTTCAGACGGCGTGTCTCTAAGAAGAAGAAAAGAGAAATTTGCATTAACAAGAACTGCTAATAGACAGCCAATGGGTTTTATAGTGATGGTCATACCTGCATAGCTTTTTGATAAGATTGGCTGCATTTTTGGTAATTTTTTTAGGGAATTCTATCATGTCAATGCCTCTAAGAATGATGTTGTACGTTTTCATTGGATCCGGTCCTGAAAAAGGAGGACTGAAAAATAAAGAGGAAAAACAGATTTAAAAACCATTGCATGTGTAGTATAAGTCTTACTGCGTCTTACTGCGTCTTACCTGCCAGTCAGCAGCTCGTACATGAGGATGCCGAGGGACCAGTAATCTGCAGAGATGTCGTGACCTTTATTCAGGATGATCTCTGGAGCCACATACTCTGGTGTACCACAGAATGTCCACGTCTTTTTCCCAAAGCCGATCTTCTTAGCAAAGCCAAAATCCACCTTTAAAAGATTTACACAAGATTTCAAGCTTGAGTTTCCTTTGACAGAAGCAAAATCTGACTTCTTTAAAGGGATAGTCCATCCAAAAATAAAAAGTATTATTTACTCACCTTCATGTTGTTCCAAACCTGTATGATTTAATTTCTTCTGTGTAACGCAAATTATACTATTTAGGATAATTGTGACATTTCTCAAAATATCTTTTATATGATAAAAAAAACATACAGGTTTGAAATGACATGAGTGTGAGTAAATGATGACTGAATTTTCATTTTTGAGCGAAAACACCTTTAAGAGGACAAAAAAGTGAACAGAAGAAAATCATCACACTCAAAATCATTTTTGAGTTAACTTTTTTTTTTTTTTAGTTTACAATCTAACAGAATTATTTTTGTGAAGCCTGAAACATATTCTTGTGCTATCTTTTTTTAAATAAATACCAATTGGTTTGATATTTCATTATCTGATGTAATAATATGATGTATGCAGTATGATGTAACAGTACCACATACTTTTTGAGGTACTGTTCAAACATGAAGCACAATATTCTAGGTGACTGCAGGTTATTATTGTCATTTTATCCTCATGAAACTACTAGAGAGCGAGTACTGGGTTTCCATATTTGATGTCTTTACTGTCCTCACCAGTTTGGCGTAGCCTCTGTGGTCTAGTATCAGGTTCTCTGGTTTGAGGTCTCTGTATATGATGCCTTTGGAATGCAGGTAAGCGAACGCCTCCACCACACATGCCGTGTAAAAGCGTGTAGTTGAATCATCAAAGTTTCCCCTGTGATTAGGAAAGAAACAGGACTGTTGTGTTGTTGAAATTCAGACAACAACTGTATGAAAAAATATGGATCAAGAGTGAATTGACAGGTCTCACCTGTCTCTGAGAATAGTCCATAATTCTCCACCTAAACATGCCTCCATCAGCATATAGAGGTATTTACTGTCCTTAAACGTCCTGTAGAGTCTAAAAAAACAAGAGGAAGACAGTCAGAATGCCATTCTACATTGAAGCACTTTCACATGTTGTCACATAGCTGATGTCAAAGGAACCCTTTGAGCCTTTGCAGTTGTGGGTCACACTTGGTACCTTCACAATCAAAAGTGACCAAAGCCTTGAAATTTAACTTTTTTCTTTCAGAAAAATCAATCTAATATATTTTGTTGTATTTGTTCAATAATATTTTTTGCTTATTATTTTACATTTTGGGGAGATTTTATGAAACTCTTTACTATTACCTATTTTTGCCATTAAATACGTTTCATATTTTTCATTCATTTCCTATGTGTTATTTTTGACCATGAAGGTACCAAGTGTTACTTTTTATTTTTTGACTCTTTACCTAATCTGAATCATGAATTTGAAATGTAAAATTTTTCAGTCAAAAGTGACCAAAAAGACCCATAAGGACAAAGAGGGTTGTTATCATTAACTAAAATTAATGTAATTACTTATAAAAATAAAATATTTACATTTTTAAAAACTTATTTTATTTCAGCTAGTCGCCAAACCAACATTTCTAATTTTCGTTTTGAAGTTGAAGTATTAAAATAACTCAAATAAACTAAAACTACAAACTTAAAAACTAAACAGACATTAAAAAATAATAAAAATTACAAAATTACTTGAACTCTAACATGAAAAATTAAAACAAAAAATATAAAAATAAAATCTAATTCAAAATATAACAAAACTATAACAGTACATCAATAAACTAATACTGGATATAAATCACTGAAGTGTAATGTAGTAGTAGGTGTCCGACACTGCTGGTACCTGACTATAAAATCTGAATGTGCCTCCTGCATGATCAGTTTCTCCGAGCGGATGTGTTCCTGCTGTCTCGTGTCCACAATGTGACGCTTCTTCAGGATCTTCATTGCAAATGTCTTCATCATATCGCTCTTGAGCTGCACCTGAGAACAAAACAAGGGAATTTCAAATTATTACTTCCAACTTTTTACTTGTCACACACACGCAAAAACCATATCTGAATGAACACAATATGAACCAAAGTCCAAGATGACATCATCATTTGTAGAAAAATCTACACTTTTACAAAATAAAAACAAATATTGCATTGAAAACACAATGTTCTGTGTTACCAGCTCAACACGTCCAAATCCTCCAACGCCAAGAGTGTCGATTATGTTGAAGTCAGACAGGTTTAGGTTGGAGAAGAATGCGTTCTCTGCCTCGTATCTGCATTTCAACAAGCAGAAAAAAGTAGAATAGACAAAAAGTGAATGGGAGGAAAACCGTACAGTTATTCCCTCTGTCTGTCTAGTCAAACCAAATCTTGATAAGCAAATCAAAACTCAAATCTCATGTAATTTTCATCACACTTTGTCTAGATCATAGCTCTGCATAAGCAAAATATATTCAGAAGCTTCAAAAGGTGCATTTTTAAACAGTATTGAATAGTAACAAAACATTTTTATTTAAACAGGATTATTTACGTGTGTTGGCTGGTTGCTTTTCCTTCGCTAGCCTATTATTATTATTATTATTATTATTATTTCAGTCCTGAAGGGCAAGGTAGAAGTACCTGATTGAGTCTATATTTTACTTACTTGCTTACTTTTTAATTATTTATTTTCTGTTATGTATAACCCCCAAAAAATAGGATAAAAAAATTTAGTATTTGGGGAAAATTATGAGTGACTTTTTGTTTATTTTGAGTGCAACCAAAAGGGTTTTGGCTGTGAAGATCAATGAGTTTGCAGCAGTTCACATTCATCAAAATATTTTTGTTCAGGACTGATAATTGCAATCATACAGATGATTTATTAGAGGTCCGAGTGGCATAAGGATTCTGTAACATTACAAATAAAATGCAGCTGGATGTCTGTTTGCAGACTCTGTCCTGTGACCTGTGATATTGTCATATTTTCCTCTAGTCAGAGTGCTTATAAGAGCCCATGATGCAGAACTGACTAATCAAATCCCTTCGCTTGAGCCATGCCCAATGACACGATTGAGCTGCTATTTAGCTTGGCAAAAACCGCTTTGCAGTGTCACACAGAGGTTACGATTTTCCATACACTGCCAAGGGTCCTAAAAACTAGTGCACATACAAAGCGTGCTTTAGATATTATTCAATCCTTTTCACATAATCAGTTATTAGGGTGGCAGGGTCAGAGATGTGCAGCGCTGGCATGTTCTGCAATGCACAAACAAGAGTGCAGTTTTGGAAAGAGGCATGGATACAAGCCAAAACTCCACACTAAGACTATAAACAGAAGAAATTCATTCCTCAGCTGCAAGCTGGAGATGTTTAATGTCTCACACCAGCTGCAGAGCTGGCAGATTCTACAGCAAGGGTGACAAAGACCCATTACAAATAAAGTAAAATATGGCCATTTTTTTTTAAATAATACTTAATAATATTAAGTAAAATAATACATTTAAAAATTCCTTATTTTTAATAAAATAATAATTATTTTAATAAATTTGGATTACATAAGGTGACTTTTTAATCCAGCTTTCAGCCCTTTCAGCCATCTAAAAACACCTGCATTCAAATGCATGTCGCATGTTTTAAGTCAATCAACCAAAGCATAACTGAGATTAAAACTCTCAAGGAGAAACAGGCATGTGTGTGACCATCAGGGAGAAAAAAAGGAAATTCATGTGACTGGTGCTAGCTTCCAGCCTTTTTTGTACTCATGCATGCTGATAAAACGGTCTGGCACCTAGCAACACTGACATGAATTTCACATTTCTGCTGGACAATTTACTGATATTTTATGCCTGAAGAATCAACAAAATCAGTTTTAAAACTCCTTAGATTAAAATATAAATCTGGGAGGCATTTGCTGATTAGGCACATGTGATGCTCCAGGCTCATGTTTTTTCTTAATTTATTGTAGGTGAAATACAGTTAATTTGATTGACCACAAGGTGGCAATATGGAGCTTTATGGGTTCTGTATGGACACCATCTACTGTATTTTGCAATGCTTTGATTTCCATTGTACGTGCATTACTGCAAGTAAAAGTGTATTTTTTTAATAGAAGGATAAGTAAAAATTAATTGTATTATGATTAATAATAATAAAAATTTAATTAAATTATACATATTATTTAAATTAATATGTTAAAAGTTAAAAATAATTTATAAGTTAATATATTCATTTATAATAATAAGTAAAATATTTTCGAATTATTTGAATTATTTGCGAACGTTTATTGAACTAATAAATATTTTAATAAATTTGGTTTGGATAGAGTTATATTTGGTCTTTTGTCTTTGCAATGTCTTGATTTCAATTGTACATGCATTACTGCATATATATATATATATATATATATACACACACACACACAACCAGTCAAAAGTATTTGAACAGTAAGATTTTTAATTTTTTAAAGAAGTCTTTTCTGCTCACAAGCCTGCAAGAAATTATAGAAATTAATCAAAAGTGCTTTAAATGCTTTAAATTGATCAAAAGTGATGATAAAGACATTTATAATGTTACAAAAGATTTCTATTTCAGATAAATGCTGTTCTTCTGAACTTTCTATTCAAAGAAACCTGAAAAAAATCTACTCAGCTGTAGATTTTCAACATAATAATAATAAAATGTTTTTTGAGCAGCAAATCAGAATATTAGAATGATTTCTGAAGTATCATGTGACTGGAGTAATGATGCTAAAAATTCAGCTTTGAAATCACAGGAATAAATTTTAATGTTTTGCTGTACTTTGGATCAAATAAATGCAGGCTTGGTGAGCAGAAGAGACTTCTTTAAAAACCTTAAAAATCTTACTGTTCAAAAACATTTGACTGGTAGTGTACACACGCATAAATAACTGCATACACAGGTGCATCTCAATAAATTAGAATGTCGTGGAAAAGTTAATTTATTTCAGTAATTCAACTCAAGTTGTGAAATAAATTCAATGCACACAGACTGAAGTAGTTTAAGTCTGTGGTTCTTTTAATTGTGATGATTTTGGCTCACATTTAACAAAAACCCACCAATTCACTATCTCAACAAATTAGAATACTTCATAAGACCAATAAAAAAAAAAACATTTGTAGTGAATTGGCCTTCTGGAAAGTATGTTCATTTACTGTATATGTACTCAATACTTGATAGGGGCTCCTTTTGCTTTAATTACTGCCTCAATTCAGCGTGGCATGGAGGTGATCAGTTTGTGGCACTGCTGAGGTGGTATGGACAAACTGAGTTTCACAATTTGAGTTGTATTACTGCATATATAAGTCAAGAGGAGTGTTCAAAAGTCAATATTTTTGCATTTCTGTTTGGTGCCACTAGTGATGCAGAAATGGCACCTTAAGTACAGGAGAGCTGAACACACTCGTCTCATTAGAGTGTTCTCTATCTGTCAACGTGGCAGCTGGAGATTTATTTACAGGTTTATAGTTTAGATCACGGGGGATGCAGTGCAGGAGGTGACAGCTGTAGATGTGTCTTAATAAGCTTTAATCTATGACAGTCACACAGGTGACAGACACCTCTTCATTATTCATCAGAGCTCATTTACATTGCAGATGAGCAAATAAGAGGAAAAAAAGTTTCTATTTCGGTTCAGATATGACACAGAAGAGATTTTTGAAGTGGGAAATGAGTTTCTGAACTATCCTAGAATCCCTCTTTCTCTCTCTGTCTGATATTCTCTCTGTGAAATGTGATAAGGTTTCACATTTCTCTGAGTGGATTATTTTCTCATCGCCGCACAATGATTGCATCACTTTCTCATCATGTTTCTTCAGATCATGAACAGTTGCTGGTTCTTATATAACATGTCTTCTGCATTCTAGCACAGCCTTTTCTGCTTTACAGTTCTAGAGTTACAGTAAACATCCTTGAGCCGCCCTTTGACAACTGCATTGTAATTGTTGCCATTGTTGCTAGACTTTTGCGTTTTACTATTAACAACTTGAAGGAAGAAACAGACTAACTAATATGTAAAGTGACCAGCCACATTTCACATGTCTTATGTGATATTTAGAAGCAGCAAAATCTAAAATTAGACATGGGCTACCGTTTGGGGTCAGTAAGATTTATATATTCATTATTTCTTTTATTCATTATTAAGGATGCATTAAATTGATGAAAAGTGACAGGAAAGACATTTGTAATGTTATAAAAGATTTATATTTGAAATAAATGTTGTTCTTTTGAACTTTCTATTCATCAAAGAATCCTGAAAAAAATGTTTCAAGGTTTCCACAAAAATATTAAGCAGTGCAGCTGTTTTCAACATGATAATAACAAGAAAATGTTTCTTGAGCAGCAAATCAGCTTATTAGAATGATTTCTGAAGGATCATGTGACACTGAAGACTGGGGTAATGATGCTGAATATTCAGCTTTGCACCACAGGAATAAATTACATTTTAAAATGTATTAAGATTGAAAACACCACTTGAATAATTTATGCTTAAATTGTATTTTAAAACTGTTTTTACTGTATTTCTGTTCACATAAATGCAGGCTTGATGAGCATAAGAAACTTCTTTCAAAAACACTGAAATATCTTACTGACCACAAACTTTTTGGATGGCAGCATAACCCTGTACTCAACAACATTTTGTCTCAAACAAAACAAAACAAACTGGCAAATACAGTGACTACCGTAGTTCTTCCTCAAAAGCGAAACTGTAACAGTTTGGAAGCTTGTAAATATGACTTTGTTTCTCACCACATACCAACTGATAAACCTGGTTGTAAAATTGTAAAAAAGCTAACAGATTAGTGGAGCAACTTTTCTGTGCATCTTAACTAACTTAACTAACATACTGTCCACAATGCTTTTGAAAGTGTTATGTCATACCATAAAAAGAGAAATTGTCTTTGTGGTGAAGTGGTAATGAAAAAAAAAAAAAAAAGGTTTCTTATTTTGTACATTTCAAGAATCCTTGACTATTATTATAAATGGACTTGGGGAAGAAAACGTAATAATAACATGTCTTCAAAGATGATTTCACCTACTTTGCTTTTGCCTCTGCGTCTTCACTGCCTTTGTTGGATACATCTTCCAGACCTCCAATCAGGTGTTTGTATGAGCTGAAAAGAATGGCACAAACAGCATATTTAGAAAGATTTCATCTTTATGACAAATACATTAGTGTTCAGGAAAACAGCAATATTGTGAAATATTACAATTTGAAATAATTGTTTTCAATATATATACACACACACACACACACATAGGAGTGTGTGATATTGACAAAAAATAATATCTCTATATTTTCTGGGATTTTATCGATAACGATAATTAGACGATATTTTGCTGAGTCTGTTATTGTGCTGGTATCTTAAACTGACTTCTTAAGTTTTTGATATTCTTTATTTTCTGTGTGGTGGTCAGTTCACACTGATAGAAATTGATTATTTTCAATAAGTTTTATTTGATTTTTACCTTTTATTGGCATTTTTACCTTTATAAAACCATTTTTTCTAAAAGTGTGCATTATCTTTTATGTCAAATTCTTACATTTAATCTGTGAATTAGAATAAGACTGTTGGGCTGTTACTAAGCAAATGAATCAACAAAATCAGTATCAACAAAATTCATCTTTGCAATGCAGAGGAAACACAGAAGCTGCATGTGAAGTGGTGTTTAAATATATTTATACACTGTTTAATGCAGGACATTAATGCATTTAACCTGCAGTTACAAATGCAAAAATAATGTTTTGATATATTAAACATAAAACATTGAATATTAATATTTGACATTATTTAAATAATAAAAAGATACTTTAAATATGAAATTGAAACCGCATTGACTGTTTATGCTCTATTTCGCCAACTAATATAATTCCAATTTGCGTCTCTGAGCAACATGACGCTGTTTTGTTCCTGAATGAATCAACCGTTTAAATGATTCGATTCAATCGCAATGACTCACTTATTAACAGTGACTTGCTGCCACCTACTGACAGTTTTAATTTCACATTTAAAGTATCTTTTCATTTTTTAAAATAATTTCAAATATCAGTATTCAACGGTTTATGTTCAAAATATCAAAACAGTAGTAATGCATTTGTAACTGCAGGTTAAAGACATTCATGTCCTGCATTAAACAGTGTGTAAATGCATCTAAATGCCCTTTCTGATGCAGTTTCTGTTTTTTCTCTGCATTGCAAAGATTAATTTTGTCAATACTTATTTAATTTGCTTGGTAACAGCCCAAATGACTTATTATTCTAATTGACTGATTCAATTTAAGAATTTGACTGAAAAGATGATGCACACCTTTAGAAAAAATGGCTTTATAAAGGTAAAATGCCCATAAAAGGTAAAAATCAATTTAAACTTATTGGAAATGATTAATTTCTATCACTGTTGTGAACTGATCACCACACAGAATATGAAGAATATCAAAAACTTTAGGAGTCAGCTGTCCACGGTAGTCCTTAAGATATCAGCACAAGACACTCCGCAAAATATCATCTAATTGTTGTTATCGATAAAATCCCAGAAAATATTGATATATATTTTTTTGTCAATATCGCACACCCCTATGTGTGTATGTTTGTGTGTATATTAATATATTTAATGTTTTGTTTAGAAAAAATAGGAGGTGCTCTTTTTTCCACTTGAGCCCCTGCCCCTCAAAATGTCTGTGCACGTCCCTGCTTACAACTGATGACAATTTGATTAAAGACACGTCTAACGTGAGAACATATCAGCACACAACTGCCATTTATCTTTAGAGAATGAACCCATTTAAAGTTTATCTATCCATCAAATGACTCTTAATTATTATTTCATGTCTCTTACTTAATTTAGAAAGTCAGTACTAATGTATAGTGAAACTTTTATATAAATGAAATACTCCACATTGAATTGTACCATAATCAGCTGTCACACAGATGGCTGATGGTTTGAGTCTCAGTCAGACAGGAAAGAGAGTTTTCCCCGCCGGAGGGCACATATGCGCTTCTCTCTCTCTGTCTCTCACTCTTTCCAGCTTATTGACACACGTGACACTTTAGCTATTTAGGTTGAGCTTGATTTATTGACTTCTATAAGGGAGCAGATAAGCACTTCGAACCCACAGATTCTGTGTTCCACACACACACAAATAGAAAGATCAGTGTAAAATCCACAGATGTTCAATGAATTGGAAAACCTGGACTGAATTACTTCTGGTGTAATGTCAATGACACTTGTGATGTTTTAAGCAGCAGAAACTCTTGCAACAGGATAAATGTGACATATACTCACTCTCTGTCAATCACAAGGCAGGTAACAGACTCTGCTGCGATGACATTAGCTGTTCTGATATCCTCCCTGTTCAAAAAACACAGACGCAGTACAGAGAAAATTCATGTTATAATGTTATTGATAATGATATATACAGGTGCATCTCAATAAATTAGAATGTTGTGGAAAAGTTCATTTATTTCAGTAATTCAACTCAAATTGTGAAACAAGCATGTTAACAGAAAGTTGAGTGGAAGGAAAAAGTGTGGAAGAAAAAGATGCACAACCAACCGAGAGAACCGCAGCCTTATGAGGATTGTCAAGCAAAATCGATTCAAGAATATGGGTGAACTTCACAAGGAATGGACTGAGGCTGGGGTCAAGGCATCAAGAGCCACCACACACAGACGTGTCAAGGAATTTGGCTACAGTTGTCGTATTCCTCTTGTTAAGCCACTCCTGAACCACAGACAACGTCAGAGGCGTCTTACCTGGGCTAAGGAGAAGAAGAACTGGACTGTTGCCCAGTGGTCCAAAGTCCTCTTTTCAGATGAGAGCAAGTTTTGTAATTCATTTGGAAACCAAGGTCCTAGAGTCTGGAGGAAGGGTGGAGAAGCTCATAGCCCAAGTTGCTTGAAGTCCAGTGTTAAGTTTCCACAGTCTGTGATGATTTGGGGTGCAATGTCATTTGCTGGTGTTGGTCCATTGTGTTTTTTGAAAACCAAAGTCACTGCACCCGTTTACCAAGAAATTTTGGAGCACTTCATGCTTCCTTCTGCTGACCAGCTTTTTAAAGATGCCGATTTCATTTTCCAGCAGGATTTGGCACCTGCCCACACTGCCAAAAGCACCAAAAGTTGGTTAACGACCATGGTGTTGGTGTGCTTGACTGGCCAGCAAACTCACCAGACCTGAACCCCATAGAGAATCTATGGGGTATTGTGAAGAGGAAAATGAGAAACAAGAGACCAAAAAATGCAGATGAGCTGAAGGCCACTGTCAAAGAAACCTGGGCTTCCATACCACCTCAGCAGTGCCACAAACTGATCACCTCCATGCCACGCCGAATTGAGGCAGTAATTAAAGCAAAAGGAGCCCCTACCAAGTATTGAGTACATATACAGTTAATGAACATACTTTCCAAAAGGCCAACAATTCACTAAAAATGTTTTTTAATTGGTCTTATGAAGTATTCTAATTTGTTGAGATAGTGAATTGGTGGGTTTTTGTTAAATGTGAGCCAAAATCATCACAATTAAAAGAACCAAAGGCTTAAACTACTTCAGTCTGTGTGCATTGAATTTATTTAATACATGAGTTTCACAATTTGAGTTGAATTACTGAAATAAATGAACTTTTCCACGACATTCTAATTTATTGAAATGCACCTCTACATAAACAAATATATGACTATTAATGAAGATTTTAAAAATCTTAAAATAATTATATATATTATCAATTAAAATAAAGATATTATAAATTAAAATATTATAAGTAAAATATATTTGAAATTATTTTGATTCTAAAACTATTAAAATAATTACATTTAGATCGTTATAGATAAACATATATATTAATATTAATTCAAATATTAAAGCTATAAAAATGAATAAGTATCTTAAATATAAATAATTACAAATTTATAATAATATTAAAATTATACATAAATATTACAATTAATTATAGTAACAAAACAACACAGATAAAAATAACACAAAATTATCAAAACTACATTTTAGCTTCTTTAATGTCATCCTTCAATTTCCTCTCTCTCTCTCTCTCTCTCTCTCTCTCTCTCTCTCTCTCTATATATATATATATATATATATATATTTATAAAGAGAAATACAAATTTATAATCAATGTATATGCACAATTTATATTAGTTCACAAAATGAAAATTAATTCATGAGTCAAATAAGTTACTAAAAGTTATTAAAATATCAATATTTAGCAGTTTCAACTCTGATTAAAGAGTTAAGCCAGCTTGCCTCAAAGTTTGCTGATTGTCCTCTTCCTCACTGTCACCCCATTCGCAGTCATCAGAGTCTGAATCCCACTCTGACCTCATGATACTTTGCGTATTCACTTACCGTCTGACCTGAGCACAGCTATACGCGCACATATACTACTACAGTACAGTATACTTCTATTCACACTGAAACAATCACTATGTGACATCTGTCCCATCATTGGCAGTTCTATCCAGAGGAAGAGCTCTCACACACGACTCTCCAAAAGCAAAAAGGGCTGGACACTAAACAGTAAACGCACACCCAAACACACATGCACGCGCAGTGTCTGCTCCTGTGTCCAACTGGAAATACTGCGGGACACCACACACAAACACACACAGACACACACACCGGATCCATTTCCAGCGAAACACACTTGTACTTGCAGAGGTGAGAATTCTTCACAACACATCAGCTATAAAGCTGTCACAGCACAAATACACAATAACGCTACTGCAAAGGTCACAGCTGCTGTGCAATATTACTGAACACAGAGAGACAGAGGAGAAGAGGAAAATCAGTCTTCATTTACTCACTTTCAATGACGTTCTAAACCAATATAAATTTCATTCTGTTCAATGTGTGAATTTATATATATATATATATATATATATATATATATATATATATATATTTATATTGTATTTTATGATATTTTGTATTTTATGTGTTAAATTTGTAAGTTGTTTTTAAATTTAGTCTTAGTCCTGTGTGAAATGTCAGTTTTACTCTTTGACATGTTTAGCCAACCAGTGCTGTTTTTGTTTAGTCTAGTTTTAGTTGACTAAAGGTCTGGGAATTTTAGCCTAGTTTTAGTCAAAGAAAACTATTAGTCATGCTGCATAATGGTTAAACTGATAATCATAATTATTTTGCTCAATTATAATCACAATTACTGATCATGATTGCCATCTGAGAAATATTATCAGAATTATTGTTATTATTGTTATCACTTTCACCTATAAGCACAAATAAAATGTCAGCTCTTATACACTTATCTTACATCATCTAAATTATCCTAAATTAACTTATTAAAGTTTCCTAAATTATCATATAAATGAACACTCTCTACATTATGAAAACCAGTAAAACTAAAAAGCTTCTCTCAAAAGCTAAAGCAGTGAAATTCTTCATATTAAATCCAATGAATCCAAATTCTTTTCCATTAAAACAACAACAAAAAGACTTTGTATTGTGGCACAGAGGTTGCGTAAGTGTATTTATTCAGCAACTACTGTACAATATATAATCAACATCTATGTTTGGATTTATTAAAGTTCATGACCAGTGTTAGGAAGGTTACTTTGGAAAAGTAATAGGTTACAGATTACACAATTTAAAATGTAATAAGCAGTGTAACTCTTTCAATTACTTTATTAAAGTAAAGTAACTGATTACAATTGATTCGACTTTTTGATTACTTTTCTAAATTTCTAACAAATGTTTTCAACTGTTACTCATTTTGAAAAATTAAAGTAGGCCAGGTTAACAGTTACAGTAGTACTCAACACTGATTACTGTCAGACTTTCAAAATCCTTCATCATTTGAAGATATAATCATTTAATTTTAAAGCACAACCACCACAAATCAGACTTTATCACCTCTTTTTACTTTAAGTATGTATTTAACCTCAGAACGATCTCAAAGTCATAACAAGAAATAGTTTAATAGCTGCGATACTGTTTTTGAAATCAAATATTTGCATAGCTATGACAGAAAACACTGGCATCTAACAATGCTTTGGGGAAAAAAAAAAACAGTTAATCTTAAAAAAATAAAGCATATACATGAACCCAAATAGGAAATAAAACCGTTATCAACATGTGTCCTATTCTGTGTCCTAAACTCCTGAAACATTGGTGTCTCATATTTTAATGCAGTGAATACAGTTTGGGAAAGAAATCAATCAAATCTGTGTGTGTGGAAATATTCAGATGTAACCTCCTTTGTAATAGTTAACATTTTCATAAGTAACTGTAATTTAAATTACACTTTTTTTCTCAGTAACTGTAACAGATTACAGTTAAATTTATTTTGTAATTAAATTACATAATTCCATTACATGCAACTAGTTACTCCCCAACATTGTTCATCACTAAGAAGGTTTTGATAGCAGATTTGTTTTTCTTGACTGCCATCCCCAATATGAAAAGTCTATATTTTTTTCTCTTTTTATTGAAGAAAATGTAGATATTTTGGATATAAAGAGTTTTTTTTTATATATTAAACTACATTTTAGTCTCAGTATTGCATCTTGATGTAGTGCAGCTAGTTTGTAATGAAAAGTTTTTAGTTTTTATGAAAAGTCATATGGGTTTGCGATGTCATGAGAGTATAAATAATGACAGAATTTTCATTTTTGGGTGAATTATCCCAGGTGTGTGGGTCAGTGTGCTGTAAGTGGGACACGTTCACCTGCTTGAGGAAACACAGCATATAAAAAAACAACACCATCAGCGCTGCCAAACGTGTCTGTGAACCAATCAGGTGTCAAATGCTTCAGAATGCACATAGACACGCATGAATTTAATCTCAGGATCAAGAGATTCTTTTATCAAGTTTGGGACACTGTTAATGATCCCTGTAAAGCGCGAGCCAACCACACAAGGTTTCTGCCGTACACAAGGGCACAGCGTGAGCTCTTATAGGACAGCATTTAATTGATCTCTGAGGAATCGGACTGACCATGCACAATGTTCTGGCCTATATTTCCCCTCCGATCACAACCTCGCAGCTCGCATCAGAAAACTGCCGAGCAGGACACCTGATACACAACGGAGCATATCAACATGCTCTCAGGATCACTGTTTCCTAGTAACACAGCCAAACGCAGGATTATAATCAGGGTAAACAGTCCCCTTAAACCAGACACCACTACAGAAAAAGAATAGAATAGAACAAAATAAAGCACACTTAAACAGAACAAAACAGAATAGAACAGAGCATGATGAACATGAAGAGAATAGAATAGAAATTAATAGAATTAAAGGGATAGTTCACCCAAAAATGAGAATTAGGTCATTATTATCTTACCCTGTTGATGTTTTAATGCCATATGGCCTTCTTTTTATTTTTAGACCACAAAAAGAGAAATAATTTAAAAAAAATGTCCTGTTCATGTTCATCCATATAAGTCCATGGAAGTAACTAGCAACGAGATTCAAACTTTAAAGAAAAAGTTAAGGTTAAGCTAAAGTATCACATAATGATCCCATGTGACTTTGGCACACTCTCCAAGTGTTCTGAGGGCATGTGATAAGGTTAAAAAAAATAATTATATATATACGGAAAGTATTCAGATATGTATGGAAAGTATATATATGTACGGAAAGTATTCAGACCCCCTTAAATTTTTCACTCTTTGTTATATTGCAGCCATTTGCTAAAATCATTTAAGATCATTTTTTCCCTCATTTATGTACACACAGCACCCCATATTGACAGAAAAACACAGAATTGTTGACATTTTTGCAGATTTATTAAAAAAGAAAAACTGAAATATCACATGGTCCTAAGTATTCAGACCCTTTGCTCAGTATTTAGTAGAAGCACCCTTTTGATCTAATACAGCTATGAGTCTTTTTGGGAAAGATGCAACAAGTTTTTCACACCTGGATTTGGGGATCCTCTGCCATTCCTCCTTGCAGATCCTCTCCAGTTCTGTCAGGTTGGATTGTAAACGTTGGTAAACAGCCATTTTTAGGTCTCTCCAGAGATGCTCAATTGGGTTTAAGTCAGGGCTCTGGCTGGGCCATTCAAGAACAGTCACGGAGTTGTTGTGAAGCCACTCCTTCGTTATTTTAGCTGTGTGCTTAGGGTCATTGTCTTGTTGGAAGGTAAACCTTCGACCCAGTCTGAGGTCCTGAGCACTCTGGAGAAGGTTTTCGTCCAGGATATCCCTGTACTTGGCCGCATTCATCTTTCCCTCGATTGCAACCAGTCGTCCTGTCCCTGCAGCTGAAAAACACCCCCACAGCATGATGCTGCCACCACCATGCTTCACTGTTGGGACTGTATTGGACAGGCGATGAGCAGTGCCTGGTTTTCTCCACACATACCGCTTAGAATTAAGGCCAAAAAGTTCTATCTTGGTCTCATCAGACCAGAGAATCTTATTTCTCACCATCTTGGAATCCTTCAGGTGTTTTTTTAGCAAACTCCATGCGGGCTTTCATGTGTCTTGCACTGAGGAGAGGCTTCCGTCGGGCCACTCTGCCATAAAGCCCCGACTGGTGGAGGGCTGCAGTGATGGCTGACTTTCTACAACTTTCTCCCATCTCCCGACTGCATCTCTGGAGCTCAGCCACAGTGATCTTTGGGTTCTTCTTTACCTCTCTCACCAAGGCTCTTCTCCCCCGATAGCTCAGTTTGGCCGGACGGCCAGCTCTAGGAAGGGTTCTGGTCGTCCCAAACGTCTTCCATTTAAGGATTATGGAGGCCACTGTACTCTTAGGAACCTTAAGTGCAGCAGAAATTTTTTTGTAACCTTGGCCAGATCTGTGCCTTGCCACAATTCTGTCTCTGAGCTCTTCAGGCAGTTCCTTTGACCTCATGATTCTCATTTGCTCTGACATGCACTGTGAGCTGTAAGGTCTTATATAGACAGGTGTGTGGCTTTCCTAATCAAGTCCAATCAGTATAATCAAACACAGCTGGACTCAAATGAAGGTGTAGAACCATCTCAAGGATGATCAGAAGAAATGGACAGCACTTGAGTTAAATATATGAGTGTCACAACAAAGGGTCTGAATACTTAGGACAATGTGATATTTCAGTTTCTTTTTTAATAAATCTGCAAAAATGTCAACAATTCTGTGTTTTTCTGTCAATATGGGGTGCTGTATGTACATTAATGAGGAAAAAAATGAACTTAAATGATTTTAGCAAATGGCTGCAATATAACAAAGAGTGAAAAATTTAAGGGGGTCTGAATACTTTCCGTACCCACTGTATATATATATATATATATATATATATACACACACACACACATACATATAATTTATTATTTAGCGAAAATCTTGACTTTTGTCATTGGTCTTCTGTGAATGACTGTGTGTTCATGAGACCGTATTAAAGCATCAGTTCACTCTGGCTTGCCCAGGAAAAGTACACAAACACAAGAGAAATCAAATCTATCAAAACACTTCACTAAATATAATGCCTAGAAAAGTATACAACCATACATGTACTTCTTTGAGGTGAATATCTCTTGACACATGTAAATTCAAGAACTTGCTTTGGGCAAAACAGATATTTACCTCAAAAAGAAAGTATATGCATATTTTTTTTTTAGGAGCCCTGTTTCATATTATGCTTCATTAATCTTAATTTCCCGATATGGTGCACTTGTATGCAGACCAACAGCCGAAGTAAGAATTTTCGGTAACACTTTATTTTAAGGACCAGTTCTCACTATTAACTAATTGCTTATTAGCATTCCTATTAGTAACATATTGGCCATATATTAATACTTATAAAGCACATATTAATGTCTTATTCTGCATGACCGTATTTTAGATCACTTAATCCACCCATACCTAAACTTAACAACTACCTTACTAACTATTAATAAACAGCAAATTAGGAGTTTATTGAGGGAAAACTCCTAGTTAATAGTGATTATGTGTTCCCTATTCTAAAGTGTTACCGAATTTTCTATAAATTTTGGTTAGTTTTCATATCGTATGCCTTCAGAACACTTGCAAAATAAGTCACCAGGGACCACTCTGTGATACTTTTGCTTTTTTCACGTATTTTATATGGACGAGCATGAGCAGGACATTTTTAAAAAATTAAAATGACTGAAAATTACTGTAAAAAAATAATGACTGAATTTCCATTGTAGGGTGAATCATTCCTTTAAGCAAGTTAAATCAGATTAGAATAGAATAGAATAGAATACATAAGAATAACTGATGATGTCTGGTTTATATTCGCATACCTCTGATTGAACTCATTTAAACATGTTGGTTGCTCCAATGCATGTGGAACTGTCATAGTCAGAGTTTTTGATTCTCTGGAAAAAAAAAGCCAAAAAAAAAGCCAAAAAAAAACAAAAAAAAAACAACTAGAAAGCTCCCTGGAAAAATATTTTGTTTAATATAACTCCTGAATAAACCTGTTTTTACTCAGTCATAAGAGAGAGTGAGAAAACAGTGCTTTTAAATATTGTGTGAAGGTAATGTGTTGTGTTTGCTATGCAAGCACAACCACTTTAAACAGTTTATGATTCCAAGACGTCTTACAATTCCAAGAGTGCTTTTATCAGCAGCCACAAGATGGCACCACATCCTTTAAAAACTAATATCTCACAAAAATCTTCCCAGGTCACATTTCACCACATGAGCAAAATACATTTTTTCATGTTTCATGTTATTATTATAACAATTGTCTTCCACGTTTTCATTGAGAAGCATTCATTCCTATAATGCATTAAGATTTTTTAATAATTCTCAAGTGATTGTTATCCAGTTCTTATCAATGAAATGTATTATTATAAATATATTTTTTTCATTAAAGTAACAAGAATGAGATTTTCTGCATTAAATTTTGTTTTTGGAAGGTGTAAATATCATAACTGACATGAAAATAATGTCAAAAAGCAACAAATAGTTCTAAAAATAGACTTTTTTCCTTTAAGCATATGTGAACCTTATAAAACCTTGACAGGTTATGAACTGTCATGGATGTGCCTCCAAATATCCAGTTTGGAGTTTAAATTTTGTATTAACTCTGACTTTAACAGTAGTGTAGAGGACAGTCTCACCCTTGTAGGGCTTTTTCCCCAAACGAGTCTCCTTTCCCCATAGAACGCAAACAGGCGGGCTCCTGACCCGCACAGTCCTCTCGAGTCATCGTCACCTGAAGAGGGGTGAGAACAAAAGGGAAGAGATATTAGCATGGGATCATCTTCACAGCATCACTGCTTGCACTGTGCACTGAAATAGACTTACCTTTCCTTTACTGATAATGAAGAATGTGTCTCCTCTTGCCCCCTGGCGAATGATGTAGTCGCCATCCTCATAGTGGGTCTACAAGAGAGAGAAAATTGAGGATGTGAAGATATGGAAAAAGATGATGGAGAAAAATAAAGGTGACACTTTCTATGAAGAGGGTATGAATAGAGGGTGTGCAGACACAAGACCTAGCAGATTTCTAAATAGAAAAGAGGCAGCACAACATCTCTCTGTCCCTCAGTGTGCTAAGACCTTGACCTCCAGACACATCAGTCTGAAATCAGATATGACCAGCACCACAAAGACTCTGACACAAGCAAACACTTTGTTCCAACATCACCTAGTGTCTGACCTCCAACAAAACAACCACATACACACCTGCAGTGACAGGAGAGAAATTTTTCATTTGTAATCCAGAAAATGATCATAAATTTAAAAAAAAAAAAACGTTCAAAACGTATCATTCATAACAACAAATGTTACCATGGTTTATTCTTAACAGTGTAAATTTAATCACATATTTTTTTTTACTTACTTGCTTGTGAGATATAAGGCCACAAATATTTTTTGTACGAATATATTACATTTAAATAATTTTTTTGTCCGAATTTTTATTATTTGCGACAGATTTCTGCTAAAAAAATTGTAATGGTCCTAAAACAATTTTTTTCTTTGTTAATGTAAAATTATATGTCCTGTATTTTGATATTTAATTAATAAAATGAATAAAAGTAAATGTTTATATGTCCTATATATATCAATTACTATATATGATGTAATTTTGTAGACATGTTTCAAAACAAGCAGACTTTGTTGCATTAATGCAGTTTTGGATATCCATGAATATCCAAGCTTAATGGCTATCCAGTTTTGAATATCCAATAAAAATTTATAAATGTCATAACTAAACATCACATGTACACATGATACGTACATAACATTTGAGAATAAAGTGTCCAAATAATGTCTTCATTTTGAACAGTATATCTATTATTTTATCATTTAACTTTTTTTTTTTTTTTTTTGCTTGAGTGTGTTTGTGTTGTTTTTATGTATGCAACTTGGTTTGACGTGCATACATTTTAAGTGTAGCTTAAATGTAAAAAAGTGCTGTTGTAGCTAGACTGTTTGATATAAGTGAATACTGCCCAATGGAAAGCACTCAAGTCAGTGTGAATATTAAGTCATTTTAAGATTCAGATATATCTGGATTCTAAATTCAGGCAGCTACACTGTATATGTGCAATTAATGGCGGAGTTTCATCAAATATAAGTGACCACAAAGATGATGACGGAAGGAAAGATTCTATCCATGTTTCCAGACTTTCATTCCCCACAGCCTCTGGCATAATTACATGCAAAATTAACATTTAAGTTCAAAAAGCTTTAGCAAATTTCAGTCTCTTTTAAGGTCAATTATTAGCTGAAGAGACTCCCTTCCACTCTGCAAATTAATAACATTTATTTAACAAATCGCATCACAAAAAAGGACTGGAATGAGAGTTTGACCTGAATTTAAATATTCACTGAGAAATCATGATTGACAGGTGAGTTATTTTAATGACACTGAGCTCACAGTGCCATTAAATACTCTCATTTTTTTATCTTACTTTCTCACATTTGATCTTCTGTTATTGTTTTGTTAGTGAACAACACATTAACATTAACATTATAAACATGTCTGCACCAGTGGGTCGAGATTTGCCTGGTTAGCATGAACAAGTTAACCTCTGCTGCTAGATGCCATTAATACACCCTTTAATTAATTTTAATTTTAATTTTAAAATTTGAATTAATATTAATTAATATTAGCAAGCAACAGTGCTGTCATCAGTAACTAAAAACTATTAAAATCATTTTTGTTACTCAAAATAAGATGAAAACTTGGAGAACCTGGAAAAAGTTAAAAACTATGTTGCTTTGGCAAATAACTGAAAAACGTTTAATTTGAAGTACTAAAATTCAAATATAAATTGATTGAAGCTAAATTAAGACATTCAAAAACAAAAACTAATAAAAAAATACAAATTAAAATAAAAATTAACAAACTAAAAATATAAAATCAACCCTAATTAAAAATATTAATTAATACTATAATTGTATTTAAATAATACTAAACTGGCAAGCAACATAAACACAGTGAATATTTCATTATATTATAGTAGATATAACGCACCAGAGATTAACATTATAATGTGTTTGTCAGGAACTGAGCTGTATCCACTCAAACCACTTTGCTGTCGATGTTTCATGGTTGCTGTCTAAACACTACAAATGATAATGCGAATGATAGACTAACTGATGACTAAGATATTCACAATGTCTACGGCTCATCTTTTCATGCTATTCTTGGATAAAACATTGATTTAGCTCCTTTGATGCTTTGCGCAAAGTGGACCTCATATGTCGATTGTCTGAGAACCAGTTATTCTCCATCTTATTCAGAGCAAGAGAGTATACAACTCTATGATTCACTCCACTACAACTTATTAAACCATGTGCATTCACTACAAGACAAGAAAGTCTAAAAATGCTCCCAAATTATTGATGGTATAAATAAGGAGCTTTTATAACTTGAGTTGTGAGACTTTCTTGCTGATAAACAGTCCCTGATGGAATCTGCAGATTTTTATTTTTTTTTTTCACAATTTCCAGGCATAAAAGTGAATAAATCAACATATTTCAACAGAAATGCATTTACATTTTCTTAGCAGGTGTTTTCTTAAAGTGTGCGATTTTTTTCAGTGTTAAGATACTTTATCCTTGTTCTGTGCAAAGACAACAATAAGTGGATCTGAGGTGTTTTTTGTAAAACACTGCTATTCAAAATATCATATTGCAGTAAAATAATGCAACATGCTACATTTTGTTAATTTATATAAACAAAATGAGAAGGTTTGTTGATCCAAAGTGCCAAATCTTTAAATAAAATAGGCTATCTTTTGTTCCCCTTTCAGTCGGTCACTCCGAGTCACGTCGGATGACCGACGAAATTGGGATCTCGCCAGAGAGACCAATCCACTTCGAGTGTAACTAAACGAGCCAATGGACATTGGCATGCGATTATTGCATCCAGCTGCCGCTGATCACAGCGTGAGCATAAGAGGCAGCTGATGCACCACATCAATTATCCTTTCGCTTCGGAGCCGAGCGGTAGTGAAGCTACTGCTCCCTTTCCCAAGAAGAGTGTTCTGTGAACGAGTGCGGGCGTTACGGTGCAGCAGCGGTGGTCACGGTGTCCGGGAGAGCAGAATCATCTTCCCGCTGGCAGCCACACTTGGAGTGTGCGGTGGCCAAACTCCCCTGCGTGCTTCAGCACCTCAAAAAAAAAAAAAAAAGAGCATTCTAAGAGCAAATTTCTCTAAGAGAGTACACGGGTGATCGCGTCTTTTTAAAGATGTCTTATCACCCGTGCGTTTCTGGCTGTGGTCGCTTCCTGGCGCCTCAGGACGGTCACGATTGCTGCCTCACGTGTCTGGGCATTCAGCACGCTGAGGAGGCTTTCGTGGATGGCTCATGTTCTTCTTGTGGGGACATGACCATCTCGGAGTTGCGTCTTAGACTCCGCTATGTCAAACATGGCGGAGTCCCTCTGCCTCTGCCGCGGTCCAGCGTGCGCGCCGCTGGGTCCGGTGGGGGCAGAGGTGATCTGAGGATTACGGTGAGGGCTTCCCCAAGTGGAGCTCCTCGCCCCTCAAGCACTCCGCAGCCGGTGGAGCTGCCGAAGGAGCGTGCTGGGCCCTCTGCTCGGGGTGCACCAGGCGTCTCCTTCGGTGGTCCCCCTGACGACCAGATGTCGATCACTGCATCGGAGGGCGGGCCCTCTCTCTCCGGGGATGACGACTCGGCTGCGCTGCCCCCTTCGGGTGTGGTAGCGTTGTCCGAGCCAGACCCAGAGATGACGGCCATGCTTTCCCGGGCCGCCGAGAATGTCGGGCTCGTGTGGAATCCACCACCGCGTCCCGATCCTTCGAGGCTGGACGAGTGGTTTCTCGGTGGGGGTCGCGCTGGTTCTCAGCGCCCCCCTCCGGTGCCATTCTTCCCGGAAGTGCACGAGGAGCTGACAAGATCGTGGAGGGCACCTTTCACTGCCCGAAACAAATCTTGTAGTTCTTCCGCTCTCACCACCCTCGATGGTGGAGCCGCTTTGGGGTATGCGGGCATCCCCTCGGTGGAACGGTCTGTGGCCATGCAACTATGTCCAACAGCCGCTTCCACCCTGCGGGGTGATCCGTGTCTCCCCTCACGGGCCTCTAAGTATTCGTCAGGTCTAACTGGCAGTGCTTATAGAGCCTGTGGGGAGGCGGCTTCCGCCCTCCACGCTATGGCGTTGCTGCAGGTCCACCAGGCCAAAGCACTGAAAGACCTGCACGAGGGTGGTCACGACCTGGCGGTTCTACATGAGCTGCGCGCTGCGACGGACCTCGCGCTACGAGCGACGAAGGTGACCGCACAGTCTCTGGGTCGTGCGATGTCCACGTTAGTGGTCCAGGAGCGCCATCTCTGGCTGTGTCTTGCTGACATGAGAGAGCTGGAAAAGGCACAGTTCCTGAATGCTCCCGTGTCACAGACCGGCCTTTTCGGCGACGCTGTCGAGAGCTTTGCCCAGCAGTTCTCGGCAGCCCAGAAGCAGACTGAGGCGATCAAACACATCATGCGCCGGAGGAAACCTGCTGCTTCCACTCCGGCTGCAGCCCCTCAGCCTGCTCGTCGCCGTGGGCGCCCCCCTGCGGCCGCCCCCGCTCCCGCGCAGCCGCAGCAGCCTTCCACCAGGCCGCGTCGTGGAGCCGGTCGCAGGCAGGACGCCCAGCCCGTCCAGGCCCCCGCCAAACCTGGCGGCAAGCGCAAGTGCAAGAGGCCCTGAGACGGGCGACCCAGAGATGGAGGAGACTGCTCTTCGGGAGATGGTGACCGCACCACTCCCTCCCCCGGTGGAGGGCCGGGTGGAGAATCCTGTGTTTCAGTTTGTTTTTGTTCCGCCGCTGGCCCAGCAGCCAGCGGTACCCAAAACATCAGTAAAAGAGCGGTTTCCTCAATCTCTGGGTCTCAAGAGGAGGAGAGTGGTGATCCGTGCATCACAGGATCGCTTCCCTCCTCCTCTCTCGCCAGCAGGCAGCAGGTGGTTGCCCAAGAGCACCCCTCCTGCCCATTCGTGGAACCAGGTAAGGGCAGTAGCACTCCATTCCCCGCTTCAAGTCGTCAAACGCCGGGCTGTCACAAGCCTCAAGCCGGGTTCCTGTGTCTCCTCCCATGCAAGGAGAAATCAGGTGAGTGCTACACTACACACCCAGACCCCGCCCCCTGCCGTCACAGGCCAGGCCGTCACAGGCCCTGGGGCCGGTCCCTGTGTTCCACCTCGCTGCCCCACCGCGGGCATGTCGGTGGGCCCGTTGGTTCCACTGGTGCGGTCTCTCGGAGCCTGGTTAGCGCTCCCCAGCCCGTCCCGGTGGCTCCTGCGGACCATCAGACTCGGCTATGCGATTCAGTTCGCCCGGCGTCCCCCCAAGTTCAGGGGCATCCGGTTCACGTCAGTCAAAGCCGTCGATGCCCCTGTCTTGCGCGCGGAGATTGCAGTCCTACTGGCGAAGGATGCAATAGAGCCGGTCCCTCCAGCCGATATGAGGTCGGGGTTTTACAGCCCTTACTTCATTGTGCCCAAGAAAAGCGGTGGGTTACGACCGATCTTGGATCTGCGAGTTTTGAACCGTGCACTTCACAAGATGCCGTTCAAGATGTTGACGCAGAAACGCATTTTTGGATGCGTCCGTCCCCTAGATTGGTTTGCAGCGATCGACCTGAAGGACGCGTACTTTCATGTTTCGATTCTTCCGCGGCACAGGCCATTCCTGCGATTCGCGTTCGAAGGTCGGGCATATCAGTACAAGGTCCTGCCCTTCGGGCTGTCCCTCTCGCCTCGTGTCTTCACCAAAGTCGCAGAGGCGGCCCTTGTTCCCCTGAGAGAACAGGGTGTGCGCATTCTCAACTACCTCGACGACTGGCTCATACTTGCACAGTCTCGAGAGCTGTTGTGCGCACACAGGGACCTGGTGCTCAGGCACCTCAGCCAGTTGGGCCTTCGGGTCAATTGGGAAAAGAGCAAACTCGTGCCAACGCAGAGGATCTCTTTTCTCGGCATGGAGTTGGATTCGGTCAACCAGACAGCACGCCTCACCCAGGAACGTGCTCAGTCGGTGCTGAACTGCCTCAAGACCTTATCAGGCAGGACAGCGGTCCCACTGAAACTCTTTCAGAGGCTCCTGGGGCATATGGCTGCAGCTGCGGCCATAGTTCCGCTCGGTCTGCTCCATATGAGACCGCTTCAGCACTGGCTCCATGGCCGAATCCCGAGGTGGGCGTGGAAACGCGGTACTCACCGGGTTCAGATTACACCGGCCTGCCGCAAGACCTTCAGCCCGTGGTCAGATCCTTCGTTCCTTCGGGCAGGAGTGCCCCTGGAGCAGGTATCCAGGCATGCTGTGGTATTCACGGATGCCTCGGCCACCGGCTGGGGTGCCACGTACAACGGGCACGCAGTATCAGGGGTTTGGACGGGCCCCCTTCTGCGTTGGCATATCAATTGCCTCGAGTTGCTGGCAGTACGCCTTGCCCTGTGCCGCCTCAGAGGGCGCCTTCGGGGCAGGGACGTTCTGGTCCGTACGGACAACACTGCGACCGTTGCCTATATCAACCGGCAAGGCGGTTTGCGCTCCCGTCGCATGTCGCAACTCGCCCGCCACCTCCTCCTCTGGAGTCAGAAGCATCTGAGGTCCCTTCGTGCCATCCACATCCCAGGAGTGTTCAATCAGGTGGCCGACGAGCTGTCTCGAGCGGCACTTCCTGGGGAGTGGAGACTCCATCCCCAGGCGGTCCAGCTGATTTGGAGTCGGTTCGGAGTTGCTCAGGTAGACCTGTTTGCATCTCCAGAAACCACCCACTGCCAGTGGTTCTACTCCCTGTCCGAGGCAACGCTCGGCACGGATGCACTGGCACACAGCTGGCCCCAGGGCTTGCGCAAGTATGCGTTTCCCCCAGTGAGCCTGCTAGCACAGACATTGTGCAAGATCAGGGAGGACGAGGAGCAGGTCCTGTTAGTGGCTCCATATTGGCCCAACAGGACCTGGTTCCCGGAACTCATGCTCCTCGCGACAGCCCCTCCCTGGCCGATTCCTCTGAGGAAGGATCTGCTTTCTCAGAGACGGGGCACCCTCTGGCACCCGCGTCCAGACTTGTGGAAACGTCATGTGTGGTCCCTGGACGGGACGCGGAGGTTCTAGGTGACCTGCCCCAGGAGGTAGCGCTCACTATCGCTTCAGCGCGAGCACCGTCCACAAGACGGGCCTATGCGCTGAAGTGGAACCTGTTCGTCGAATGGTGTTCCTCTTACCAGGAGGACCCCCGGAGATGTTCGATCAGAGCCGTGCTTTCCTTTTTGCAACAGGGGTTGGAGCGTAGGCTGTCCCCCTCCACCCTTAAAGTATATGTTGCTGCTATTTCTGCCCACCACGACCCCATAGAGGGGAGGTCGGTGGGGAAGCACGATCTGGACGTCAGGTTTCTTAGGGGGGCCAGGAGGTTAAATCCTCCGAGGCCTCCCTCCCTTCCCTCTTGGGATTTGGCTTTGGTGCTAAGAGCCCTACAAACTGCCCCCTTTGAGCCATTGCAGTCAGTCGAGTTGAAGTTTCTTTCTATGAAAACCCTACTCCTGACTGCATTGGCCTCAATCAAGAGGGTGGGGGACCTGCAGGCATTTTCGGTCGACGAGTCGTGCCTTGAGTTTGGGCCGGCTGACTCCAGTGCAACACTGAGGCCCCGGCCCGGCTATGTGCCCAAGGTTCCTACCACGCCCTTCAGGGACCAGGTAGTGAGCCTGCAAGCGCTGCCCCTGGAGGAGGCAGACCCAGCCCTAGCTTTGCTCTGTCCTGTACGCGCACTGCGTCAGTACGTGGATAGAACTCAGAGCTTCAGGACCTCAGAACAGCTCTTTGTCTGTTACGGAGGACAGCAGAAGGGGAAGGCTGTCTCCAAGCAGAGGATGGCCCACTGGATAGTGGATGCCATCACCTTGGCCTATGAAGCACAAGGTGTGCCCTGCCCGCTCAGGTTGCGTGCTCACTCCACTAGGGGTGTCGCATCGTCCTGGGCGCTGGCTCGTGGTGCCTCGCTAGCAGACATCTGTAGAGCTGCGGGTTGGGCGACTCCCAACACGTTCGCTAGGTTTTATAGCCTACGTGTCGAACCGGTTTCCTCCTGTGTTCTCACCTCAAACGGGTAGTGGCACTGAGAGGGCCGGCTCGGAGTCGGCTTGCGGCGTCCTTACGCCTAAATTCTCCAGAGAGTTCCTTAACCAGGCAAACCCTGTTGAGTCCTCCAGCACTCCGGCGTCCGGACACGGCGGAGCGTCCGGCGCCAGGCCTTCAGCCAATGAATTCTTGAAATCTGGTGCGAGGCTAGTGCCCATATGAGAGACCCTGTCGGGATCCCATATGTGTATTCCACGGTATTCTTATTGGAGCCGTGTTTCCCCTGGCGGACCACGTTCTGCCATCTCTAAAGATGCAGCCTGAGCCATCTCAGAGACTTCCATGTGCAAAAGGGCCCCTGGGTTACTTCACATGTTTGAATGTCACTTAAACCCCCTTTGGGAGGAGGTGACTCCGCAGTGTGCCTCTTCCAAGTGGAAGGGCACGCTTCCCAGTGTTATCCTAGTCCTACTGTTTGGGTTACTCAAGGAACACCAGTAGTTGACCTTCTCTGTGTAGAGCCCGGTCCTATCGTCTGCCTTATAGGAAGGGTCAGGAGCCCTACACAGGGCACTGGAAGGGGCAGCTCCTGTGGCGCTTTGGTAGGGATCCCAATTTCGTCGGTCATCCGACGTGACTCGGAGTGACCGACTGAAAGGGGAACGTCTCGGTTACGTATGTAACCCTCGTTCCCTGAAGGAGGGAACGGAGACGTCACGTCCCGTCGCCACAGTCGCTGTACCACCGCTGAGCTGCCGGGTCGCCGGCTCGGCTCCTCAGCGAAAACATAATTGATGCGGTGCATCAGCTGCCTCTTATGCTCACGCTGTGATCAGCGGCAGCTGGATGCAATAATCGCATGCCAATGTCCATTGGCTCGTTTAGTTACACTCGAAGTGGATTGGTCTCTCTGGCGAGATCCCAATTTCGTCGGTCATCCGACGTGACGTCTCCGTTCCCTCCTTCAGGGAACGAGGGTTACATACGTAACCGAGACGATTCCTTTAATATGAGTTTATCTAACTAACAAAAATTCCAAATAAATAAGCTATAAGCTAGAGTGGTGCTTGTAAAATTTAACTGTTGAGCAATCAGTGCACAAAGATGTAAATGCTTAGATTTTATAACAGTTGTGTTTGCTTAAGGATCAGGAATATCTCTAACCTCCTCAAGGACATCAGCCAGCTTGCTCAGTATTTCTTCTGAAAGACCCCGGAACGTCAAGACACTGTCAATGAGAGACAACTTACGTCATTACACTGTTAAAATGAAACAATCACATCTGTAAATGTGTGATGGATTAGAGCCTTATCCAAAGCTGAAGAGTCTTTTTGTATTTGTTAATGTTATGCAACTTCAGTGTTTCATGCTTCAAAATAACACAAGTGTTTCAAACTTTCAACACAACTTTCAACACTCTTTCATTTCCCACACTTCATGTAATTCAGTACTTATTCTCACTGTACATCGGGTGAAGTTTTAGTTTGACCTGATATGGTTAAAACAGCTGGTCACCATCACACATTGAAATAAACCCAGAGCTGCTCTCTGCCACAGAAACAACAATAATATCCCTCAATCACCATGATACAACATTTCTAAACATATCTGGTTATGTGTTGCGTAATGGAGGAAAAGGTTTGCGTCTGGCTAATCTGTACACGCTGAGCTAATTTGCCACAAAGCCAAGGCATTATCTACATTAGGTAATAAAAGCTGTAATTTATCTAAATCTAAATGAATCATGTTTAGGATGAGATGGCAGGAGAGGCCGACCAATTCGCTGTCCTTAGGGACCGTAGATTGTCCCTGATAAGATCTGGGCATCTTTGTCTGTTGCATTAGCAAACGCACACACGTATAAGGGGACGGACGGCGTCCATGTTTCACTGCCATGTGTCATGAGATAATCATACATCACTAACTGCTCCTGCATAAATATTTCACATGCCATAAAAAATTCAAGAGTCCGTTAAAGTCTCCTATTACAGTTTAGTGTAAGACTGCAGCAGAGAAACCTAAAGGTGGTACAGATACACACGGGCCATTCTGAGCTAATATTTGGTCTGAAATTGACAGGATCTTATTTTCTTTATCATTTTATCATGATAGGCTGCTGATGAACTTTCAAGAAATCATATTTTCCCCCATGAGATTCAAAGTACCAGGCCTGCAACCATCATAGACATAGGGGGATGCATCCACTCAATATTCAGCAACTGTGAATAAGCCTCGCAAAGCACCAACAGATATTAAATTTTACAAATATTTTTTACTTTATATATGTTATTTATGTACTGTAATATGAATAGATCGTTATAGTATTCACCCAGTCATAAAATCACAGATTGGTATTTTTTTAAACATATTAATAACCCAAAACTTTTCTCTTTCAATCATGTTACATTTGTGCCAATCATGTTACATTTAAAATGTTAGGGGGTTGAAGGTTAGTACAAAAATGGATAATAACAGCCTTTGCTGGCAAGTACCATCATTATTCTTGAGCCATTTTTTGTACCAAGAACAAAATTTCAGTAAAAAGGAGAAAAAACAAGTTGTGGTCATTCACGTAAATATTATGTCAGAGAGATCAAGCCATTATTTTTAAAATAACTGTTGCTGATAAAAATGCAGAAAAAAGATATATTAATTTATTATAATCATTTTTATCATCATCATTATTTTTATTTTATTTTATTTTTTTTTTAGAAAGAAATGGTGACAAATCAGGACATGCAAATTATCTGACATGATGAAAAAAATACACATAGACACACACACACACACACACACACACATATATATATATATATATATACAGTGCCCTGCAGAAGTATTCAAACCCCTTCATTTTTTTCACGTTTTGTTATGTTGCAGCCTTATGTTAAACCGCTTTAAATTACTTTTTTTTTTCCACAACAATCTACACTCCACAAACCATAATGACGAAGCAAATAACAAGTTTTTAACATCTTTGCAAATTTATTAAAAATAAAAAACTTAAATGATTCCATTGCATAAGTATTCAAACTCTTATCTGGGACAGTTGAAATTTAGCTCAGGAGCATTCATATTGCTTGTAGATGTTACTAAACTTCGAGTGAAGTTAATCTGTGGCAAATTCAATTGAATGGGTATGATTTGGAACAGCACACACATCTTAATAAAAGGTCTAACAGCTGAAAATGCATATCAGAGCAAAAACCAAGCCCTGAGGTCAAAAGAACTGCCTGTAGAGCTCAGAAACAGGTTTGCGTCAAGCCACTCATCTGGGTAAGAGTTCAGAAAAAAAATCTGCTGCGTTGAAGGTTCACAGAATCACGTAGCCTTCATTATCCATAATGGAAGACGTTTGAAACAACTAGAACTCTTTCTAGAGCTGGCCCCTTGGCCAAACTGAGCAACTGATGGAGAAGGGCCTTGTCTAGACTGGTGACCAAGATGCTGATGGTCATTTTAGCTGAGCTCCATGATAATACATGCAGATGGGAGAAACCTACAGAAGGACAAACATCACTGCAACACTCCACCGATCTGGGCTTTATATCAGTGTGGCCAGACTCAATCTTCTCCTCAGTGAAGACACACAAAACCCACTTGGAATTTGCAAAAAAGCACCTAAAGGACCCTCAGACTCTGAGAAACAATATTCTCTGGTTTGATGAACCTCAATTCCAAGCATAATGTTTGAAGGAAACCAGCTCTGCCCATCACCTACAGAGTACCATCCCAAAAGTAAAGTGTGGTGTTAGCAGCCTCATGCTTTGGGGCTGTTTTTCAGTGGCAGGGACTGAGGGACTCATCAGAGTAGAAGAGAAGCTCAACGCACCAAAATATTGAGATAGCTTTAATGAAAACCCAGTCCAGAGCATTCAGAACCTCAGACTGGGCAGAAGGCTCACCTTCCAACAGGAAAATGACCCTAAACACACAGCAAGAGTGGCTTATAGACAACTCTGTGAATGTCCTTGACTGGCCCAGCCACAGCCTGGGATTGAACCCAATCAAATATTTCTGGAGAAACCTGAAAATGTGCATCTGCCCTCGTCCAACCTGACAGAGCTTGAGAGGTGAAGAGTTGAGGAGAAGGATGGCAGATAATTGTCAAATGCTGATGAGCAAAGCTTGTCACATCAAACAAAAAAGACTTGAGGCTATAAACGTGCTTCAGCTAAGTACTGAGTTAAGGGTTTGTATACTTATGCAATGTACTTATTTCAGATTTTTTATTTTTTATGAATTTACAAAGTTGTGACAGTTCTGTTTTTGCTTTGCCGTTATGGTGTATGGAGTGTAGATTGATGTGGAAAAAAAAGTAATTTAATGCAGTTTAACATAAGGCTGCAACATAAAAAAACGTGAAAAAAAATGAAGGGGTTTGAATACTTCCGAAAGGCACTGTATATATACACACACACACACACAGAAAATGTTTTTTTTTTTTTAATTATTATTATTATTTTAATATTTTGCATTCAGAACTAAACAGATCAATAGATAATAGATAAGTCTTTAGTAGCTAATCTAAATCTTTCAGTAAATCATGGGATCACACAAGCATGAACATTGTTGCATAATAAGAATGTTTCTCTCTAAGTCTGGATTAGTTCAGGACTAAATATGAAATCTAAATATTGGTCTATAAACCAGATCAGTTAAATGCACAAGTTCAACTCAGTGCATTCACATGCACTCCGCTTTTGTTTGTTAACGGCTGTTAGTTCAAAGCATAACTGACAAAATTAGGTCTAATTATTCAAATAATAAATACAGCAGCAGGGATGGGGTAATATCATTATCATTAGATGAAACCACATTAGATGATTCATTAAAAACGATTGCATTACTATTCATTTTTCTCATGTTAATACATAAGACGCAGAGACTAAAAGAGAGAGTGAGAGATCATGAAAGGAGGAGAGGAAGGAGATTGGGAGCTATAGAGAGTTTCTATGGCAATGAATTACAGAATTGAATCTTCCAAGAAACTCGTCTGTTCTGCCTCAGTGTCTTTAAAGTCTTTGATGAAGACTTCTTTCATCCAGTTTGGCTCAGGAGTCCAACAATGCAGAATTCTTTCTTTAATATGTAAAATATGCCCCATGCTCTCTTCTCTGGGTGCCATTATGCAAATTAAGATGTCAGATGATAAAGAAAGAGATGCACTTCCATAAGACAGCTGCTCACCTTTTCAATAACTCTATGTACTCTGCATGTTTGATGAGGCCCGTCCTCATCATGATGGTCTGGAAGCACTGTCTGTCAATGGCCCATAACTTCACACTGGTGACAGCTGAAACACACATCAGTAATCACAGCATCAGTTTGTGAATGCACTTTCCTAATCATCAGCACCTAAAGCTTTTCTTGCAAAATGAGTTTATTGTGAAATGTTGACCTTTTTTGTCAAATAATTGTGATTAACAATGTAATCGTCTGTTTTATTCATGTCACCTACAGTGTAAGCTTAATAATATTCATATTTAACTTTAAAGGCTTTGTAAACAACAATTACACAAGGGTGCAATATATATATATATATTCTGCCCCTAACAACAGCAGTAATAACTACAGTATATATATAAACACATATATAAACACAAGTAATAAAACATTATATAACTGCTGAATCCAAACCATAATGATAAACAGCAGTCTAAATATTTACAAAAATTGCAGCATAGACTGCTGGGAATTTCATCATCAAAGTGTGGACTCGAAGGAGGAATACAAGGACTGAAGACGGCATTCCTGAGAAAGAGACGACATTCTAGGAAAGTGTGTCTTTAAGATACTCACATGAGTTGTCAACAGCTGTCTATGAAGCAGGAACTACTGTATGATATAAAAAAGCTTCAATGTTATATTGAAATCTTGTTTTTTGAGTGGGCTGGACTGCTGTCAGTGACAAACAGGTTTCGTTTATATTATAGTCATCGCTAAAGCAATAAAAACAAGGTGACATTGATGTATGTGAAATTGACTTTTTGGAAATGATGCCTTATTTTGTCAAAATGTGTTTATTATTGCATTCACACAAAAAAAAAATACTGAAGTGCTTCAAACTGCAAAGAGAGAAACGTTCCAGCAGTGATGAAAAATAATCAGAGAACACCGACGCATAAATAAACAGTGAGCTGTTGCGTCTGAATACAGCCACTGACTCACCTCATGCAGGGGAATTCATCTGAATTTATGATGGGCTCAAATCTTTTAATAGACTCTGATAACAACAGGAAATAAACAGCCTTTCAAAATATACTAACTTGGCACATGAGTTATTTATCATGTGAAGTGTAAATACATTATTTATCACAATCAAGACCCACACCCAAACCTAGGAACCACATCATCTACAAGAACAAACAGTTTGTTGATAGATACAGAGCATGAATGTAGATTCCACAAGTGAAAATTACACTTATTGAAACTATTAAAGTCAGCATCAAATGAAAATGAACTATTTTGTGAATGCAAGACAGACTGAACATGAAGTTCTGAAATTGTAAAGTCATAGTCTAAACTTCAGCTTAATTAAAATAAATAAATAAATACATATTTTTTTCAGTAAAAAACATTTTTCAGTTTTCCAAAGAAATAACTTATTACCCATAATCCTACAGAGGATTGCCATAAAAACAAAAACGGCACCAAATGAGCTCAGCAACAACCTACCATTTACATAAAGGATTTCAAATTATGTAAATATTTGCAATGTGTATCTGAATACTAAGTTTGCAATAAAAATTAAAAATATATTGCATTTTATTCAATAGTAAAATCACTGTCACTGTAAGTCAATACTTATTATAGTCAATACACTGTAATACTTAGTCAATACTTATGTTGTACCAAGTTCACTGTACATGAAGAAAAGTAAAAAAAATACAACTAAACTAAAAAGTTCAGTAGACTTTGCAAACACAAAAGGCCATTTTGCAAATTCTGCAACAAGATGGTGACTGTTGTCCATGGTGACCATGTTTATTATATTTGCACATTGATTTTTCGCTCGATACGTTGTAATACATGACAGAGAATCAGTGGGAAATGTCACAGGCTGTCGATTATTTGATTATTCCTCTTCCATTTCTAAATGTTACAGACCCACCGTTATGAAGAGTGGAGGAGATTTCTAACACTCACTCACACACATGGGTGTTTTCTAAACCATTATGTACAACTGACATTATTTGCCAGCATTGGTTGACAATACCCAAACAGTCTGAGGCTGTGTACTCTAAAACAAAGACAAAATATTGGTTAAAAAGCATAGGAAACAATTAATGCAAAGTAAATAAATGGCTAAAACAACATCTGGTTTTGAGAACATTAAACTGTTTCCTCTTGCTTTGTGTATTTAAAAGTTCTGATGTGACTTTGGTTTTATAAATTAAATGTATTCCTGTAGCTCAAACAAAAGTGCATGGCTTTAGCAATGCCAAGATTATGGGTTCAATTCCCAGGGAATGCAATGTAAGTGTAAATGAATGTAAATGCATAAATCTAAATGGTGCTTCAGTGCCTTCAAGGAATAGTTCACATAGTCCTCTAGCTATAATGTGAAAAAGTAGTCTTGTCTGAATCAGGGGCAAAATATGCACAGATCAACCAGAGTTTACAAGCAAAAACAGTCCAAAATCTAAACAAATGTTTTGATGTGAGAGAACAACAGGGGATGGACCTTTTCACTGGAGAAAGCATTATTATGGATTATGGACTCATATTTTGGCCAAAAACAACTTGATACATTTGTTTCTTACAAACAGGCAGCTTCACAAGACATTAACTGATGACAGATTAATTGAGACATGTGGATTATTGTGATGTTTTTATCAGCTGTTTGGACTCTCATTCTGACGGCACCCATTCACTGCAAAGGATCCATTGATGAGCAAATAATATAATATTAAATTTCTCCAAGTCCAAGTAAATTTTCAGCAAGTTTTCATTTTTGGGTGAACTATTCCTTTAAATATTTTAAATCCATATGTGATGATGTGAGAGTCACACAAGCGACATTCAAAGGTAGTAAGAAATGCATGTGACCTTATCGCATTTGCTTTGTAAACATAAATAACCACCCAGTTGAAAGATTTGCCCATGCACACAGCTTCAGCTTCTTCAGTATATCTGATATCAGTGCTTGGCAAAAATAACAACGAGCACATTTGTGCTTAGAGTACAACTCAGGTATATTTAGAAACAAGCGTGTGCAGACTTTTGTGTTTTTCCCTTTTAAGTGCTTCATTAACATGCAGTAAAACACTGATGTAGGAAATGTCTTTAGTGACAAATTCATAGACTTTCTTCTTGACAAAATGCCCCAGCAGCTGTGGCAAAAGTAAGCTCAGCTTCATTAATTATACATCACTAACAACACTTTTTACAGCTCTGTTTATCTTTTATAGATATAAGACACTCTCAGTCATATTTTCAAATCTCAACAGTATTGATAGTTTTACTGAAAGTTGTTGTAGTCAATTGCCCAAGGAAAGTGTTGTTCTGAACAGAAGAAGAAAGAGATAGTGGCCCAACAGAGCCTTAAGGATTGTTGTGTGTTCCTGTAGTTTTTTAGAAATCATCACCTCTGACAAGTCAAGACACGCAGCCTGAAAGGACAGTTAATATTCTCTCAAGACCACACATCAGTCTGGCCAGCAGCAGCTTTATGACTGCAGGTTATATTGGTGTCATCAAGTTGCAGTTGTGTAATAAATGTTGCTTTAAAGAGAACTGTTTGACTGTACCATGCTCAAGCAACATCTGTAGCATGTATTTGTATGTTTGTATTGATCTGTATTTACACAGGCATCCTAATCATGGTATAAATCCCAAGCATTTCCAACAGTCACATGAACGGTAATGTTTAAACCTGAAAATTTGCTGAAAATTTACTCACCCTCAGACTTAAACTCACACATCTTAGTTTGCTTTCCATTTACAGTCTAGTATGTTTTGACTGAGTTTTCTTAATTACAGATATGGCTACATATTTACAGATCTAGGTTGTTCCAAGTTCATCAGACTGATTACTGACAAAGAATAAACAGAATTATCTCCAATACATCTATCACAACAGGTATTGCTAAGACTGAATTCAGTTTTGTGCCTGACTGACTTCATCGGGTCTAAGCTAAATACTTCAGACTTTCATCTGACACCTGTAGTTTCCTCTGCCTGGAGGGAGAGAAAGAGAATAAGAGTGAGATCAAATAACAAAAAGAGAGGTATGAGCCACAAAACGGAGAGACAAAGTCCTGGCAGATTTATTATGTAGTGCAAAACAGCCGTTATGCAGGCAGTGACTTTACTGTTTAAAACACCCACTCTCTGCTGTGTATTAAAGAGAGAGAGTAAAATCAGCTCCTGTTTGGATCCGTAATGACATTCAGCCCCGTGGCAGATCAGAATTCATCAGATACACACAACAACTTAACAGCATCCACCTACACAACTGCCAACATATGTTCATGAAGACAAACATTACTTGTGCTGCATTACAAATTTACTCCATATTTACCTGAAACTAAATCCCTCCTAAAGCTAGATCAAATGTCTATTTAACAAAACCCAGCACAGCTTCCATCCTCTGATTTACGCATGTATTTCAGGCACCGGAGGAAATGGTGATCGCTGCAGCTGGATTGTTTTTTTCCAAAAAACTAAAAATGAGAATTCAGCCTAAATTTTTAATTTTTCTTTCAGGAGTAGAAAAATGAATAAACAGTTTGAATATTCGATTTCTACTCATGGGCGGGAATTAAACACCCCTTTCTGCTGATTGATCAGCCAAAGATCAAACCGTGCCGTCATCCAGTAGCCTATCACGCAGCAAAACAATAGTCCTCAGCTGCTGCAGTTGTATGGATTCCTAACACATTTATTGCAACTACATTTCATCTTTTTTCATCAAACAGACTAACGAATAGCTCGACACAACTCATACCGGGGCAGAGTCTAGACAGGGCTTTCTTCTGTGTAGATATAAATTCTATTCTTTGCATCAGCTGGGCATGGCAGGGTATGAGCTGTCATAGCCTACCCTGCTCACCCAGTAAGTCTTAATTAATTTGTTTCATAAATATTTATTTTAACACTAAGACAAAAAGGAAAGAACAATAAATTGGCTTGGGTATAGGCCTATAATGTTCACACAAGAACTGTCATTCTGACTGACAACCGGAGAACAACAGATATTAAATAGCCTACTGTTACAGTTTTATAATGTAGTCTTGTGTTTTATTAAAATTGATTATAATTGATATCTCAAAAGGATACGTGCTCACACACAGGACTGCAATGCAAGATTTTCATAAAATATAATAACTTGCCATTTCGGTTTGTTTCTCACCAAACCCACAGTATACCTTCGGAATGCTTGGAATATACGCCACGAGATGCATAGGATTATTTCACGACAGATATGCATCCGCGTCAAAAATAAAAAATAAAAAAACTAAAGTCACCATTCTCTGCCATTAAATTGGCAAGTGCGAGCAGGACATTTTTTGTGTTAATGAAATAATTAAAGAGGTCCTATTATGCTTTTTCACTTTTTGAATTTTAGTCAGTGTGTAGTGTGTACGTTTGGGCATAAAAAAGATCTACAAAGTTACAAATCTCAAAGTACACTCCAAAGGGAGATATTTAGTTTTTAAAAAATCCCTTTTCAAGAACTACAACGAACGGCTCGTTTGGACTACAAAGTTGTTTTCCTGTATTTGTGACATCACAAACTGGACCATTAGAATATCATTAAAATAAATCCCGCCTCCGGAAATTCGAATGCACGTTTCAAAATCTAAACCCGGTGCAGGTGTTTTTATATCACTGTATTTCTGAAGGAAACCGACTCTCTTCATGTCATTTTCATTTCATCTTGCATGTAATGTCTGATAAAGCAGCGTTTGTGAGCGGAGCTCTGCTTTGTGTACAGCGTTACCGGGGGAAACCTCGCTCTCTCCCGCTCAAACAGCGCCTACCGCTGGCATGGAATGAATTTGCTTTTAGTCATTCTGCCTAGCTGTTCACCAATCACAACGTACTGGGACAGCTAACCAATCACAACACATTTCGTTTTTCGGAAGGCGGGCCTTCATCAGACCCGGAACTAATCGAACCGTTTGTGTCAGGCTGGCGAGGAAGGTATTGTAATAATGTAAATTATGTGAAAAATAATGTTTTTCGAACCACTAAACATGAGAGCATGTTCTAGTACACCCCTAAAACGAAATCAAGACTTTGTAAAAGAGCATAATAGGACCCCTTTAAGGTGAGTACTCTAGTTCACACATAAATTGCGATGGGTTAAATAAACTCAATAAACAGACAGACACGATACAGTCAAGCGCAGACCAGTATTGAAGTGCACAGGAAACAAGCAGCAGTCATATTTACAGAAGTTTAAATATGCAGTTTAAATTAATATTGAGGACTGACTGATGTTCACTTGGATTTTTTCCCCATCGAGGGGAAATAACTTAATACTCTGTCATTTATAGTCGTATGGTAAAATGTATATTTTTATTTGTGTAACGTTAACGTTCAAAATAATTACAAAATGTCATGCCTTTGAAAAATAAAGAGAACAACAGAATCAGCCTGGTTTTCTTTACATTAGCCCTGTTTTGGAGTGATTGCTTGAATGGATTCGCTTGCTGGATCACTGGACTGAAAAGTTTCCCGGAGTTTAATGGCTTAAAATCTGGAAAAAAAATTTTAGAATAGAAATTGTGTTTCAGTAATTTTGCGTTAATTGCGTTAAATTATTTTAACGCGTTAAGAGTTTTTTAATTAATCGTATGCGTTAACGTTGACAGTCCTAGTAAATACATGATAATATTTTTTTTAGCTATGTCACCCAGTCATATGTATGACATGGAAAGGTTTTGAGTTTCAGTAGAGTTTCCCTGCAGGCCATCAACACCCAGATATTCATCCCAGCAGCACTGATAAAAATGATGTTCTCAATTAACATGAAGATAGAAAGCTGTGTGGTCAGAGGCAACACACGTCCCAGCATGCTTTCTGATAGCACGAGTTAATATTATTCATGAGGGAGAGGAAACGTATCACTACCACACTTGCCCTGACACGACCCGTTCTCTTCCAACCCTATACTGACAGATTCATCTCCCCCATAAAACCAGATTCACTCTCATGATTTACACGCAGATATTAAAGGTGACAAAGTGTCAGACACAGGCTTTTTCATTTAAAGAGAAAACAAGAACAATCAGACATGAAAAAGAATAAACTCAATACAACATATTTTGACTACAAAAGCATTTCCTGAAGAAGATACCTGCATTTGCAAGAATAATGCTTTACGTCAAATGATTGATTGTGAGAAACTTCATGGTGTTCATTGTCTCTCTCCACTCCCACTTTTGCATACTTTAATGGAGTTTGCATGATTAATTAATTTCAGATAATGAAGAAGAAAAAAATACATTTCCAGAACACTTTGTCTTATGGTCCAAAATAGACCAGGACTGCATGAAGGAGCCACACAGGTTTCATGCTTTTAGCAGCATGTCTTCTTCAAGTGATGTCTGCCTCAGTGAATCATTCCAGAGAGATGACAGACAACAGAAACCTCAGGGAAAGTGAACGAATACGACTGAACGAAGGTATTCTCAAAACATGGATGCACTGCAACTAATATAAACAGCAGTATCCAGGAAACAGAGCGGAGATTTCCATTTCTGCTCTTTCTCCGGAGAAATTGTGCCATCACTTCAAATTTTACAACATTTTCTCAAGGACAATTCCTATTCATTTCAACAGTAAGAAGAAAAACAAATGCAGTCTGAGTCTGGAAATGAAAGAGGGTCGAAAAACACAGAAATTAGAAAAAGATTCCAAAAAGGTCTTGACAGTCACTTTTTCAGAAAGACGAAGGCAGGTGCCAGGTGAACACACACTAAAGGCTGTATTGTTATTTTGCGGCCTCAGTTCACAGACTATTGCAAAGAACATCATGTACTATTATTATCTCAAAACGTACTTTTTGAAAAACAAAAAGGATTCAATATAGCTGCAAACAGCAATTAACCAGTCAACCCAGAGGCACAATGTAAGACTAAGCAGATATAGATTTGTTCAACACTACCATTGGCAAATTTATGAAAAGTAGTTCAAAGGCTATGAGTGCCCTCATCATTATTTAAAACTTTTAAACTTTTTTAGAACTCCATAACTTGGAAGCAAATGTTCTATCTTTCAGGACAATATGATGTGGGACAGAGATGACTTAGCTACATACACAAACATACACATACACACAAACTCTATTGTATTACCATCTAGAAAGGCAAGAAAATGATTACAGCTTTTGATGTACACTTTTAAATAGGTAATTTCTGGCCATTTACTCTTCCTCTCTTGTACCTACTGCGAATGTTTCTCCATTTCAAATGGTCACCTGGAGTGATGATATCCAGTCTGAGCATTACAATCTCAAAAACACATACACACAGATGGGCACCACAAGAAGATGAGAACTTTAATGTATTTTAACAGTGCAATACACTAAACTTGTCACACCCTCAGGACTTTAGACACAAACATGTTCCCTGTAAGATGTACTTCTGATATTGCACTAAAGAAGGTTGTGTTGGGAAAAAAATAAAAATTTGTTGAACCAAGGCTAAAGAAATGGACAGCAGTTCAGCTGGAGTCCATCAGCATGGACACGGATTTTTAGGTTGGAACTGAAGCTGTGAGAAATCTTGTGCATGGAAATCAATTCACCAAATAAGGACTGCATCCAACAACAGGACAGAGGTCTAATGAAAAGATATTAAAAAAAATATGAGTTTGGGGTCTGTAAAATTTACAAAAGTCTCATATGCACACCAAGGCTGCATTTATTTCATCCAAAATACAGTAACATAATATGTAGTAATATTGTGAAATAATATTACAAGTTAAAACAATTGTTTTTATTGTAACATATTTTAATATGTAATTTATTTCTGTGATGCAAAGCTGAATTTTCAGCATCATTACTCCAGTCTTTACTGTCACATGATCCTTCAGAAATCATTCTAATATGCTTTTTTTGCTGCTCAAGAAACATTTCTTATTATTGTCAATGTAGAAAACAGTTGTGTTGCTTAATATTTTCTGTGAAAAACTATTAAAATATTGTATGAAAATAAGCGGAAAAACAGAAAGAACAGAAATTTATAAAGAACGGCATTTATTTGAAATTGAAATATTTTATAACAATGTATTCACTTATATACTGAACTGTTACAGGTGACCAGTTTCCTTTTTTCTAAATATGTTATAATTTGAATGCTTCACAAATTTTGTATTGCTTCTAATAGACAACAAATTGTTTAGTTATAGTAACAACACTGAACATCTTTGGTTTGATCTCATTCTGTAAAGCAACAAACACAACAAACATTTGCTTTAATAACGTTCTTAGTTTTCCCGCGGGCTTATAATATGCTTGCTAGGGTATGTCAGTGTTTCTCTCATAATATCTGTTGAGCATCCACTTGGGTTCAATAATTACATCAGAGGATTGTGATAAAGAGCCTTCATCTAGCATGTCCTGTGATGCACTGGACCTGTTCTCTCTTGCTCTGCTCTGTTGTTTATAGCTGTGAAAGAACAGGGCAGCTGTAGGGTGGGTAAGATCACAGCAGGTCAAAACCACTTTAAGCGCTGACATATCTGTGCTGTTTCCCCTGTGCATTCTAATACTCTAAGCCACGGCTTCTCCAGAAAACTCATTTACATGCAGACACCACTGGAATCCAACTACAACAAAAGGTGTGTGTTTGAAAGAAAGAGACAGGGAGAGAAAGATGAATAACCACACATGCAGCTATGCAAACACTCAGATGGCAATACAAATAATTCTTCTGTGGAAGCTGTCTGCTACTGCTAAATTTGTAGTTGCAAAATGTTTGAAAATTGTCTGATCGCTTTGAAATGAAGTGCAGTTATATTCAATGAGCCTCACAATTTGAGGTGTCATTCATGTCTCTAGCACAAACAGTGCAGGGAAACACATTATTTTTCACATAAAGTTACATTTTGAATTTGTATACAGTAATTCAGTGTATACTATTGCATACTTAGTTTAAAAGGCTCATATTTTTGTTGTGCTTACATTTGAGATGTAAAATTGTCTAACTCATCCTTTTGAGGTGGGATAACGCATCTAGGCAGATGACCTTTTGTTACAGCTCCACGTAAAAAAAGCTTACAGAGTTACATCACGTCCCTTTTCTGGTATGCTTGTGCATATTGTGTGAAAATTACTGGGTTTACATGTTCATTACATAAATTAAAATATGCACAAAAATGGACAATATTTTCAAAACACCGTCATAACTGCACATTTGAAATGTTATCTGTGGTGCTGTACAATTTTCCACTAGGTTTCCATAAAACTGCACAACAGGAATTGAGGGAAAAGTTGGAATTATTATCTATTGTAATCAACAACATGCAACAGATGCTTAAAAAGTGGAAAATTCCTTTAAATTTACATAAACTGAACTGAAGTGAAAACAACTGAAATTAATATTATCCAGACTCTATTCTGAGAAATTAGAGATGGGTTTGCTGGTGGCAGTCGTGCACATGGGACATGTGTCGCATTTGGCCGTGCATGGAGAAATCACACACATGCATGTCCCTTAATCCCAGTCCAGCTCACTTCCTGTCCCAGATGCTATCCAGAGAACCAGAGACAGAGAGCAGAGGAGCGCAGCAACACCATAAACACAGCCGGAGGAGGAGAGATAGAGTGGAGAGAAAGAGGAAGAAGAAAAAGAGCCAAGCGGAGGCAAGAAGAGAATATGCATGAAGGAGAACAATGGAACAGAGGAAAAAGAAAATGAAGAGAAGAATGGAATAATAAATGAGAGAAAGGCTTGCAAATAATTCAGAAACCACACAGCACACAAGCCTGTGCATATGAGATGATCTGGCTAAAATCTGGTTAAATGTGTTTTCCCTCACAATTAATTAGTTAATATCTCACTATTCAGACTTTTTTTTCGCAATTCTGAATTTATATCTTACAATTCAGACTTTTTTCTCGCAAATCTGAAGAATTCAAATCACAGAATTGCAAGATACAAACTAAATTCTGACTTTCTCACAATTTAGCTACATTTGAATTTTGAATTTACATCTGATAATTCTCAGTTTATAACTTGCAGTTTATAGCTTATAGCTTTAACAGTTTATAACTTAATTTTTTCTCTGAATTCTGAGTTAATTTACATCTCGCAATTGCAACTTTTTATCTCACAATTCAGATTTTTTACTTGTAATTGCATGTTTATATATCACAATTCAGACTTTTCTTCTCAGAATTGCGAGTTATAAACAAATCTTGCAGTATCTCGCAATTCTGCTTATATCTTGCAATTCTGAGTTTATATAACTGAGATTAAAAAAGTCTGAACTGTTCAATATAAACTCAGAATTGCTAGAGAAAAAGTTTGAATTGTGAGATAAAAATTCACAATTACCTTTTTATGTTTTTAATTCTGTGGCGGATTTACAGTGGACATTAATTATGGCTTATTAACTATGGCTATTTCAGAATCAGATCTAGATTTGAAGCTAGATTTTTGGGGCAGTATGGGGCTTTTTATAAATGTGGAAAAGCCTAATGAAAATGTGGTAAATTGAAAGAATTGAATCATTCTTAAATTGTTTAAATCACAAAATAATCAATAACATCTTAGAATATCCAAGCACAATTTTCCACTCATTTGTTGTCTCCTAATATTAATTAAACCCTCATATTTCTCTTAATCTGGCCTCCTGTCTATCAATGAAATCACAGATTATCATCACAGATGGAGCGACTAGCTGTCTTCAGCCATACTGAGAATTATAATCCTACGGTTGCAGATTGGGAAATGTGGCCTAGAACAGACTCAAGCTGTGTTAATCTATGTATGCAGTTCCAAAACGTCCCTCAATTGAGTAATCATAATCAAAATCAGGATAATTTTATTTATCACTGCATTCCGTTTGTACTCACTTCTCACAGTGGCCGTCCTGGTGCAGTTATAAAGGATGGCGAGCTCTCCAAACACTTTTCCTGGTCCCATAGTGCACAGCTTCAAACCTTCTTTAGTCACTTCAACTTTTCCCTCTGAAAAAAACAAAACAAAACACCACAACTGTAAATAACAGAGTAACTACTTTTAAACAATAGAGACAGATTTAAGGAGTTCAGTTTAAAACCAGATCATAACAGTCAGAATAATGGTGAATTTCAAGACACCTGGGAAGAATGTCACCGTCATTTTAATCCCAAAATCAAAAGTAAAAAAATAAGGAAATTGTTTTGATTAAAAGATTACGTGTAATAATATTTAAACAGAAAATTATTTCTGCTTCCTTTATTATATTTTAAACAAAATATAATATTTATATTTAATATTTATATTTTATATATATATATATATATATATATATATATATATATATGTATATATATATATATATGCGACCCGTGCTGGCAAAATGAGTCAGAATGAGCAATTTTTCCAAAATGAGTTCTTTTGCTTTTCACATTCTCATTCTTAAAATACCTTCAAAATGATATATGACTTGTTGGAATCGGACAAAAAATACCTGAGCTACAGCCGTTTGAAGGCGAAAGAGTCAGCAGTTGATTCTGAGAAAAACCGAGCTAATTTTCTGAAGATTCCAAAGCAAAATCACCATATTTTCCTCCTATTCTTTTCTTAATAATAATTGCTATATTATTTATCACAATGTAGATATTTTTTATTTTATCTTTGATATTAAAAACAAGAACAAAGATGCAAATAAACAGTAGTTTAATCAAAAGCAGCGAGTGATTCTCCTTTTAATGTTTGATTAACATTGAGACAGATCTATATTAGGACCTACTGTAAAGCATGGATCTAATATAATGTTACACATCAGATTTTTCCCCAACCATTAACTTAGCATCATGTCAGACATTACAGGTTATGAATCTCGCCAATATATATTTCACAATAGGTGAATAGGTGCGTCTTACGCATGCGCTTTGCAAATGTCAGTCAGAATGTCAGTCAGCAGCGCGATCATTTGTTTTCATCAGGATGGGTTTGAAAATCATATTTCACTGGTTTGGACTCATGTCATCGAGAATTCGATATGAATATTCACAAAGCTGGAATGCTGCACTTTGCAACAATAGACTTACAACGTGCGGTGAGAAGCAGCAGCAGTCGCCCAGAAGCGAGCAGAGAAAAAGGTACTCCTCTCAGAAAACGTACAAATAAAGATCATTTTAGATGTTTAATTGCTATTTGGAGCATTGGGATCGCTAGAAGAGGGCTTAATGAACTCATTTTTGTGAAAACCTCAAATTCGACCAAAACTGACATTTTTCACTTCTTTTGCCTGTAGCTCAAAATTAGACTGTGCGCATTCCGACTCATTTTGCCAGCACGGGTCACACATATACAGTATATACACATATATATATACTTAAGCAGTTTCATATTAAACACTCTCTTAAAGAACAGACAGGAGCGCCACCTTTAGTGTAATTACACATTAAAATACACCTGTCTCTCTCCTTCTCTCTCTCTCTCTCTCTCTCTCAGAGGTGTCAACTGTAGATGGGCTGATATGATACATTGCAAGCAGAATAACAGGAGGTCAAGCAGCTTTTCTCACTTTTCAGCAGCTGATCACACAGACAAGTGACGACAGGTGAACGACCATGTGAGATGTGAGAGCAGTGCAGAGAGAGATATTGAAAAGGTGTGAAGGGCATATCAAGGTTGTAGAGGAGAGATAGTGAGATATAAGAATGCAAGAGAATGAGAGAAAAGAGAGAGAGTTGATGACCCTTCCCTTATGATGGACTATTTAATTTATCATTAATATTCAGCTCTGGCAGAACAGGATTATGGGGCAGAATGACTTTCATGTGGCCTTGACCTAATCAAACCTTTCTCCGCATTCATTATTATCATGATTCAAAATTATCTTTTTGCCACACTCTCCAATGGCGAATGAATTGAGAAAATTTACCAGCCATAAAAATTTTATTTAACATCTGTGGACAATGGAATTATTTAGATGTTTTCACTTTGCATACTTGTGACAAACAGCACAGACCATTGAGGATGAGCCAGTCTCCGTCTGCCTGCAATATTTCTGTTTTAGTGGCTTAATGCGAGAAATATTCCACATACTGTTTGTGTCACCACATGGAATTCTTCAGAAAATGAAATTAGGCATTCTAATCTAGATGAACTGATAATACCATTTCCTAGGTAAACGACGCAACAGATGTTTTCTTGAGTAGACGGTTTATATCTTTGATTTGAAAAACGCACATCACTTACATCTGAAAGTCTGTCTATCATTCTTACAGTTTGATATAAATGTACAGGGCATGTATCATGTGGTTGTCCTTTGGACATGTAAATTTGTCATTTATTTGTCCGAGTATAAAAGTTACTTGCCCGGAGAGAAAAAAAAATACATTTAAATTGAGTTATAAATATAATTATTTATTGTAGTTATACAAAACATAGTATAGTGTTTATAGAGTATCTACAGTAGATTTTGTGAGCATGTCACACTTAGTTTATTTAGTTAGATTTTTCTTTTTAAATAAAATAGTAGGCCTAAACAAAATAATAAAGTGAAATCCGTATCAACAAAATTCATCTTTGCAATGCAGAGGAAACACAGAAGCTGCATCTGAAGCAGAACAGATATATTTACCCACTGTTTAATGCACCTCTGAGGGACATGGAATGCTTTAACCTGCAGTTACAAATGAATAAATTATGTTTTGATACATAAAACGTTGAATACTGATATTTGAAATTATATTAAAAAAAAAAAAACTTTAAATGTGAAATTAAAACCACCATTAGGTGGCATCAATTCACTGTTAATAAGCGAATCATTGCGATTGAACTGAATAATTTAAACGGTTGATTCATTCAGGAACGAAACACTGTCATGTTGCTCAGAGACGCAAAACAGTGCTGTGGCTGTGTTTGGAATTATTTATGTTGGCGAAATAGAGCAAAAACAGGCAATATGGTGTCCAAAACGTAAGTCTTTTAATATTAACTTCTTGTTTATTGAACTGTTGTAAATAATCACATTTGTAATCATGCTGATTTTTGGAGCAAAAAAAAATGGTGCTCGATCTTCGTGTGATATTATTTAACTATATGAAATGATATAAATATATACATTTTCTGCCTCCATATCTTGAATTTTCTGATCATTCTTCATGCAAAATTTTGCATATGTAACTGGATCAGAAGTTGATATACAAACTAGTAAAGATTCTTAGAACACTAATATGTTGTATAGGTATCAACATATAATATACACTCTCAATTAGATCATCCGAAGACGAATTGACAGAGACCAAACATGGTATAAGTGAGGTGATATTAACTAGTGATCTATCATAAGCATGCATAAAACAGTATACAATACACAAGAACAGTAATAATATACACAATGACCTGAAGGATATGTGTGTTCATTCAAAGAAAGGTTTTTCTATGAATTAATTAGAGAAGAGTCCATTTTTATGGCATAATGTCTTTCCTAAGGTTCAAAGATGGTGAGAGGGAGAACTCTCAACATGCCATTAGGTCATAAAGTTTATCTGGTCTGGCTGACGTGTCCTGGTTGTCATGGTAACCGGGGGCCTGGAGTCATTCACAGACATACTGGCACCCAGTATGTGTATTGGGTGAAGGGTCTGTGACTATTTGTTAATCTAATGACTAATTGATTTGTTAAATCTAATGAAAAATTGTGTCTGATTGGTCCAAATGCTACACAAATAATTTCTCATGTAATGTCAGAGTGCAAGATAATATTCAAAACAGGCTAAGAATTGATTAAAAAGTGACCCACAACAGGCCATAAATGTCTCATATAAAACTAGACTGTGACTATCTGAGCCATTAAAGAATTAAATATTAAATATGAACACAGCTTATTATCACCACAGGACATACTCAAACAGTTCAAACAGGACATTCATAAAGTCCTAAAAGTATTAAAGCCTAAATATCTACAGCATGTACATTCATTAAATACAGTAAAATGACTTTAATGTAGCAGAAAAAAATAATGAAATACAACCAAAATGACTGTGAAGACTATGAGCATGAACAGGGTCAAAGTTGTGAAGTTCAGTACAGAGTTTGTTCACACTGAAAAGCTGTAGTCATTTTAAGTGCCTCAAATGTTTTTCCTAAAGCTAATACACCCAGCACCACAACAGGAAGTAATAATGTCCAATAGCGTGACCTCCAGTTCCTCCTCGGAGAGACACAGGAAGCTTTGACCCAAAGGGTCAAGGACATTGCTGTGAACAACTGATTACATTTCCCAACATGCACTAATGTGCTTCTTTGGCAAAGAATGGAAAACTACTTACAATGCCACACAATGCACATGCACACACTGACATGTTAAGGGCTGGCAGTGTAAGACAAGTAACATTGCTCGTACTGTTTGCTCTGTCATGGTTATTAAGCACTATTGTTCAGAGCAGCTCCTATTAACGCCCTACAGCCAATCATATATTACCCATGATTCAAAGAGATAAGAAGTAGAGGAAGAGCGAGAGACAGAGATGTTCCCCTGACATGGGCTCTACTAAACAAACATTAATAACTCTGAGACAGATGCTATGTGATCGAACAGGCAGGAATGAAATAATGCATGAAATGAAATAAAGAGAGCGGACTGCAGATAAGGCCACTGAAGACAGATATTAAATGATGAGAGATTGTCTTGTGTTTACTCTGCAGGCTGAAATGGACTCTACCTGCTATACATCTAAGTAAAACAAGTCCAAAGAAAGAGAAGTAATGGGAACCTGGTATTTCTTTTTTCATGTGTCTTCATGTCTTTTTTGAAAAACATCTATTACCTTTGAAACATGTCTAGTCTTCATGCTGACTATGGTTTCAGTAATAATAAACATACATTTGCATAAAGCATCCATATTTGTCCATGCCCACTTTGATTAGAGTATTAAAAACTTGAAAAGTATTAATTTAAGGTACATTTAGAACAAATAAAAATGTGTGATTAAGTTGCGATTAATCACGAGTTAACTCATGACAATCATGCGATTAATTGCGATTAAATATTTTAATCGATTGACAGCCCTAATATATATATACTGTATGTATGATGGTAAATTTACAACCCAATCCATCAAAGTGACAAATAATGATTATTTGTAGGAAATTTCTTCCTGCCAACCTTTCATGCTGGCGACTGAAAATTGACAACATTGTAAGAACAGAACAGTCACCCACCTGTGAATTATATTTAATTTTTTTTGTCTTTAAAAACCTGAATAAATCCATTCATCAGTATGAAGAGATGAAGCAGTTTGGATGTTTGGAATGAGTCATTGTTGGAAAAACTGGTTACAGCTTGAGGCTCCCTTAGAGGACTATGGGCCCTGTGGTCAGTCCATTCTTGTTTATTTGTCATCATTAAATTCAGTATGAAATAAAAATGTATCCTATTTTTTTTCAATGCACATTCCTATTCATATTGCACTTGAATCATCAGTGCATAACATTTTGAAAAAAATAAGGTTGTTTTATCAAAATGTAATGTAGCTTGCTCAGCCTGTCAAATTGCTTTTCTTACGAATGACTCTTACCCTGCTCCTTCAACCACCTATCGTAGCTCTATTCTGCTATACATTTTTAATCCCACCCTACTTTTTTTCTTATTAAATATCCAATTTCACTCAAAAAACACTGTATGTCAGATTTCAGAATGTAAAATATATTGGCATATATCAGCCATTTCTACATATCGGCACTGGCTATTGGCTATATAGGTTAACCACTATTACAGAGGTTGAAAAAATAATTACATTTTGATAAAAAACATTTTTTTTTAAGGAAAATGTGCCCTGGCACGTCATGAATGGGGTCAGTTTTAATTTCATGACTGAACACTTTCCATATGCAGTGTTTCTGTGGTTAGCTTCTCCAAATGGTTACTTGTAAATAACTTTAGTATGAAATCGTGCATCAGATACACAAGCTGCAATTTTAGAGCTGACATTATCTACAGTCATTAAGCATGCCTTTATTTTTTCAGATTGGGGCTAATTAGCATGGCAACTTCAGCACACTGGCTAATATGACATTCAAGGCACAATAATAGCATGGCATCATTTCCTGTCTAGGCTCTTCTATCGTAAGGCCGAACTAATTATCTCAGCTGAAATGTCCCTCTTGTGTGACTGAAAGCTTAAATACTCTGTCCACCCCTGATATATCTCACAAACAAAGGCTTCTTTTGGACCATAAAAATACTGGACTCGCTTAATGTGATTTTGGGCTTCAAATGGAAATGCTGGTCAGTTCAGCATGGATCACTATTACTGATCCTCTAACCTCCATCACTGACCTTTTACTCTGAAATGGAGACCTCGATTTTGATGAAAGGATGATCTCAATAGAGGATCCCTCCAGCATTAAAGTCATTCTGTATCTCACAAGCTCTTCACTGCTCTGCCTTTGCAATCTATATCGTTTATTTCATCCAGTCTCACATGTAAATAATTCATCCAGGAAGACAGAAACACTGCCATGAAAAGTTTGTTTCTCTTTCTAATAGAAATTCTCAAAGGAATAGTCCTCATTCTCCCTCTCTCCCGTCTCTGCTCTCTTTGTATCCTTTGCTGTTTTCTATGGAAATAACAGAATGTGGCAGAGCTAATGTTGAGAGAATAGATTTAATTCATTAAAAAAAAGGTTTTTGTCTACATTTTATTCTATTTGTCATATTACTACGTAAAAACAACATACCGTAATGTGTTCTGGGACTGTATGCAGCCAATATCCACTTAGTCTCTCTTTCTAATTGGCTTGTGCCCGGATATAGTGTGTTGGGCAAGTGCCCAATTTGTACCACAAAAGCATCGCATCTCTGGAGCATGACTAACGAAATCCCTTAATTCAAACCAAGTGTTCCTCCATTCCCTCAGGAACACAAAGAGGCAAGACGGAGAAAATCCTGTGATCCTAAGAAAACAGAACAGCTCTTTCCTCTCATTAAACAACAGAAATTGACAGATGTATTGACAGATGTAATGACTTCAGAGACAGGTGGCCGACACAATCCTAACCTGACTTCAGCAGGTGTCACCAAAACAAGATCAAATATTTAATGAATATTGCAAATGAGTATCAAATAACACTGATGCTTAAACAAATATATAAAAAGTAGTGATAGACCACGTCCACAATGATTTAAAAAAGTATGCTTGTATGTACTCTCATTCATAACACATTCTCACGAAGCAAACACTAAGCATTAATTGCATTGGATGCAATGTCTAATTATTTTTGTTCAAAGAAATGGGAAGCATTACTAAACCTGCATGCATTTATTTTTATGTATGTACGTTAGAAGGTCATTTTTGTGTATCTTGTAAATCTTGTAAATATGCTCTTCCCCAGTTTCCTAATTTGAAAACTACTACCAAAAATGTTACAAAATTATGTTAATACCTTAAAATTTGAAATACCTACACATTAACTCTGTGAAAAGTCTAATTTTGTCTAATTTGGCCCGGAAAATAAAGCAGTTGAAGGGCTCTTTCAATATAAATTAATATATATATATAGGCATTATAGCCCTCTACAAGTTTAAAGCCCATACCAATAAAACTTTTAAAACTGGGGTAGTCAACAGTGGATCTGTAGTGCAACAGCTCTCAGAGGATTTGGTTGCTCTGACTAGATCAATTTAACAAGCACCTAACCAATACAATCTAATCACAGGGTCAATATTGTGGATAAACTCTTATCTACAGCAGAAAGCAAAATGTGACTGAGTTTGACCCCTGGGACTGGCAGTGCCCTATAGACACACTAAGTGGCTTTAATTCAGCCAGAAAATCAAAAAGTTATTATATAGCTACAGAAGCTTTGCGAAACAGTACATAGGTTGTACACAAAATTGTTGATAGTTTTATGGGACTTTTTGGCAGCCTGAAAGTGACTTGAAATCAAGGTTTATTTTAAATAAACAGAGCAGCTAAGACATTCTGCAAAATGTTTCCTTTTGTGTTGCTCAGAAGAAAACTATTCATGGTTCAAAGACATTACAGTAAGTAAATGATAACAGAATTTTCATTTCAGATGAGCTATGCCTTGCTAAACATATTTAAAGCACAACCAGTCTTTCTTTTGATCTCTCTTTTCTCTCACCTTCCAGGACGTAGACGAGGGAGCCCACATCCCCTTCTTTAATAATACAGCTGTTTTTGTCATAGTCCACTGGATACATACAGTCCACTATCTCCTGGATCTGAGACATCTCCAGGTTCTTCATGAAGTCATTGTCCAGAATCGCTGACTTAATCAGTTCCTTTGACCTGTACAGTGCAGGAAAAAAACAATGTCAAATAGGTCCACAGTAGAAAATAATAATGACTATCCCTAAAAAAAAAGAAACTTGCTGCTTACTGCTCAGAATACACTAAATACAACTATTTAAACATTTCAAACAGCATCATAGTACAATATGACCTCATGACCTCATTATGATTATGTGCAAATTTAATTCCATGAGTGGTGTCCACTTATCATTTTTAATCTTACCTTTTGGCAGTTCAATCAAACTATGAGTAGAAAAAATAATGAAAAAATAACAGTTGATACTATTAATATTATTATGCAAGGCTGGCATTTTCATTCATCACATGAAACTGGAAGGCAATGCAAGCACATTGCATTGTGGGATACAGCATCCAATGCACTGTACTCTGTTGTACACATTTTGGCAAATGTAGTGAGTCATCTGGGTATTACAATTTGCATACTACATATACATTGCAGAAATAGTAAGAACTGCATGATAGTATGGTAATCCAAACAATGTGATGCTTCAGGAAAGAATTCACAAGGAATGTGGGTTTTAAAAAAAAAGATGGAGAGGATATTTCAAGAGATGAATGTAAATACACAGAATCTCTTAGTCGGTGCTGGACGTCACAGCAAACAAAAATCAGAAGACTAGCTAAAAATTAGGTTTGCATGACAGACATACACAAATACACACATTTCAAGTAATTAAAATTCAATATAACTTCCCACACAGGGACTCAGTAATGAACATTTTCTGAAATGCACCTCATAGCAAAGTATTTCCAAAGATTATTCTGGGAAATATCAGATGTTCTCTATTTTTTTCATCATAAAATACTTCACTAATGTTCAGAGACTATAATACGAAGAGTGTAAACACTGTGCCTCTCAAAACACTGCTTTGTTTGTCAAACAGAACTTCTTGCACAACCATTTTGAAGTGGATCTGTTTGGTCGAAAAATGGAAGGCGGATTTGCATTTTGAAAACCCGTATTTTGGAAACCTGTTTAGAGAGTCATTATTCAATTCAAGTCATCATTTATGCAAATCCATTTAGTTCTGCTAATGATATTTAATTGCTCAAGTGCTCGTGGATGGAAAAACCTGGTCTGATGTGGTAGAGTATGTTCTTTAAATCTCATTATCGCTGTTTATATGACATTTCCAAGCCTTCCTCAACAAAAAGCCTATCATTGTGACAGCAGCTCCTCTGTTTTTGTGGACCTGGACTTAAAGGGTTACTCCACCCCAAAATGAAAATTTTGTCGTTAATCACTTACCCCCATGTCGTTCCAAACCCGTAAAAGCTTCGAATGTCTTCGGGAACACAATTTAAGATATTTTGGATGAAAACCGGGAGGCTTGTGACTGTCCCATTGACTGCTAAGCAATTTGCACTGTTAAGGCACAAAAAAGTATAAAAAATATCGTCAGAATAGTCCATCTGCCATCAGTGGTTCAACCGTAACGTTATGAAGCTACGAGAATACGTTTGTATGCAAACGGAAAAAAAATAACGACTTTATTCAACAATTCGTCTTCTCTGTGTCAGCGTAACACCATTTTGGAGAATATCCGCTGGACGCAAACTGCCTCACACACGCACAAGCCTCCCGGTTTTCATCCAAAATATTTTAAATTGTGTTCCGAAGATGAACGAAGCTTTTACGGGTTTGGAACGACATGGGGGTAAGTGATTAATGACAAAATTTTCATTTTGGGGTGGAGTAACCCTTTAAGCCAGACTTCTGATTTATTTGCAAAAACCCACAAACGCTCACCTATGAACCACACTGTGTTTACATTCCACAGACATGCACCACCATGAGCAAAAACAGACCTTTTTTTTCAAGATGTCTGCAGTACTTCACGTAGAGCTTCTTTCATTTGGCTCAAACACACACAGACAGTCTCACCCTGAGGAAAATTGTATTGACTTAAAGATATAAAAATAGAAACCAATGAGACAACTGTTGACATATATTACAGTAAAATTAAAGAGCAATGAAATAAAAGTGAATAGCACTGCTCAGCCGATTTGGTGTTATTGGAATCTGATGAGAAATATTTGAGATTATATTAAGATTAGTAGGGTCTTGAGGAGAAATATTTAAGAAGTAAGACATTTCAGCAAACATCTTAATTTGTTTTCAATATAAAGGAATAGTTAACCCAGAAATGCAAATTTACTAGATGTAGATGATTTTGTTTCTTCATCGTAACAGATTTGGAGAAATTACTTGCTCACTAATGGATCCTCTGCAGTGAATGGGTGCCATCAGAATGAGAGTTCAAACAGCTGATAAAAAACATCACAATAATTCCCAAGTAATCCAATGAATGAATGAATGAATGATGCATTTATATAGCGCTTTTATGTGTATTGCTGTACACCCAAAGCGCTTTACAATCATGTGGGGGGTCTCTCCTCAACCACCACCAGTGTGCAGCATCCATTTTCATTTTTGGGTGAACTATTCCTTTAATCCACATGACTCCAGTCCATCAATTAAGATCTTGTGAAGCAAAAAGATAATTGTTTGTTAGAAATAAATCCATCATTAAGCCATTTGAACTTTAAATGGCCGCTTCTGGCCAAAACACGAGTTCTCTATCCAAAATAATTCATTTTCCAGTAAAAAAAAATAAAATAAATAAAATAAATAAATAAATAAAATTCCCTGTTCTCTCATATCAAAATCCACAACATTTGTTTAGAACTGTTTTGGACTGTTTTCACTTTCACATAAATGGCACTTAATCTATGCATATTTCTCTCCTGATTCAGACTTTATTCACTGGAGAAAGAAATATTTTGGAGAGAGGACTATTTTAACCAGAATCAACAATTTAAATTTAAGAATACCTTAATAATGGATTTGTTTCTTACAAACACAGAGCTTATCTCTTCATAAGACATGAATTGATGGACTGGAGTCAGGTGAATTATTGTGATGTTTTTATCAGCTGTTTGGACTCTCATTCTGACGGCACCCATTCACTGCAGGTGATCCATTTGTAAGCAAGTGCTAAATTTCTCCAAATCTGTTCCGATGAAGAAACAAACTACATCTACATCTTGGATGGCCTAAGGGTAAGTACATTTTCATTTTTGGGTGAACTATTCCTTTAATCCCAATAATGTTTAGGACAAACATCTGGGAGCTCAAGCTACACTAACTTAGTTTGTTTAATTGCAACAGTCTTATAAGTGCATACTCAAATCCAGCTGCAAATAAACAGCAGCTTCATCACTTATGTGATGATGCTACTGAGCATGAAAGAAAACATGGATATAAACAGCCAATGAATAAGTCGGTGCATTTACATGACATTTGAACTGACAAGACATTTAAATTGACATGATTTTTTTATTTAATTCTTTTGTCTTTGGATGTCAAAACATAAACGACATGCACACAAGACATTTACACGATTAATAAGCCACATGAAGGTCCATAAAGGTGTTTACATGCAGAGCGAAATCAGAGTAATCTCTGCAAGACTTGTGTGGTATTTTTGTATGGCAGTCTGTATTCTAGAGGACATTGGCTCTCTGGGGGAACAGTCAGGGGAGATGTTTTACATCCAGTAAAAGCACAGAGATCACTGGCATTTACAGCAGACAACCTCGGGATCATCCTGTAACCAGCCTCTGTTTGACTTAGAATTTTACTCACTGCCTTTTTCAGGAAGACATTCACGTCACACAGGTCGACAGACTGTCTCCCTTAAAAGGACAAAGTATGCTATGGCTTAAAGCAGAGTAAATTGGAGAAAGCTGTGGACATGGAGCCACAATGGCTGAACGTCTGCAAGAAAGTTTCTTATTAGTAGGCTTTTTGTTCATATTGCAATATTTTTCATCAAGGGAATATTTAAAATACTTGAAACTGGAGAGTGAATTTTGCAACATCAACACTGTTATTGAACTGAAATGAATCAACATTGAACCAATTCGAGTTGAATAATGGCACTATTGTCTTCTGTAGAGCTGCTTACAGCTGAACTACACTTGTTTCACAATTAATGAACTTTACAGTTATTGAACTGAACTACACTAAACAAACACTCAAGCTGAATAATGACACTATTGTTTTGTTAGAGGAGCTTTACAGCAGAATTTGAATTTGTCTCATATTTTGCCCTAAAGGTTTGTTATTTTCCTGTTTATTACTGTGAAGCTGCTTTGAAACAATCTGTATTGTACAGTATAAAGTTTCTCTGTTACTGGTGGATCTGTATTGATTCACATACCCTGGCCTCACTGCAAGATCGCTCTGGCCTCATTGGAAAGCCATCGGTAGCTCTGTGGTCATCTGTAGATGTGTGTGCAAATGAGTTAATGGCTCTGTCTTCCTCTATTGTTTGTTCTGTACATTTTCTGTGCAGAATGCTAAAACAGGAAGCAAAGTCTCACTGCATATAACAGCTCATACTCCACATGACAGTGCATAATAACCTGAGGCAAAAGAATGACCAAGTTGATTTATTTCTATAGATTCAGGCTTACTCTGCATGAAGCCACAAATAATCGTTCCCTTATCTTTTGTATGAAAACTGCAGATATAAATATGTGGATGCGTATGCCTATATATGCAAAGTGCATTGTTGTGGTTGCTTTAAACCATATTCTGATTCAGTGGAATAGAATAGAATCTATATTTATACCCGCACAACTGGAAAAACAAAAGTTTGTGCAACTTTTGTACAAAGTTGCCATAGAACAGCCATGAACTTAATACAGGGACAATTAACCTGAATCATTCTGGTTAAGTTAGTCCTCTGCAGCCATTGGCATTTTCTATTCCTGTAATAGGTATACAAGTACTAAAACTTGAACTAAATCTATTAAAAATTGGTTTTGGTCACTGAAATAAAGGTAAAATAAAATATAAATATTAGATGAAAAAGCTAAACTTAAATGTTGCTTTGGCAACTAACTGAAAAAAAGTTTTAAATGAAATGCTAAAATTACTTAAAACTGTAACAAAAAAATTGATTAAAGCTATATAGAAATATTTCACAAAATAATTTAAAAATTCACAAATTCACAATTTTAAACTAAAATTACAATGAAAACTGTAAATTATAAAATATATACTGTAATTATGTCTGTTTGAAAGGAAAAACTGTTGAGTAAGCTTATGATTTAATAATATATTTTAAAATGTTAACAAAAAAAATTTAATATGTAACTTCCTTTTTTAATGTGTAGCTGTGAGAAACTTCCTTTCTCACAGCTGTCATATTGAACCACTTCTACCATTCATTTTCTTCAGGCTCACTCCTTGTGGAGATCCAACCTGCAACATTGCAGCTTTAACCACTATACTAAGAAACATGACAAAGTTTTCAGATGCGTGTGATGAATTCTCATATCCAAAGGACAAAGGGTCCAATGTAGACATTCCTATTTCAGCGCAGATCTTCTGATCTCTGATATTTCAAAAGACCTCAGACAGCCCACGTGTCAAAGATGAGTTCAGAAGACACATTTCAATCAAGACTTCAAAAAAAAGTTTGATCTTTCATCATTTTAAGAGTATCAAGCGCCACTGCAAAGGTAAATGCGAAAAAGAATCAGAAATAGGAAGAAACAAGATGCAATTATGAAACAGAGACACGGTGAGTGACATTCAAATGGCAAAAACACACTCTACTGAAAGAAAAGAAAGGAGTATGTCACTATTATGAGTTTTTGGCGAAAGCACAGTATTAGCCTTTACTTCGAAGAAAAAAAAGAAAACAACAGAACAGTGGATACATTAATGCATCAGTAAGACACTCAGAATAAAGATAAATGGATTTTCAACCAAAAATAAGAGTCATTTCCCTGACCACACACAAAGATATAGAATCCTCTTCCAACACATTATGAGCTTTCGAAGAGTAAAGCATATTGATGCCAGTTCGTTCCCATCTGGCAGCCCAACACGGAAGCTTTTTTCTTTTAAATCTTCATAATCATTCCTTAAAGTGCTGATCAGCTCAAGATGCAAGCAGAATTGAAGAAAAGACTCTGCTGCGATAGGGTTCAAAAGGTTTTTCTGTACAAAACAATGTTGAGTTGTAAATTAGTACAGTTTTGCGCTGTCAAATGTCAGATGCACAGCAGATGGGGGAGGCCATGCTGGTCAGAAACAGAAGAATGATGTTCCTCTGCTGCCAAACAGCTAGATGCAACTTAATTAAGGGTATGTGTGTTCATGACAGCAGGCTGAAACACAAAAATCCTTCACTTCCAGAAGAACTGTTTAGTCTGATTAGATCCTCTGGTCTTGACAGTGCCTATTTCAATTAAAACACAACATGACACACTATTGTGTGCATAATAACAGCTGAGCATGTAATAGCTTTCGTGATCCACCTGCTGCACGATATCATGCTACTTTGATAAGCAAATTACCAGTCCGTTAAACAAAGCAGTTATTATAGTCTTTGGGTATTTCCCACGTCACTGTTCCTATAACTGCTCAGTACGGACACATTATTCCTGGTTCAGATGTTTCCTTGTGGAAAATCAAACTTTCTTGGAGCGTCATCAATGAGATGCTTCTGCAAATGTCAATGAATGGCATTTTGAACAGAGTATAACGAGTTTGTCTCTGCGAGTTTTCAGATTTACAACAGACATCATAATGATTTCAATTGTGCAACCTGCACAGCCCATGATATTGCTGTCCCTTTCAAGAAAGTTACCATGGTAACCAAAATACCATAGATAGGATGAAAAGTTGTGTAAACATAACATATTTACTAGTTTCTGTTTTAGCAAAACCTAAGGTCATTTTATGGATGATGTTCTGAAGAACAACAGGTGAGTTCAGTACACAGTAAGCATTCTTTTCTTGTCTACAACATCTATGCAAAAAGCGGTATGTCATGTCAGCATACAGTGTCCAAATACACAACATGACACTCTAGGCAAAATATTTGGTGTACTGAGGCATCTTCTGAAGTGACGCTTCTTGTCTCCTTGTAGGGTCCATGTTACAGGGTTTAAGCTAACCTTGGGTTCTGTGGGAATGGATCTTGTCAGACTCAAAAGTTGAAAAATAAAAAAATACATATTAAAAAAAAACAACAAAAAAAAAAAACAGAGAACTGTGAGCTGGGTGGCTTTCATTTAAATGCAAGAAAGTTGTTTCTCATTGTTACGCTGTTTCCTGATTGTTGCAGTTAGTATGCTACTTTTATAGCAAAGCAGTTTAGATGACTTTAATGTTATAGAGCTTTTATATGGTGATTAATAACTTTAATTAAAATTAAATTCCTCAAATAACATGAAATGGTTTAAAGACAGCATAATGACGTGATGACTCTACTTTGTAGCCTATTAAAGTTTAGGTAGCATTTAGGTAAGTTAGTAAATTTCAGGTAGCATTTGATGCTTTTATTGACGTATTCGATGGCTTAAATGTAGTATTCACTTTTATGTCGTAATGATGATTTTGATGTTTTGATGTCTAGTTAACCTACTTGGCACTCTTGGGCACGTTGGGCAGGGTCACGTGACTCAGCTGCTGGACATTAGCGGGCTCGGCGCTGATCGCCTGTCTCTTGGTGCGCTGGTGCTCCTGCAGCTCCGAGCGGCTCTGGACCTGTTGGGTCGCCGGGCGGATCACGGAGCGGTACTTATCCAGTTCGTTCTGCAGTTTCTGAATGAGTTCGTCTTTCTGGTCCAGTTCGAGCTCCAGCTCGTCAATGAGCGCGTCTCTCTGTCTCAGTTCTTCAATTTTCTCCTGAAGCGCGTATTGGAGGTCGCGTAAAGTCCCCATCATCATCATCCCTTCCGAACCGAATAAAACCTCCCAGAACTGCACTTTTGGTAACTTTATTAGAGGAAAGAAATACCGTGCACTAAACCAGCTTCTATTCTACTCTGAAAGGACCTACAAAACGAGAAGAACCTGTGGAGGGGGAAAGTCTCTCAGTGTATCCGTGTAAAAAAAGAAAAAAGAGACGCAGCGCTCAATCCCACAGAGCCGCTGAAATCCTCACAGCTCTGACAGCAGTGTGTCCGCGTGAGCGCGCGTCGCTCGTGGGCAGAGCTCGAGCTCGCGCGCGTCACAGAAGAGCGCGGGATTCCTGGACAGTCTGTATACTGATGTTCAGCTCTGTACAGCTGATAGCTGTCCAACTTGTCTTTGAGACAAACACTGTACAATAATCCACAACTATATAAAATACCTCAAGTTTCTACATTTTCTAGAAGTGTCTTTAGCCTACATGTTGACTGAAAACACCTACAGCAGTTAAAAGCTGCATTATACCTAAAGCCTGGAGATATGAGGTCATGGAAGTCAAAGAAATTCCAAACTAAAATTCCAAATCCTAACATTCCATTTTTCTTTTTGCTATAACTGTTAGTTATACAATCTAGGCTAACATACTACCAAACATTATGCAATAGTCAGCTATACTGAAGGCAGAAAGGCTTTTCTGAGGACGAGACTAGGTGAATTGTCACATGTTGTTATTTAATGTATTAATTACCATTTCTGCTGGCCGAAGGATAATTTAAAATGTCTGTCACCACAGACACCTTGCTGAAGAACCCTAGTTTTACTGTTTACAAAAAGCGGGCAGATTTCCATTGTGACAAGTTACTCCAAATAATGTGACTACATTGTAACATTTACCATGTTAAATGAACTACAGTGCTAAAAGTAAAGGCCCTTTATTGGTATTCCATGTAGAAACTTTAACATCCATGGAATCTTTCCATTGGACAAAAGGTTCCCTATAGTGGAAAAAGGTTTTTACATTAGTGAAATGTTATTCACACTAAGACAAAAGTGGTTAGTTTAAGAACTGTTCGCTGAAAGCTTCTTTGAAACACCCTAAATTGTTTTTTCTATGGCATCACTGCGAAAAAAACATGTTTGAAACCTTTATTTTATTTATGGGCAGTAATGCCTATATTATTTATGGGCAGTAATGACTGGAATTGATCAACTGCTAAGACTTGTGGTATGTGTTTACACAGATATTGCCTTTAAAACTAAACCTACCTGAGAAATATTCATTCATTGGAATAAAATGTGGGACAATTAGCCCTAAGTCACCTCTAATATTCACTGACACTGCTTAAACAGCTTGACTTACCTCCACTGTGGAGAGCTAATAGAATAGAGATGCATCATGCTTGATTTTGTTTTTTAGTTTATAAAAGGACATAAGGCGCCCTCTGGTGTCAGACTATGAAAGACACACAGGAACAATGAAATGTTGTGAGGGCTACTGATGTTTATATTGACAAGCAGGACAAATGGATGTGTTAAACTTCACAGCCCTGATATCTGTGCATGGATGCTGTAATAATACTAGGGGCAGTCGTGGCCTAATGGATAGAGAGTCGGACTTGTAACCCGAAGGTGGGTTTGAATCTCAGGTCTGGCAGGTCTTGTCGGTGGGGGGGAGTCAGATGAATTTTCTGGGCCTGCAGTGTTCTCTTTGCAAGCTTTAGCTGACTAATAAATTAAAAACTAGTGAGCACAGAGCTTAAAGAGATGCAAAGGCAGAATGAGAAGGTAAGCATGAGTGAAACAAACCCTCATCTTTGGTATCTGAAACTGAAACCGCTTGTGAAAGATCTTAAAGGCCCACAACAGCACCCAGATGTGTACCATTCTTTGGATAGTTAAAGATGACAAAAATAACACACAAAGAACAATTCGTCTAAACAATGCCTGAAAATAACAAACAAGGAATGCAAGATTATTTCTTCTTTCTGCTGTTCATTTAAATCTCTTTCTCTCTGTCACTGTCCTTGAAAGGACCTCTCCCAGAAAAAAACAGGCTTTAAATTTCACCTCTAGAAACTCTTTCTGCAGGGTTCTTCCTCTGTGGATCAATGGAAAGAGGATCTGTTGTAACATGACTAGTGTGGCTGCTCTTTTCTGCCACAGACGCCACCATTTTGTCTCTTTGGGACCCTTACAAGTGCACCAGCTCTTTTTTTAGATGACACCAAGATCTCACTTTCAACGATAATTCCAGCACAAATCTTGAGAATACAAAGTCTTGATTATTCTTTAATTAAATAACACCGTTCACTGGGAATTCTCCTCTGAAAATACATGCCAAGCTTAATTTAAATTAAAGGAAGTGTCATTAACTCGTATTGCGGATTATAAATTGTGATACAGCATTTCTCCATTACTAACAAGGTGCTAAAAGTAGGATTCTCATTGTAATTATTGGAAAAACCGAGAGTCAGATGATACATCATAAGGCAAAGTTTGTTTATCAGCATATGGTCTAAGCGCTCATTAAGCTACAAACAGCTTTTATCCCTCTGCTTCTTCTATAATGAAATCATTAAGGTAGGAGTCATTAGGCCAGCACATCTGTCTTCACACTAACTTCACACCAGCACAAATACATAATTGCACAAGCTATGCTCTAAGGGTGAGCATTCCTAAAAACGCAATTATGAAGACTGTTAGGTTCTTTTGGTTATTAGTGATGTGATGGCCCTTAAGTGATTGAGGAAAACAACAACAAAAGAGCTTCTGCCCTCTTGTGGGCATTGCTGCATGCAAATCAAATATGAGGTGATGCTAATATATTTCCCACAGTCTTGAGATTCATCCCAAACACAATTTGTAACTCGGAAAGCAAGGATTTCCGTGCAGACTGTGCTGGCATTTGACTCATGCAAATACGCTGACTACTAAGCTGTAAATACAGATGCATTCAAGAAATTACATACATACATACATAGATACATTATATATATATATATATATATATATATATATATATATATATATATATATATATATATATATAGTTTTTAAGTATTTTTCAAAATAATTGAAAAGCCAAAAGCAATAAGTAAAGTCTTAAACTTCTGAATTAAATTCAGAACCTTTAGGAAGTTCAGCCAGACCTTCTACAAAGATGCTCAGAGAATCGGATGGATGGAGCTGATGGGAGGGGAAGCATATGGTCAAACAAAGCACTTTCTAATGGCGTATTAAATATCCTGAGACAGGCTCTTGGGCGCTACACGTTTAAACCCTAAAAGCCGATAATGCACGAAGCTTCCTGTGCTCGGAGCCCTCTGGGAGCTGATGATGATGATGATGATGGTTTAGATCAATGATACACTCTATCTCCCCCACCTCCTCCTCTCTCTCTGAAGCTTCACAAAGATGCTCTGTCATCATGAGAGTTTCTTCATTCATGTCCTGTATCCTCAACCTCAAATACACTTAATGATGGAATCAAATCAAATAATGCCAACGAAGTGTCAAAATATTAAAAGTCCTGACTCGAGACTTGTGCAAAACCATCAAGCATCAGTTGCATATGTTAAACACTGGCGAAATCTCACCTGTCAGATTTGGCAACTCTCCTATGGCTTTGGTTTGATAAATCCTGGTGCGTTTGCGGTTCGGCTGATATTCCCTGCGCGCGGTGCGTCCGGGGTCCGATCTGCGCGCACGGTAAAACGGACTGACATTTGTGCAGCTTTCTCTTCAGCTCGTTGATTTCGTCTTCTCGCTCCAGCAAACGTCTTTCCAAATCTCGTATCCTCTCCTCCTTCAGCATTAAAATCTTGGCAAAGTCTTCCTCTAGGTCGCTCATTCTGAGGTAGTAAAAAAAACTTTAATCCCCTTGAAATCAACCAGGCGCGCTCTCAAACTGTATCACGCGCCCAGACGAGCTCTGGTTGTGAAGCTCCAGTGTAAAACAGCTGATCTATCCACGTGTTTACAGTTGGAAACGGGAGTCGGCGTCGGTCCCGCTGTCGGTTACTTCTGTCCCAATCATCTCCGTGCAAAAACACACACCATACCGGGTACAGACTATCTCCTCATACACATACTATCTTCAGAATAGGCGGAGTTTCACTTTTGTGCTGGGGGGGGGGGGGGGGGGGGGGGGGGGGGGGGTATAATGTATATTATACATATACCACGCCTTTACACGGATATTTTAAAGCGTCTAAATGCAGTTGCACTGGAATCACAATCGTGGAAACAAAATGCGAGCTGTCCCGACAGAAACCACACGCGCACTGACTGATATGACAACTTGCATTGTCCGATTTGTGAACGAATCAGTCTTCGAAAGAGTTGGATTCACTTCAATGAATCGGATCTCTTCAATTAATCGGTTGAACGCTCAATTAGAATTGAATCTGTCCGGGCACTTACCGACTCACTCACTGAACCGAGAACCGTCCTTTTTTGAACAATTCCGATTTGTAATAGACCCACATGAGTGAGCCGAATTAAAAGAGGGCGGGGTGAAAAGTTAGTTAGGCCTACTTTAATAGCAGAGCTATCGCATCTGCATATAAAATAGAGCCGTTTTTATAAATAGCATTTTAAATGCAAAACCTTTTATTTTACAGATTAATTTTATCATTGTTAAAATGTATGTAAATGCAAATTTTATTTTAATTTTTATGAAGTCATTTATGGCTGCAACAAAATGAACTAGGACAAGAGAAATTACAGTAACATACTTATAATAATCCTTTTTCTTTTCTTTTTGGGGACCTATCATAAACAACATACTATGTGGCTTTGTACCTATGCCACGCCGGAATGTCACGGCACGACTGATGACATAAAAAAAAAAAAAAAAAAATTATTGAACCAGGGCTCAAGGGTTCAAGCTCACACCGGTGCACAACGTTTTGCTACGGTTTCCGGGTTGAACGACATGTTTCCTGGAAAAGGTGTGCAAGGGGGTTTGAGATAGGTTTTCTCTTGTTTGGTGGGTGTGTCAAAAATGACAGCCCAATCAGCAGCAACATGTATATAAACCACGCGGTATTAAAGAGACAGCTCGCACATGGGTCCAAGCAGTGTTGTCAGATTGGAAATGTCCAAGTATCATACCAGAAGCTCAAAATTATCGTATTTTGAAGAAAATTATCGTACACGAGTCAAACGTACAGAATACAGCTATTTATCTAGACCAACAACTTTTTGACACAACCTGCAAATTACCACAATAGATAAATAACTAGGCGTACGTAAGTGGGAAGGTTCAAACTCCAGTTATCAGAAGCCTGCGTGTTGCCAGATGTTGAGTGGGTCCATTTGCAGTACAGATTTGATGCCGTTGTTGTGCCCATTTTCGACCCCTGCCAAATTATTACCCCCTTTCATTGAAATCGCTACCTGATTGCCTAATCCTAACCCCACCCCTAATCCTAACCCCTCCCCCACACCTAACCCTAAACCTACCAATACTAGGGGGGTAGTAATCTGGCGGGGGTCAGAATGTGGCACAACACCGTCATGGAACGCAACATAGTGCTCGTTGGATTAAAGTAGCACTATGGAACTTTTTCTGTGTTCTGAATTTCCAAAATGTATATAATGAGCGAGTACATCATGAATTAATCTTCCAAACTGCCTTTTTGTCTTATCCCGAATCACTACGGTACACTTATAATAAGTGCTTATATTCGGACTATTGTAGCCTGTCCGGGTCTTCACCGCTGCAGAGTAACACATGCCTGCGTGAATCGCCATAGACATAAATTTAGAGAAGTAGCTCCGGTTAGAATGTTCTTCCGCGGGATGCGTGCAGTTCTGTTCATTAACCGCTAGAGTGCCAAAAGTTACATAGTGTTGCTTTAAAAGCAGGGCACGGTAGATGTAGGATCCACAGCTAGATGAATTAGGATGGAAGCCCTATGATTAAAAGGACCAACATTAGAAGTTTCACAAAATTCTGAAATTATCGTACATTATGGGATTTTTTTCATTATTGATCGTACATCGTACAGAGGTATAAATTATTGTACAAATACGATAATTATCGTACGTCTGGCAACACTGGGTCCAAGTAAAGTTGTTTACAAATATGTCCGTTGCAGCTGGGTTTACGCAACAATTGAAGATATCAGAAGACATGTTTGTCGAGCGTATTTTGCAGTATTAAACACGTTTACCGATTTCATCAGGCTACGAAAATTCTTCAAAAAGGAACACAAAGAATGGCCTTCTCAGCTGCCATAGTTGCAGCTCTTGCGTCATCAGAACAGGGTGTTCAACGCACCACCATTTCCGTTTAAAAAACTTTTTGCACCGTTTTGTTGGGGCTGAACACAGCCCTGTTCTCTGAAATGAGCTGTTCGAAAGAACCGATTCGTTTAAATGTACCAGACTTCCCATCGTTAATATCAAGATAATGGACTGAGGTGATGCGAGTCTGAAATGGTAGTTCAAAAGCAGACATGTAATACAAGTAGGTATCTGGTGCTTTAAGCATGTAATCACATATAAAATATAAAGTAATAATGAGTTGTGTTTTGTTTTTTTAAGTGTTTTTCCACATGCTCAAATAATGATAAAACAATTTCGGCTCTGCTCCCCCTAGCAGTCCCAAAATCAACGTGCCTCTTCATCCCAGTCATGTGATGAATGGATGACGTAATTTCGTGCAACTTGACACGTGAATCACATCCTCTAATATATAGGCATCTTTGATCAATTATTCATTCTGTAAAGAAAAAAAACAAACGTTTTTCACATTATTTTATCCTGTGAGTTGAATGAAGCTTTTTGGTATTATGGTAATACAGCATTATTTCTTTCTATGAGCACTCTGAGAGACATACAGTAGACTATTGTGCATTCATGACCATCCAGCCATTATATGAAAGCATCATCCCTCTTCACATTCAAGAGAGAGCAGCTGTAATTCAGATGCAGGGATAGAGAGAGAAAAGAGTGACTAACAGTATATTGTTTTTCTTTGAAAGGCACCCAATGCACAGAAAACTTATTTTAATCTAAAAAAGAAGCCAGCACAGTATACATCTATTATAAAACAAATAGTTCAGAAATTAAGCCATTGTAAATGCAGATAAATCTGCATTCTATGTTAATTCTATATTTTATATAAAGTCAAATAGTACAACAAGCCACTCAAAGCTGCATGTTAACAGCGCTCTACCTTGGTTATGGGGGTTTTGCTATGGTAAAAACCACTGTAAAACAAAACCTAAAGGGGCTAAAGCCTTTTCATAACAAGAAACAGTAAGATTTTATGGCTGTGCATTCACCTTATTTTTTGATCTAATCACTGGTTATTTATTTTTATTGTTTTATGTTCATTATCAGTTAAGCAGGATTCAAAATGTGTTGTCTTTGGTGCGATCACAGAGATGTGATATGAGCTGATTCTCTGGCTCTCCTGCTGTGCGAATGATGACACAGTGATTAGCACAGGACTGCTGTGCACCTGAGGGAGCGATTGGATTACAGGCTGGGTGGGGTGGGGCTGGTGGGTGGTGCTGGCGCAGACATTACTCATCCCATTCCTGTTATACAGTCTCTCTCTCAGTGAAACCCAATCGGATGTCTCTGAGCTCCAGGACCAGAGGACGTTCTGTCAGTCATTGATCAGTTCTGCCGCTATATGCTCTGAAATCTGGGATACAGGAAGTCAGTAAGAAGATATGGTCAATATGGCAAACTTGATCAAGAGTTCGGTGATCATGTGTTATTGGTGGTGCTTGCTAAGGCATGGAATACTATTATTATTGCTGATACATACAGCATGTGCTACAGACATGAAGAATACCTCGATTCAGGCAGCTTAGTGAAGAGACATGTGTTTCTACTTATCTAAGCAACCAGACTTGAAAAAAAAAAATGTGTAAAGAAATTGCCATAGACTTGAACTGTAGTAGGTTCCTGCAATAACAGAATATTATATTCACACAGTAGTGCTGAAAGGATGCTAAATACATAGTTCTGATCATTTAGACTATTCTACATTTATATTTCCCCCTTTACATACACTCTTAAAAATAAAGGTGCTTCAAAAGGTTCTTCAAGCGATGCCATAGAAGAACCATTTTTGGTTCCACAAAGAACCATTCAGCCAAAGATTCTTTAAAGAACCATCTCTTGCTTACCTTTTTATAATCTGAAGAACCTTCTTTCACCACAAAGAACCTTCTGTCAAACAGAAAGGTTCTTCAGATGTTAAAGGTTCTTTATGGAACCATTTAGACAAAAAGGTTCTTCTGTGGCATTGTAAAGCACCTTTATTTTTAAGAGTGTAGTAGAAATTGTAAAGTAAACTTTCGTAGTAAAAATTTATATTATGTTTCCATAGTAAAATGAATAGTGCATTTTCTTAGTTAAATGTAATTTAATTTAATTGTATTATACTGTATGAATAGAACTGCAGCTGGCATTTAGTTTTAGCATTATTGACATATAAATGCCATGAGGCATTGTGAGTTATTCTAAGCTGTTAATTGCTAACATTAGAGCCACAAATTTCTCTCAGGTTATGAAAAACAGCTTAATAAGCTTAACAAGACACAATTCCAGTTAAATGAAAGAACAAACTGAACTGGAGAGTTTTTGGATGAATAGGGATGAAAGCAGCAGGAGCTGCCCAAAATAGTTGAGAATAAAAATTAAATCCCTAAAGACCTTAAAGGCTTTATATTTACTATTGTCATCAGTTGCTGTGGTTACAGGCACGACTCAAGGCTATAAAAGCAGATTGACTTCTGTTACTGTCCATACAGACCAATCTATTCCTGTATGTACAGGACAATTTGTGAGTCACAGCTGTTAATAAATACAGTTGTACAAGACACCTTGGAAATGGATTACCAAATACTCCAGCATCAAGAAGACAAGTAAGCACCACTCGTATTTTCTCCAGAGAATGTAAAAGTAGTTTAAGACTGCCATACTGTAAGCTTCCTTGGCTGATTTATTATGCAAACATTTCTGTTTCTAAACGGAGGAGTCAATTTTCTGAGCGTAGCGGTGGGGACGCCCTTCTCAGCAGCTTCCAGATGCATCCTTGCAAAACAAGGCTTGAGAAATGTCACAAAGAAGCAGTCGGCTCAGAGCCTGTGTAAGAGAGTCAAACTCACGCTAATTACTATCTCTGTGTCTGCTTATATTTTATCGATTGTCATTTCACATGGCCTGTGCTCACATTCTCTAAATGAGGAGATTCAGGCTGATTTAAACGGAACTGACTCCTGCTTTCATCTCTCTCTCTCTCTCTCTGTGTGTGTGTGTGTGTGTCGGCTTCTCACTTATTCTCTCGGTTTCTCATGCTGTTGTCTCCCCTCAGGTTAGGCATGTTATATTTTTAGAGTGTTTTTACACACTGTTCTCAAAGGGGAATTATTTCCACTTACTCAGGTGTCTTGTAGAGGCATCTTATTAGACCTCATTCTTTGTGGAAAATAGGGAGTGATTGGATGCCATCCAATGGACTATTTAAATGGGCTGATTATCTCTTCTCTCTCTTAAAACTGTAATGTTTTCATTTCATAGACTTCAATTGAAAAAGACTGTTTAGATAACTTTTACTACCAAGCTGTTCCCCCATTCTTATTTTTGGCCTTTTAGAGAAGTATTTTGTAGACTGTAGTGAACAACCAGATCTTTGACTCAGTATCTGACTCAATCATTTACTCTCATTGCTGTCATCAACATGTAGGGACAAAACCAAAAGATCTTCTGCTGTGTCAGACCGTCAGATTTCCTCTCACAGACTGCCCACATTTGGTGGAATTTATAGGTCTCGGCTTTGGAGTCCTTTTCCTGTCTCAAATATGGCCTTTCCTTCTTGACTTGTTCCTCAGGAGTCCAACGAGCTGCTATGATGATAGCCAGACAGTCTATGCGGGTGCTCTTTTCTTATCTCAGGTCAAACCCGGTTAAATCCAAATGTCTTCTCACTAGGTGCGTTTACATGGAGCATTGTAATCGGTTTAAAAATCCAATCCGAATGAAAATGCTCCATATAAACACCTCAATCAGAATAAAAATGCCCAAACCGAATGATATTGTAATTTGTTTGAGAGGGGTGGGATAAACCTTTCTATAAACCGAACAAAATTAAAATTCTGCCATGTAAACGCGTTAAACCGATTACTTTGCGTCTATGTCATCACGTCAAGAGGTCGGTTCGTCAGAACGTGAACGTGATGTCGGCAACGCAGTACTTTCTGTGATTTGGGTACACCGACACTACGGTAGAGACTGGGTAATAGTGGAGGTATAAAGTTAAAATTTCAATTATACAGTTAAAAATACATTAGAATGGAGAACGCTTCTGGAATGAAAAACAGAAAAACGGATCTGAAATGAAGCGCGATTTTCTGCTTTTCAGCTTAGAAACAACACAATGATGATAGTGAAAGTATAGCTCAATGAAAATAAACAACTTGACCAAAATTTGTATTTATGTTTATTACAGATTCATAATTTCCGATCTGCTTGAATTTATAAGTGCTAACGCCATGAATATTGTACGAAAACACGTTTGGAAATGTTATGTGTGATAAAGCTCGTTGTTCATAAAGCAACACTCCTTTGATTTATTGTTTAGCAACTGTTGGTAAGATCTCGTGTATTGTTCCATTTAATTAGGTTACAGTAAAACTTTTTAGTATCAGAATACAGTTCATTTCAGAGCGGCATTACAGAGGGTCGTACTGTTATTTTATCCTTTAATGCTTTAACTTTAAGAAATTAGGGCGGTATGATGATATGCGTTGATCAGCTGGCTGAGATCAAGCTATATTGGTTCTGTGTGTGGTACAGAAGACGGCCGTATGATTTCTATGATCGTGTTCTCTGACTGAGCGCTCGAATGAACGCAAGGGATTCAAATATTAGTCCGTTATTCTAAGCAAGTGCAAGCAGCTATTAAAAATATTAACGCAAATACGGGCGTTTTTTCCTCTGGTGATTTGTATTTGTTGTTAGGCTACTTATACTTAGCGTGTCCCAAAACTGAAAGCACAGGCACATGTAAACACCATATCGGATTAGATTACGTCTCATGTAAACAGTCCACCAAATCTTTCAATCGGAATGATTTTAATCGGAATGACAAAAAAGTGTACATGTAAACGTGGCTAGAGTCGCTTTATCGGATCCTTTAAAAATGCCGGTGAGAATGGAGATCAAGAGAGTTAGAACGATAGATAGATAGATAGATAGATAGATAGATAGATAGATAGATAGAATAATGGATGGATGGATAAATAGACAGAATAATAGATAGGCAGACAGACAGACAAACAAACAAACAGAATGATAGAACGATAGATGGGCACAGAACGATAGAAAGAGAAATAAATAGAATGATAAATAGAGAAACAAGCAAACAAACAGAATGATAGAACGACAGAACGACGGAACGATAGATAGATAGATAGATAGATAGATAGATAGATAGATAGATAGATGGATTAATAGAATGACAGGCATAGGAATAGATAGACAGGCAGACAAATAAACAGAATGATAGAATGATAGATGGGTAGGTACGATAGAAAAAAATAGAAAAAAAAAACAACAAATAGAATGACAGATAAACAGATAGGTAGACAGACAAAGAGAACGATAGACAGACAGACAGACAGACAGACAGACAGATAGATAGAGAGATAGATAGATAGATAGATAGATAGATAGATAGATAGATAGATAGATAGATAGATAGATAGATAGGTACAACGATAGAAAAAAATAGAAAAAAAAAACAATAAATAGAATAACAGATAGGTAGACAGACAGACAAACAAAGAGACAGACAGACAGACAGACAGACAGACACATAGATAGATAGATCTTGGCGAGTTGATATTCTGGTCATATTTTTTTCCAAGAACATTTTACCAATTCCAAACCACATCAATCTTAATAACTACTATTGACTTTGTATTTAATCATTTATAAGTGATATATAATTGTCCGTGAAGGCTGGAAGTCAAAAAACTCCTCGTATTCAGGTGTGTCGAATTATTAGGCAGGTTTTGTTTTACAGATAAAATGAGCCAAAAAAAGAGATTTAACTCAGACTAAAAGTCAAAAATTATTAAAATGCCCATGAGAAGGATACAATACTAATGCAATAATAGAATTTGAAAAGTTAGGGCATGACCATTGGGCAGCGAAATGCTCATTGGGTCAGCAGAGTCATGAAAAACAGGTGGAGAAGAAAAGACACTTGTTAACTGCAAAAGAATGAAGAATTAAGGTGAGGAATTAGGTGAGAAACCATCAGGAACCATTTAGTCTCCAGCGCCATCATTTTCCAGAACTGCAACCTTCCTGGAGTCTCCACAAGTGCAATGTGTCAGGTTCTCAGGGATTTGCTTGGTAAAAAATCCTAAAACGTACTGCCAGATTCTGGAAGATAAATTCTTCAAACAGTGGTACAAGAGGATGTGGTGCTGGTCCTTCAAGAGTCACTCAAAACTTATCTGTCCATAAAGCCTATGAAAATTCAGTCAATGTATTTCACAACACTTCAGCATGCTATTCTTATTAAGTGAGGGTCATTTTTTAGGATTTTTTACCCAAGCAAAGTCCCTGAGAACCTGACACATTGCACTTGTGGAGACTCCAGGAAGGTTGCAGTTCTGGAAAATGATGGCGCTGGAGACTAAATGGTTCCTCATGGTTTCTCACCTAATTCTTAAAATTAATTCTTCATTCTTTTATAGTTAACAAGTGTCTTTTCTTCTCCACCTGTTTTTTATGACTCTGCTGACCCAATGAGCATTTCGCTGCCCAATGGTCATGCCCTAACTTTTCAAATTCTATTATTGCATTAGTATTGCATCCTTCTAATGGGCATTTAATAATTTTTGACTTTTAGTCTAAGTTAAATCTCTTTTTTTGGCTCATTTTGTCTGTAAAAGAAAACCTGCCTAATAATTCGGCACACCTGAATATGAGGAGTTTTTGACTTCCAGCTTTCATGGACAATTATATATCACTTATAAATGATTAAATACAAAGTCAATAGTAGTTATTAAGATTGATCTGGTTTGTAATTGGTAAAATGTTCTTGGGAAAAAAAAAATATGACCAGAATATCAACTTGCCTAATAATTCGGCACATGGTGTACAGGCAGACAAACAAACAAAATTATAGGATGGATGAATGGATAGATATCCATAGAATGAACAATAAAAAGAATGATAGACAAATAGGTAGACAGACAAACAAACAGAGTGACAGAATGATAGAACGATAGATGGATAGATATAATAGAAAGAACAATAAATAGAATGATAGCAGATAAACAGATAGGTAGATAGATAGACAGATAAACAAACAGACAGAAATGTAGCTGTGTCAACTTTGGCATTTTATTTGCGCTCAAAGGCCACTCTGTGATGTATGTGGTGCAGAGTGATGGTGTGTGTTTACACGTGTGTGAGTGGCGCGTAACAGACCTTACATGGTGCTGCTGTGCTCTATAACACCGCAGCAGGACCCTCTTCCTGGCAGGAACCTAAAGACAGCAAACAGATCCCCCTACTTCAGCGACAGAGCAGCATAGACCACAGTCACAATCCTTCCTCAGATAACCTGATCTAATTGTAGCTGCAGTGGAAAAACAGAATATCTGTCTACATCGCTGCCCCTTCCTGTGTGTGGGCGCTCCGGTGTTTAGGATAAATGTGTGTGTGTGTGTACATGCGTGTCTATCACTCAAGTGGGAAAGGAATCTTTGGAGAAAGGTCAGCAGGCAGATGTCTAGTTAGCAGACAGGCGGGAAGGCTGTCGGAGAACATCAGTTTCTGTGTATTTTTCAGGGGTGGAAAAACATGTGGAAGCTAACGAAGGCTCAATCCTTACGGAGGACATCCTGGAACGGATAAGGCCTGCTTTATCACAAACTCTATTCCTTTTTGTATAGACTAAAGGAAGCGCTTTCATGCATCCGTGAGGGTTAAAAGGCAAAAATTTGTAGCTTATATTGTGGTTAAAGTGCTCATATTAAAGGAACTGTTCACTCAAAAATGAAAATTTGCTGAAACCCTCAGGCCATCCAAAATGTAGATGAGACTGTTGTTTTCATTTGCACAAATTTGGAGGAATTTAACATGACAACACTTGTGCACCAATGGATCCTCTGCAGTGAATGGGTGCCTTCAGAATGAGAGTTCAAACAGCTGATAAAAACATTGCAATAATCCACAAGTGATTTACATAACGCTTGTGACGTAAAAAGCTGTGTTTGCAAGAAAACAAATCCAACATTAAGCCACTGTACCATAAAACCATCACTTCTGGTTCAAATACCAGTCCATAATGCATAATAACATTTCCTCTATGTAAACAGTAATTTATGTATAGTTACAGTACAGTACAGTACTTCACGTCTCTTTGTAGCATTCAACTTTTAGTGCAATTACCCCATAGATTTATACTGTAAACATGATTTTTGGTTGTTTTTGCAAACTGTGGGATGAGTCTAAATTACTTTCTCTGTTGATAGAGCTCATCTTTTATTCAACAAGGAGCATTCCTTTAATATTACAAACAAATGCATGCACAGTAGTAGTTTCTTTAACAACTATAGAGATAAGGACAATTTCTAAATGTTATGTCAGTAACCAAACAAGAAATGGGTTGAGATTTTTCAAGTCTGACTTGGTATAATAAAGATACTGTACATTACATTCTAGTCATTAAATAAAAACAGTGAAAGAACTAAAACATTTTTGTTTTGTGAGGGAACATAACATTTGCTGATTTGTCATTATTTTTGTGGTATTATCATTTGCAGTAAATCAATGTAAAGGCTGAGGTTAGCAGTGTCGGAACTTTTGTTTAAAAATAAACCCATTCAGATGGGATCTGGGCAAACCAGTCCAAAGCAGATTTTTCGAATCATATATTCCTAGAAGAGCGAGTTCAAGTTTAAGAATCAGATGTTATGTTCTTCAGCGTTTATGCTCTGAACAATGTCCCTCCACAGCATGAGTCCTCAAACTGATTGGACTCTTGGGTGTATTTCAGCTAGACTTGACCTGTCCCAGCATGTTTTTGGAGATGCTTAACTTACATCAGTATATATTCTTATATATATATATATGAGAAAAGCACATTCTAAATAAAATATATTATTCTAAAAATAATTAGACATTTTAAGGGTTGGGTTAGAGCTTATATATTTTATATATATATATATATATATATATATATATATACACATTTTTTTTTTTTTTTTTACATTTTTTTTAACTGTCAGTGGTATGTGTTCAGACATGACACCGTAGCGTTACGGAGAGTCAGTGTGTGAACAGTAGGTCAGCTGCGGTCAGCTGATTCCCTCAAACAAAATTGTCCTAAAGATAGATGTAGACTGCAATAGGGGCTTCCATAAATCACTGCATGATGGGCCTTGTTAAAACTACCCTTAAACTTTGACTCACAAACACCATCATCTCTGAAACTCAAACTCACATGGTCTAGATTATCTTCATAAAACCCTAACACAACAAACCTACCTTATTTCCAGTAGTCCCAACATGCACAGTATAGGTCTGTTATGTTATGTCAGTCTGCTCTGTTGTTCACTGCAATGCTGACCCTGAATAAACATGCTCTGGTCCACGTCTCTGACAGAAGAGCTGTGCCTCAGGTGTTTTAGTGCTTAGAAGGGCCCTTTGACCTCTGACCACTGGTGAGTTTGATCTAGTACAGCCTCAAGATCTACTGCCGCTTCCGGTCACACATTCCAGACGATTAACACCTTTTGAATATGCTGAGAAAAATAGAGAGAAAACAAACAGATAACTAGGGAGAAATTATAGAGAAACTGGGGAGAAAAGAAATCCATGAAACAAGGATAAAAATGTGAGGTACTGAATTAGTAGATTATTTGAGGTTTTATTTTATCCACAGAGGGCGACAGTCATTGGAAAGGAAAGTCATTTCAAAAGGCTAAACGAGTTACTATATTTTGAGGAAATGAAGAAAAAAAAGCATTATTTTCTATAAAACAACATGCACTGATAAATTGTTCAGTTTTACTATTTTTAAATGTTATTTTAGCTATTTTGTAGCTAATTTAAAAGTCTATTTAAAGACCTCTGGAGTAATATGAGGTCAAGAACTGCATGCGCAATCATGACTAAAAGAATTAGAATATAAAATAGTTCTGGGTAAAGTGTAGCCTGCTACACTGCAGGACACAGCACTAAAACAAATCCAAACAATTCATTCAATGGAACAAACACTCAATGGAGACCCTGCTGGCAGAAATTTGCAATAACATCCAATGCATCCAATAACACTGAGGGCAGGGGGACTATGCCCACTAATAAAAATCAAGAAGACTGAATGTTAAACTTATTAAACATACAACATGAAGAACAATGTATTAAGGCCTTTTGTGGTTCTCAGGAGCATAATACATAATAAGGTCCATGAAAACATGTCATTCTCAGTGTAGTTCTTTAGATAATGAAATGTGTTGCCTGAGAGACCGCTCTATCAATCAAATAAACACAGATAAAACCATTTCCAAAACATTTTCATAAACCTTTCCTTTTCACGTTCTGCCTTTCTAAGGAACACAGTGTTACTGAAACCCAGTCATTAGTGGTACTAAACACATAAAAAATGGATTTTTAAAAGTCATAAATGAAACAAAGATTATTGGAGTATGTTTTTTTTTTAAAAAATACTACTATTTCAGACTTTCTACATTAAACTTTCATGTTTAATTCAAAGTGTTGCTGACTGTTTATTTGTAGTTATTTGTCAAATTTACTAGCAATTTCGAGTGAAAAATGTTTCAAAGTAAATCCTACACCAAATTTTTGTTAGTTTACAGTCCCACACTGTTTGTTACAGACATGATTGATGCCTCACAACTGCAACTTGCTCAGCTGAACTAAGTAAACCGCTATTATTTTTCTAAATGATCAGACTAACAATAGCTGCATCCCAAATGATGCACTGTACACCGTGCACTATGTGCTCAACTGTGTAGTGTATATGAATTATATAAGGTTATTTTGTCATTCATCATTGGAGTCTGATAGCCCCTCCTCCACCACTATGTAATTAAAGCTGCAACAGTTGAGTGCATGAAGTGTCTTTGTTTTTGGTTGTTTAAGTGCATCATCTGGGTATTTAAAGTGCATTTTCTTTTTTTTGAAATTTTCAATGTGAACACACTGCTTACACTATTCATACTATAAAACGGGATGTAATAATGCATAAGTTTGCGAACTGGGACACACCTACAATTTGCCTCATAGCTATTAAAACAATACAAATCTCAAAGGCTTGCATTTAAGAAGCCATATCTTAGAGATCAAAATATTATAGACTTGTAAACTCTTTTGACTTGGACCAGTGAGCAACCACCCAGAACCACCCAGGACCAGTTTTATTTTCTGTGAAAAGCAATAAATAACCTTTTTCCGGTCTATTATAAAGGAAAGATTGAATATTAATTAATGGAAAGAGGTGAGCATCATACACGTCTGTATTCAAACACCTTCAGTGCTTATGCCTTCCGTTCTCTCTCAGCTGCCACATCAAGCAGTGTCATGTTTCGTAACAAGACACAGGCACAATCAAGCGATCTGACTCGCAGTGTGATTTCCAACGGTCAGAGATTTTCAATCAGTGTTCGTTCAGAGAAGCATCAGCACGCAACAGCAAGTGCCGCCTCGGAGTGCATGAGGAAGAATAATTTACTACAAAGATATCTCACACAGGATCAGTTAATCTCATTCAAAGTTAATTTAGGGAAAGCAATTCATGAGATATTAAGACAAGAGGCCTCATCAATGTGAAGGATCCTAGAGTGTTTCTTTCATCGTAGGGGCAACATCGTCAGCCTTGGTGTGACATGTTCACTGACGGCGAATAATTGCATTTATACGAATCTTAGACTACTCCTACAACAGGCTTCTAATAATCTGCCATTTTGCAAACAAAAAAAAATTATTTACCCTCAGGATGTAGGTGAGTTTGTTTGATGTAGATGAACATGTTTGGAGAAATTTGCATCACATTACTTGTTCACCAATGGATCCTCTGCAGTGAATGGGTGCCATCATAATGAGAGTTCAAACAGCTGATAAAAAATATCACAATGCATTAAAAAGGTCTTGATGGATTTGTTTATTTACAAACATGCAGCTGTTAACTTCGCAAGACATTAACTGATAGACTGGAGTCGTGTTGATTAGTGTGATGTTTTCATCAGCTGTTTGGACTCTCATTCTGATGGCACCCATTCACTGCAGAGGATTCAGTGAGCAAGTGATGTAATGCTAAATTTCTTTAAATCTGTTCTGACGCACAAACAAACTCATCTACATCTTAAATGTCCTGAGGGTAAGCATTTTTTTTATTTTTACTATTCCTTTAAGATCTCAGAACAGTATTAACTAAGATGAATAATCGCACATTCAGACAAAAGACAGTTGATGTAGCACAGTCTGCCTTGGCTTTTACCCAAGATGCCAATGCGGTCACATCGTACAATCCGAAAAGCAACAATTCACAGAACGGAAAGCACAGGGGGAAACAACAACAACAAAAAAAACACCCGGCTTTAGTTATTGTTGAGGTGAGTAAAAACAGAAAGAAAAGAAAGAGACAGAAGCTAAATCAGAAGAACAACACACACATAGAGGGAGGCTTTCATATTTTGTGTTTAATGGTCCTCTTACTGTTCCCCACAGCAGCAGAGTGTGTAGTCATTCGCAATGAGAGCTCACACAAACAAGAACACTAGATGTGCGAGTCAGACACGAGAGTAAACATTGCCCTAGGACAGAAGACCAAAATAAAAGCATGATTTAATGTACGAAGATCTCTTCAGACAAAACAAAAAGCGCCAAACTCCTCCTGAGAGTCTGTGTCTCATCTTGGTTTGTACATGTTTGTGTAAGAGCTTCTATGTGAAGTGGTCCTCCTTGTGTTTAAAGAAGTCAACAAATGGAATGTACTGCACACTCAAAACTCACATTTTAGGGAAGTAGCTATCAGAAGCCTTTGCTTCAGCTTTTTGTGCATGACTGTACTGCCGCACATTAGGCCACATGTATCGCAGTTTTCCATGAAACAATGGGAGAGAAACAGGGTGACTGGAGAAGCCCTTGGCATACACTCATGAGCTATTCCTTGACCAAAACACTGCACTGTTTTCCCAGCTGCCTCAAAATAGAGCACACTGTAAACCTCCCACCCCACCATCACTCTCACTCACAGTATTCACTATGCTCTCTCACAAACACTCTCAAGCAAAAGAATAGACTATTTCTTAAAAATAAAGTGTGTAATTTCCGCACCACTACCTTAACTAAACTGAAATGGAAAAAATAATGACTTTTCAAACAGTGTTGAACACGCTCCCTTTTAATTTTAGCATGCAATTAATATACCTGGAGAGGGAAATCCATTAGTATCTCCATTCATCTCAGTGGAGTTCAGCTGGATCATGCTAAAACAATGTGGATGTTGACTTTCAAATGACAACACACACACACACACACACACACACAATAAAATAAAATTAATAATATTTAATATAATATTTAATATATAAAAATTCTATTTTTTTAAATATAAAATGTTTTTACTATAATTTTTTATTATAGTAAAAACAATTGTTTTATCAGATTCCTTTTTTTAAATAACTAACTTGTTTGTTTGTGTGTGTGTGTGTGTGTGCGCGCACTTGTACAGCTATCTTTGTGAGGGCCGGTTTGAGTTTTAGACCATCGTAGTGAGGACAAAATTGTAATGTGAGGACATTTTGGCCGGTCCTCACTTTCTGAGAGTCCTTTAAAGGCCTGTTTGAGGGTCAAGACTTGATTTTAGGGGTCAGGTTTAATTGGGTCAATGATAGGTTTAGGGTAAGGGTTTGGGTGAGGCACTTAGGGTTAGGGTAAGGAGCTAGAGATTGCATGTGTCAATCAATGTCCTCACAAAGATAGTGAGTTGAGTGTGTGGGTGTGTGTGTGTGTCTTTAACTTTAAACTTTACAGTTTTGTCTTAACTTCAAAAGTAAAACAGTCCCAACAAATCAACCAAAATACTGTCCACTTGGTGTCCACAGACACTGTTTGAAAACATCTTTAAGCTATGCGTAATTGTAAAATAATATATAATAGAACTGAAGTGATGGACTATCACATGAAATCTGCAGGAGGTGGTGAGGATCGACAGGGTTCCAGATTGGAGAACAGGCTGATGAAACGAGAGCCAGGACAATACAGAATGTCACTCAGCCAGAAAAACACACAGGCCATAAGGGCTGGATTCAGCTCCTACTTCACTCCTACACAAACACACACACACAACCCACATGATATCACAGTCACCAAAAAAAAAAAACAAAAAAAAAAAAAACACATGAACTTGGAAAATAAGTTGTAGTGTGTGTTGGAATCAGTTCCAATGGATGAGAGAATGTCAGATCATCTCTGCTGAGAAAACACATGATTTTAAGGTTGAACTGAAGGGTTACGAAATATTCAAAGACTAGTTTAGTATAGACTTACATTACTAACCCTCCAATAATTTTATCTAAATTAACTGTGTTTAATTTGAATATGTTAGAACAATAAAATAGTCAGTCATAAATTTCATGAGAAAACATTTCCTTTTTGCTAGTGTCAGATCATTTGTGATGTGAAATCAGTAATATTCTGAGACCAAACAAATAAAATGAAATCAGCACAGTCCTGAATTCAATTAATTCTAAATCAATCTAATGACATCTGAGTGCGCGCTGTCCTCTAGTGGTCATATTATGTTATAGCTGTGCTTCAGTAATGTACTAGTTGCCTGCAGTTCCATTCAGATCAATATTTCCCAGGCCCTCTTGATCTCAGACACTTTAAAGCGGTTATTCCTGCTGCTCCATTGATCTAGACAGAAAATCTGCAAACTGTGCATAATATACACACTATTCAATTTTAACACAAATACAAACTACATACTGCAGCAACAGTATAGACTATTAATATGATATTCTGAACACTTTGTTTGCATACTGCAAATTGCATACTTAGTATTGCATATTTAGTTGTTATATTTTATAACATTTTAATGTCACCATTATATGAAGTCTCCAACTCTTCTACTAGTGTTCATGTGACTAGTGTTTATGAAGAGAATAAACATTAATCTATCTGGTTGTGATGTATTTGGTGTAGACAAAATAATCTACTATTACAGAGATTCGGAGAGATCGATACACTGTTGCCAAAAAAGAAATGACCTTCAATCTGATTTTATTGATGACCTCATTAATGTTTCTATATATCGTAATGAACATCAATGTCTTTCATTTCAAGATATTTAAAAAAAATGTATGCTAGTAATCCACAGCAATGTATCAAACTGCTGACAGGAACAATATATACAAAAGAAAGATGCATATATACAATCAGCTTTAAGATTTACAATGGTTGGGTCAGATTAGATTCTCAGATCATCTGTTCTTACAGTTTCATTTTGGTGAGAAGATCTTTCAGATTTATCATTCTTGAGGCCCAGGGCTGAAAACAGTAACATATAAATTAATTTTAGGCCTAATTACACCAATACTAATTCCATCCTGTTGAGGATCACTAAACAAGTAATCCACTTTATAAATTCACATTTACAAGTAGTATGATCATTCCTCCTTCCAGACTTCATAAGTGTGGTGGGAAGAACGCTGGCTGGAGAAAACCATCGGACAAAAACGGATGCAAAAGCCCACCGGAAGAAGCCAGGTGCACCGGGCCAGAATGAAAGATGATGTTCCCGGTGCTGAATGGAGGGTGGAGGGCAGATGTGGACCCACAGGTTGGGCTGATGTTCGTGCCGGGTTGCAGGGAACTCTCAGCACCAGGGTTCTGTTTTTTCCACTTGGTTCTTCGGTTCTGGAACCAAATCTTGACTTGGGTTTCGGTCAGGCTCAGAGACAGCGCGAGATTTAGTCGCTCACATACGGATAAATAACGCGTAGCGCGGAATTTGTTCTCCAGAGCCACCAGTTGTTCGTAAGTGAACGCGGTTCTGGCGCGTCGCGGCTTCGCGCAGCTGTGATCCGAGCGCCGCCGCCGCTGACGCGACAGATCATCCGGCGCTGGAGTCACTCTCTCTTCACCTGCTTCATCCGGTTCTTCACTCGGAGAAAAGCCCGATCTTAAATTTCTGAGCGAGCCTGATGTGTCCAAGTCAACATCTGGATCAGGAGGATGGAGTCTGACGCAACTTTGATGGTCATCAGTTGATCGATCACCTGTCAATAAAAACATATCGATATGTCAAGTTTCTTTCAGACTGGTAATGTTTTTAGTAATTGTATTTAATTTCTGACGATACAACCGAAGAATACAAGACGACAGTTATTTTATTGAACAGAAGCTAACACATTTTGACATTGGTTTGCCTTATCTGAAAGTTTAAATTTGCTTTAAAAGCTTGAAATTGTAAGGATACAGACCTTAAACGTAGTCAGATGTCTGGACAGGGTGTTGCTAAGGTGTTCTGGACTACTGCTAAGCGTTGCTAGGGTTTTCTGATTGGTGCTTTAACTGGCAATAATTATTATTTAGAGTAAAACTGGCCTAAATCCGAGGTGCTCTAAACCACCTGTGGTTAAAATACAGGCATAAAGTAACGCATTAGCCTATTTTTATTATTTAAATTGTTATGAATCACAAATTCTTAAAGTAATGTAGTTCATTAAATAAGTAAAGACTACCAACTAATATAGATTTTGGTAACACTTTATTTTAAGGTGTCCTTGTCACACGTTACATGTACTTACAATAACAATAAATTATGCATAATTACATGATGCAAGTAACCCTAAGCCAAACCCTAATCCTAACCATATAGTAAGTACTAGTTAATTAATATTACTTGGTACTTAAATGTATAATTACACTGTAACAAGGACACCTTAAAATAAAGTGTAACCTAGATTTTCAATAGTACAAAATTGAATTGATGCGGTTCGCTATCGGAATTAGGCTATAATTTAGTCAAAAATACAATAAACAAGAAATTTGCTATCAAAATCAATCTTATCAAGTGATCAGCTGAAGAAAAGTAACTGGCAGCGAATAGACGTGAGGGGGGCTGTACTAAAAGTCCTGTACAGGAATAGGGGGAGCTTATTACTGTCTGTGGATTTCAAGAAAAGACTGACGTGGAATGGGCCATAATCCCTCAACAATTTCAAAATCACAAATCGCCTCAAATGTCATGCTGCGGAAAGAAACCCTAGTTAAATCCAGCTCTGCCATCCAGCCATGACGCGCTAATGGAGTTTCATATTTGTCGGCAGATCGATAAATGTCATCTATTTAAAGGGAAGTTTTAATCGAACGATATTTGGGATCAGACATGGCAGGGGTTTGAAGTTGGGAGCCGCAAGCTGCTGGAGGGAGATATGCAGCATCCAGTAATGGGATATCGATCAAAGTGAGCGCAGGCATCCTCAATGGGACGATTTAAACAATTATCTGCCCTGACTGTCCCAATGGCAATCACTTACTCAGCTGCGGCTGCTTAAAGAAAACCCAGTCTTGGAAATGAGGGGAAGGTCAAATTCACAATCTAATGACACAAAAGATCTGTTTGGAAGAGACACACAGTGAAAAATCTGATTTTTAACCATATTATTTTTACTATATATGTGAAATTATACAAACACATTCAAGGATATTTTACCAAATAAAAATTTGGTGTTTTTTTGTTCAGAATTATAGAGTCGCTAGGCAATATAGCATCTCTAAAAGGCGTAAAAGACAAAGGTTGTGGAGGTCTCAAAAATATGTATTATTTTAACATATAAGTATATGCTACTACGTTTTAATAACGTTAACGAACAATGTTTCGGTAACCACAAAAGTTGGATTACAAGTTAACAGCGTGCGCTATACCCTCAGAAGTCGCGATAGTCAGATGGTAACCATAGTAACAGCTACTCGATCGCTGATCGCGAACATAATTTTGTCACATCATTACAGAGTTACACATCAGAAAATATATTAGCGTTTTGTTTAAAATGCAAGATAAACCTCTGATGAATGCAGTCAAAAAACACTGACAGAATTATTTCAAAAGTTGACCACACTGAAATTATTCGCGAACTGGTTTAATTAGGCTATTAATCATTTCCTCACCTATATTTTTGCAGATGGAAAGCGATTTTTCGTGCCCAGGACTTTCTTTCCCATTGCGCTGTTCCTCCAAACTTCCAAATTCGGTGTTTTCTGAAGATGACGTCCGTTCTTTCTCCGACAGGGCATGTGTTTTTTTACTTGTGAACTTTTTAGGATCCAAAATGTCAATAATCGAAAAGGAAATCCGATGACTTGATGATGTTTTCACTCCAGACTCCTGATATTCAAGCATTTTCCAAATTCCAGTAGTATTTCTGATATCTTCTGTATTCGCTTACAAAGCAGACAGAAAGTGGATGCAGCTTCTGGTCGGATCTGAGGCGCTTCGGTCAGATGTCAGTGGATGAAGGTGTGCTTGAGCTCTTTAACAGGTCCATTAGAGGAGACGCGTGAACACGAGCGTTTAACGGGATCCCTTTCGATTGGCTGAGAGCATTCGGCCTGCGCTCATTTCAATCAATACAATACAGACAAGTTCCCAGGCTGACAAGTGGCATAACTCAAAAAACTGTTGCATCTAATCCTTAGCCTACACTCTTCAGTGTTCGTTTGCACAGTATGTTTAGCAAAGAGCCCTTGCAAGATCATTTTTACACTGTATAGGCTTCTTCAGTGAGCTATATAACACCTAAGTGTACTTACCAGAGATTTGTATTGTGATTTATGTTGCAAAGAACAGTAAATAATAGTAATTCAAATATCTCTATTCTCCCATCCTTATTACATCCTTTTCAGTAACAAATGAGAAATATTATCATTGCACCCCTCAATAAAAACTGCTAATTTTCCTGTAAAAGATTTTTTTTTTTTTCCTGGCAAATAAATTATGTGGGGTCAGTACAGTGTGTTGGCTTATTTCATAGTCAATAGCTTAAGCCAGTATCTTCACATTCACTATGTGGTATCAATCTGCCAAAGCTTGGGATGAATCAATAAACGTGTGTCCGGCACTGATAAATGAGAAGCTCTCCTTCAAAGCACTACTGTTTTGCCATCTAGCTAGTGATTTACTTCTGTTAGTCTGTTCCACAAAATACATACATAAAAAAGTAAATAAAATATAATAAAGTAAAAAGTTTCCCAAGACTTGGCATGCAATATATTAAAGCCAGAGATATTTAAAGGGGCCACACTTAAAAGGATAATTAACATAAAATAAAAAGTCTATCATAAAAAGAAGATATTTTTAAAAATGTCTTAGTTTTTAGTTCAATTAAGTCAATAGGGTCCAATAAAAAAAATAAATAAATAAATAAAAATTTGAGGTTAAGTTTTGGTCTTGGTTGAAATGAATGGCATTGCATTAGATAAAATACAGACAAAAATTCCAATTATTTTAAAGGAATATATGAAGATTAACTACACCTGTGTGAACTTAAAGGCAATTAACTTCATACATCTACTAAAATATTAATTGCAAAAAGAGTATAAACATTAGTTTTGTGAAAAGCATAATATTTCTGCAAATTTTCACATAGATATTTTTCTACTGCAGTGAAATTCAAACAGGTTGAAGTGGCTTTAAGTGAGCAAATACTCACTGTAGATCAAAAAGACAAGTGCATTGTAGAATGCCACACACACACAAACTTGCAAACACTGTATCAAACCCTTGTCCACTTCTCAGATCAAAGATGTTGATTCCACTCCTCTTCTTTATAAAAGAGAGTGACCCTGCACCACCATTTAATTGTATTTCTACTTGTTTGCTGGCAGCCTGCAGTGTATATTTTGTGGTTGTAACATGGTCAAACTTCAGACGCTCACTGTCCGAACAGGGACTGTTTTGCTTGCATTAGCATGTCTAAGCCCAGCGGCTTGCACTGAGTGAGCTCCATAAGAATGGGGGCTGAAGTATTTCCTGCAAGTTTACAACTTCCTCTTTGCAGGCCTGACACTATGCACATCTGTTTACACAGGACCAGAGCACAAAAGTGTGGCCCAGGGGGCACAATGTAGTCTCAGGTACTGGAGATAAAGAACACACAAGAGGTAAGGTGGAGAAGTTGAGGACAGCAGCTGCTGGAGCCCAGAGAAAAACTTTGGGCGCAATGTCTGGGGAGAGGGGTACACTTACGGACAAACTTCCCCACTGTTCCAGCACCCCACCTCCTGACCCGTAAACTCATCAGAGCACCAGGAAGATCTGCTAAATGTCGGATCATTCATGTAGTCGCATCTTGTGGTGGAGCTCTGTTTACGGATGGGCGTTTACTCTTTGTTTGGCTTTGTCCCTTTATTCCTATCCAGAGTGTAGTGGACAATAGAATGGGAAACTGCTGAAACGTCACTCTTTTGAAGATTACAACTTCAGAGCACTAAAAGTCTCATGGATTCCCTCTTTAAATGGAGAAGAGACTTTAAAAAGAGTTGAACTTATCTGTCTCTGAAAAGCAATGCTTGTTACAGTGAAGCAGCATTGTTTTGATATTCCTCAAACTTTCTGTTAAGGTAAATTACTATTTTTCCCAAACCATTTAATAGAGATTTTCCATACATTTTTTTTTTGTAAATAATTTAACCCTTAAATGTACTATTTTAGTTTTGTAACTTTATTATTCTCAATCAGTTTTAATGTTAAAACTGTTCAGCGATGGTGGCATCATATTATTTGCATAAAGATACAGAATTGTGATCTTATTATCCTTGCATATACTATTTACTGCTGCCTTTACATTGTCACTAGTCAAATATGATTGCTGATTGTTGTGTGTAGTCATTTAATTGACAGAACCAAAGCCTAAAACTTGCTCCCATCCTGCTGCTGCTCATTTCCTTCAGAAAATACTAATTTAGTTGACATATAATTTATCATTTCAAATATTCAGTTTGCAGAACTGTGAAGATTTGTCTAAAAATAAATTGCACAATACTTGTAAAACAATCTGAATCCTATGAAACACAACACAAAAGAACTGAAATCAAACTGGTGCGCTCATACGGTGTAAGTGTCAAAAACATTGGACAAAACTTTTGGGTATTATATGAGAGTGATGTTTTAGGACGTCTAGGCGAACACAAGGTCGGCAGCATTGTTCGGTAATTGCGCAAACGGTTCTACCTGTTCAGCAGCAGGCGTAATGAAGGCTTGCTGGCAGCGTCCGGGACGGGTGAGCGCGTCTGGCAGATGCTGACATGCAGCAGATGTGGAAAGTGGCTGGGTGATTTGTTAAGGGCCTGGATCATAGCAAAAGAGGGCAATTAGACCAGGGGACACTGTCACACATTCATGGACATTGGCTCCCTTTTCACAAACACACACTCTTTCCCTGAGGTAAAGGTCAGTTCACTCTACAGACTTTATACATGTTACAGCTATCACTACAGCCAAAGCATGTAAATGACAGAAGAAACAACTTCAGAGAATGCAGCCATAATATATTCATTGAAAAAAAGCTTCACATAGTTTCTGAATAGAACAGAATACATTTTCTGTATTTGTCTCTATTTGTGAAAGAAACAAACAGAAAAAAAATATTTCATTTGTCAATTAAAAAACAAATGTGGTGAATGAAAAAAGAATTGACACGAGCACTAAATAGAATAGAATAGAATAGAATTAATTTTCAAACTGGGGCTGGAGGAAAATTACATTATGGTTACAATTTCTCATAAATAAAATTCCTTAAATAAATCAAAACAAACAAAATAACTTTATAATTAACAGAAGCTAAACAGAATCAGTCTCTATTTGTTAAAGAAACAAATAGAGAAAAAAACTTTAAATTGTCAATAAAAACACAAAGTGCGGAATAGAATAGAATATATATTTGATTTCCAAAGACGATTTTAAGACAATGGAAAATGACATTAAACTAAATGATGGTTTAAAAAAAGCCATCAAACAAAGTGATCTTCCTTAAAACCCAATTCCCTAATTATGTAACATTGGGTGAAGAGAAATCTAATCTGAGAACCTGAATTTACTTCTGCCTTTCGCCATGTCTGCCATGGTCTTTCACCGTCAGTGGAAATGACAGGACTCTGTGAGCAGTGTAAATTTCTATTGGCGGCTGTCACACTGGAAACGCACACACATCTATGTTTTGTGTCAGCTGTTTAGAGATGCACATACTAAACGCATGCAGAGGTGCCAGACTTCACTGTCTTGAGATCAAGTCCAACCCCAGACGCTATGCAGAGAGACGGGATGCCTTTAGGACTGCAGCATAATCACAGAGACTTCTGTGAATGGACACTCGGGTTAGTGCACTGCTAATGTAGAGTGTAAAAGAAAGAATTACACACGGTCTGAGGTTATGGGCCGCAGTCGATGTGATGTTCTGTCACTCAGCACTTGCATTGATTGCTCATTGTTCGCAGAAGGTCGCATCATAATTCATTAAATCTTAATGAGTCCCCCTGGAACCACCTGCACGCCTTTCCTCAATTGCCTCTTTAAATTACGAGCGACTCTCACGCTCAGCGAGCTCAAAAATGAAGATATATTCTCCATGTAAAGAAGAGAGCTATTAGTAACATTATTTAAACAGCCCTCTTTAAAGCAAGGGGGAGGCTGACTTTATGAAGGGCAATTAGGTACTCACTATAATTGATAATTCATACTCATCACAATTAGGCAGTATAAATAGGGTGTCTGGGATTAACGGTTATGGCTGTTCAGAGAGAGTCAACTGGTCAGGCATGGCTGATGGAGTGGAAGGAGGCAGAACTGAATTCATCTCTATTTGTGGAGGAAACAGATTGTGTTTGTCCCTTCAACACACACCCGAATTATCCAGTGGTTCCCTCACCTTCAGACTGTTCCGTCGATGATGCTTTTCCAAAACTTTGCAAAATGTGTGCAACTTAAAATTGGCATGTACAGATTCTTGAGACAAGGAACAAAACATGTCCCACAATCTTATCTGCAATTATGTTGAAATAAAGGCAACATTTTCATTTTTAATTTAGACACAAATGATAGCTAGAATTTTCTAAGCTCAAATGTACCATTTAATTTTATTAAAATTACATTTATATCACTCCTTATTATTACTTACCACCCCTAAAATCAGCTGACCTCAAAATATTACTCAATAGCTGCTTCATATAGATTAAAATATATTCAATGTACTCAACAAAAATAAATCTTCATCTTTAATTGAAACATATATGTGACCCTGCACCACAAAACCAGTCTTAAGTCGCTGGGGTATATTTGCAGCAATAGGCAAAAATACACTGTATTAGTCAAAATTATAGATGTTTCTTTTATGCCGAAAATCATTAGTATATTAAGTAAAGATCATATTCCATGAAGATATTTTGTAAATTTACTACTGTAAATATATCAAAACGTCATTTTTGATTAGTAATATGCATTGCTAAGAATTCATTTGGACAACTTTAAAGGCGATTTTCTCAATATTATGATTTTTTTTGCACCCTCAGATTCCAGATTTTCAAATAGTTGTCTCTCGGCCAAATTTTGTCCTATCCTAACAAATCATACATCAATGGAAAGCTTATTTATTCAGCTTTCAGATGATGTATAAAACTCAATTTAGAAAAATTTACACTTAAAACTGGTTTTGTGGTCCAAGGTCACATATTATTATATATTCACAATTGAACAACTGAAACTATGTATTATTATATATTCATTTTCCTTTGTTTGACTTACTTTATTTTTTCTTGGCCAGGTCACTTTTGTAAAAGAGATTTTATCTCAATGCGTTTTATCTGGGTTAAATAAGCGTTACTAAATATGACCTGACAGAACCTCTTCAAGATTTTGCAGCTGTCCTACCTTTCAAAAATATTTATGAAAATATTTATAAAATCTAATTCTGTCTTCACCCAGAAGGTCCTGATATGAGTTACATTAGATAAGGAAGTGGAACCAAACGTAAATTATTTAACAGATTACCCCAAACCTTCTTTTATCTAACCTTATATTAATCAATTCTGTAGCATGTTTTGTCCCAAGACTCAAGAATAATTTCATTTCAATTGTTATGAAATGCCTATCGGTAGTTTCATGGAGAATGGATGTACTCTACATGTATGATTACAGGTGCATCTCAATAAATTAGAATGTCGTGGAAAAGTTCATTTATTTCAGTAATTCAACTCAAATTGTGAAACTCATGTATTAAATAAATTCAATGCACACAGACTGAAGTAGTTTAAGTCTTTGGTTCTTTTAATTGTGATGATTTTGGCTCACATTTAACAAAAACCCACCAATTCATCTCAACAAATTAGAATACTTCATAAGACCAATAAAAAAACATTTTTAGTAAATTGTTGGCCTTCTGGAAGGTATGTTCATTTACTGTATATGTACTCAATACTTGATAGGGGCTCCTTTTGCTTTAATTACTGCCTCAATTCGGCGTGGCATGGAGGTGATCAGTTTGTGGCACTGCTGACATTTACATTTACATTTAGTCATTTTGCAGACGCTTTTATCCAAAGCGACTTACAATTGGGGAATACATAAAGCGATTCATCTTGAAGAGGTAATCAGACAGAGGAAGTGCTCGTAACAACAAGTCTCAGTCATTGTTCAAATAAGTACAAGCTAGCAAGGGAAGGAATAAATAAAGAGAAAGAGTTTTTTTAAAAAAAAATTTTTTATAAAGTTTAGGATGGAGTCAAGTAGTGCTGAAAGAGATGAGTTTTCAGTTGTTGCTTGAAGATTGATAGGGATCCAGTATTCTGGATAGGGGTGGGAAGATCATTCCACCAGCCAGGAATGGTGAATGAGAATGTTCTGGAGAGTGATTTTGAGCCTCTCTGTGATGGTACCACGAGGCGTCGCTCACTAGCAGATCTCAGACTTCTGGAGGGGGTGTAGATTCGTAATAGTGAGTGGAAGTAGGCGGGTGCTGAGCCTGTGGTTGTTCTATATGCAAGCATCAGTGTCTTGAACTTGATGCGAGCTGCAACTGGTAGCCAGTGCAAGGAGATAAAGAGAGGTGTAACATGGGCTCTTTTGGGCTCATTGAAGACCAGTCGTGCCGCTGCATTCTGAATCATTTGTAGAGGTTTGATTGTGTTTGATGGAAGTCCAGCCAGAAGAGCATTACAGTAGTCCAGCCTAGAAATGACAAGGGCCTGGACAAGATGTTGTGCAGCATGCTCTGTTAGAAAAGGCATGATCTTTCTGATGTTGTGTAGTGCAAACCTGCAAGATCGAGCAGTCTTTGCAATGTGCTCTTTGAAGGTCAACTGGTCATCAAAGATTACACCAAGATTTCTGACCGAAGTTGATGGGGTAATTGTTGATGAACCTAATTGAATCGTGAAGTCATGCTGTAGAGTTGGAGTGGCAGGGAAGACAAGAAGCTCAGTCTTTGCCAGGTTGAGCTGTAGGTGATGTTCTTTCATCCATGCCAAGATGTCCGCCAGGCAGCCTGAGATCCGTGCAGCTACCGTTGGATCATCTGGTTGAAAAGAGAGATAGAGCTGTGTGTAATCAGCGTAGCAATGGTAGGAGAAGCCATGTGCCTGTATGATGGGACCCAGTGATGTAGTGTATGTGGAGAAGAGGAGGGGTCCAAGAACCGATCCCTGAGGAACCCCAGTGACCAGTTGATGTGCTTTGGATACCTCTCCTCCCCAGGCCACCCTGAAAGACTTACCAGTGAGATAGGATTCAAACCAGCGAAGTGGAATCCCAGTGATGCCCAGAGATGAGAGAGTAGACAGGAGGATCTGATGATTAACAGTGTCAAAAGCGGCAGATAGATCCAGCAGAATGAGGACTGATGATTTGGAGTGTGCTTTTGCAATTCGCAGGGCTTCAGTGACTGAGAGTAGCACAGTCTCAGTTGAATGGCCACTCCTGAAACCTGACTGTTTAGCATCCAGTTTGTTGTTCTGTGAAAGAAACAATGAGACCTGGTTGAAGACAACTCGTTCGAGTGTTTTCGCTATGAATGGAAGGAGAGAGACAGGTATGTAGTTTTCTGTAAGAGAAGTGTTTAATGTAGGTTTTTTGAGCAGTGGGGTTACCCGAGGCTGCTTGAATGCAGTGGGGAAAATGCCTGTGAGGAGGGATGTGTTGATGATGTGTGTAAGTGCTGGTAAGAGTGTGGGAGAGATTGCTTGGAGAAGGTGTGAGGGGTATGGAAGCCCAGGTTTCTTTGACAGTGGCCTTCAGCTCATCTGCATTTTTTGGTCTCTTGTTTCTCATTTTCCTCTTGACAATACCCTATAGATTCTCTATGGGGTTCAGGTCTGGTGAGTTTGCTGGCCAGTCAAGCACACCAACACCATGATCATTTAACCAACTTTTGGTGCTTTTGGCAGTGTGGGCAGATGCCAAATCCTGCTGGAAAATGAAATCAGCATCTTTAAAAAGCTGGTCAACAGAAGGAAGGATGAAGTGCTCCAGAATTTCTTGGTAAATGGGTGCAGTGACTTTGGTTTTCAAAAAACACAATGGACCAACACCAGCAGATGACATTGCACCCCAAATCATCACAGACTGTAGAAACTTAACACTGGACTTCAAGCAACTTGGGCTATGAGCTTCTCCACCATTCCTCCAGACTCTAGGACCTTGGTTTCCAAATGAAATACAAAACTTGCTCTCATCTGAAAAGAGGACTTTGGACCACTGGGCAACAGTCCAGTTCTTCTTCTCCTTAGCCCAGGTAAGACGCCTCTGACGTTGTCTGTGGTTCAGGAGTGGCTTAACAAGAGGAATACGACAACTGTAGCCAAATTCCTTGACACGTCTGTGTGTGGTGACTCTTGATGCCTTGACCCCAGCCTCAGTCCATTCCTTGTGAAGTTCACCCAAATTCTTGAATCGATTGGCTTGACAATCCTCATAAGGCTGCGGTTCTCTCGGTTGGTTGTGCATCTTTTTCTTCCACACTTTTTCCTTCCACTCAACTTTCTGTTAACATGCTTGGATACAGCACTCTGTGAACAGCCAGCTTCTTTGGCAATGAATGTTTGTGGCTTACCCTCCTTGTGAAGGGTGTCAATGATTGTCTTCTGGACAACTGTCAGATCAGCAGTCTTCCCCATGATTGTGTAGCCTAGTGAACCAAACTGACAGACCATTTTGAAGGCTCAGTAAACCTTTGCAGGTGTTTTGAGTTGATTAGCTGATTGGCATGTCACCATATTCTAATTTGTTGAGATAGTGAATTGGTGGGTTTTTGTTAAATGTGAGCCAAAATCATCACAATTAAAAGAACCAAAGACTTAAACTACTTCAGTCTGTGTGCACTGAATTTATTTAATACACGAGTGTCACAATTTGAGTTGAATTACTGAAATAAATGAACTTTTCCACGACATTCTAATTTATTGAGATGCACCTGTATATGCAGTGTTTAGACACTAGACAGCTGAGGTGAGGTTCTTTTGTAGCTTTGCTCTCTGTTGACACCAGCATAATTGCTATACTGAGCGCTGGATCAGGCAATCCTTACTAATCAATAAAGTCTTCACTAGCCATTTCCCCCAGTGATTCTGCCCTCAATTCTCCTCTAATTGTTCTTTTTCACTCAGGAAGGTCTACGGCTATGCCATGAGCAAAAAGTGTGTGTATGTGCATGTTTCAGTACTGTAAAATGTAATCTTAAAACAACACTGCAGAAGAGACCTTAACATCACACGCAATATTTTTTTTCTCCTCCAGACCCAGTCTTGACCTTGTGCTACCTCATATAATAAGGTACCTAATCCCTTTTCTAAATTTTGACATTTTAAATACAAATTCCTAGGATAAACGCTATTGAAAGAAATCTATAATCATGAGATATAACTCTGATAAAATGTCCAAAATGTGATGTTTAATTAAGCCAAGATATCAGACATACATCTCAGATATTATATATCATTTAATAATAAAATATTTCATATATTTAAAAAAAAATATATCCTATTTTATCTTTTATAGCACCTACATTTATATGCAACAGTATAAAGTTAGCTGTATTTATGAGTATAAATAAATGAGCCTATATAAAATCATCTTAGAACATCCACTGAGGTGAAACATCACCTGAACTAATTTATGAAAACAGGGTATCCTCATTTCTATACCACCTAATTTTTGAGAAATAAAGCTATAAATAATGACTGACACCTAAGCAAAAATAAAGCACATGATTGGTTCTGGCCTTGACAGATGAAAGTACATTTTTATTTGCAGCAAAAACTGTGTCATTACTTTGTTTTATCACAAAGAGAGACAGATTCATGGATAATGCAATTGCTTATGAAATAAAAGCCTCTCTCCACTCAGGGACCGGAGATTTAGAACAGGAGCATGATAGTGTGACTTCTCTAACCTTGATGTTGGACGCAGCAATCACGTACGACAAACTTTCCTCATATGTTATGGCTTGCAGAGAATTATAGGTCAATTTAGGCTCGGTCAGTGAGACGACCCTCGTCAACAACCTCTGTTCCACCATCCTTCCTCTTTAGAAGTTGACCTTTGAGATTTTTCTTGCAAGGAGAGCAGACTCTATATTGCAATGATGTGTGCTCTTAGTGTGGTCAGTCCTCATGTTGTGCTGGATGGGCACTCATGTGTAGTGATGCTTGCAAGGCCCATCCTGTGACTCTGGGGCATATGGACTCTACTGCCCATTTCCCTGGGGCATTATTGCCATGCTGATTTACTACCAGTGAAGGACAATCATCAGAGACCAAATTATAGCCCAATCACAGTGTGTGAGTGTTTGTTCATGGTCTTTAGGTTAAAGCAATGAAGGGTGAAAACCTCTATAGACAATCAATTACCTTACAGTTAGTATGGTTTTAACTACCATTTCTTATTTTAGTAGGTTGCTTTAAAATATACACATCCAAACACAAATAAATTGGGAAATGAGTCCACGCATGGTCATATTTGCCCACGTTGCACTGACAGCTTTTGACATACTGCACCGTATTTAAGAAATGGGATTCTCGTTGTTTGGAAGTGAGAACCACTTATCTTTAACATTAAAGGTAATAGATCTCCAGGGTGAGATTTTTATCGACAATTCTCATTACCAACCTATTGGTGTTTATAGCGAAGGTCATAAATGGCTCCCTGTGGTGCTGTGTTTTATGAAGAGATCAGCTGTCAGGACATATGCGTTCGAATCACTGCCGGATGCAATGACACCGGTCAAGTTTAAAGACCTGAGAGAGGAAAGGAGAGAGAGGGTGCATCACTATACAGGAAACCAGGATAGACTAGATCTAACTGTAAGTCAAAGCCAGTAATTGTAAGTCAAAATAAAGTGAAAGGAATTTTCCGTATTGATTTTTACAGGTGTTTTATCTGTATTTTGAATTTTTCACTGCATTGCATTGTCTTATAGAATAATGGAAATGTCCACAAAATTAATGGATAATGTCCTGGAAGAAAATTGCCAGTACATTTTTCATTTCTGTACAATCAACTATATACTGTGGGTAGATTTCAATCAAAAGGTTGTGTTCTCCAGACAGGGTATTTTCCAAAAATGTCAGATTGGAGCATGTGTTTAATGTGTTGTAACTTTACATTAAATAAAAGTCATTAATTAATCTTAGCCGAATCAATAATCATTTTGGCTGGTTACTTTTTCATCTTTTCCTGTTTCATTTGTTTTGGTTTTCGTAATTGTTGAAAATGCAGATATACTGTAGAAGATTGCTGTTTGTCTTAAAGTATATAGTGCATAGCATTTCATATTTTACTAAAAGATATCTGTCAATAAACAGCACAGGTTCCAACTGTGCCAACCCCATATAGTCTGAACACATGCCCTGCTAGAAGGTAGATTTCTACATAGTGTGCTAAATGAACTTTTTGTCAATAATGGTGGACATTTTTCTACAAGACTACATTGTGAGAATCAAGTTTCTCAGACAAAATATAAAATATCTGTTAAGTCCTCATTAACAAAAAAAAAAAAAAAGGTTCATGAATGGCCCAAACAATGATTTAATTAAAATGCCAAAAGCATAGGGTAGCTGCTGTAATTGTAATTAATCTGTTGGAGGTGTCACTGATTAACAAATTGGACTTCCAGGGCAATTTCTCACTCAAATGGTTTGCTAAACTAATAAATGAATGTCTTAGCCAGCAAACACAGTTCACAGAATGCTAAATTAAACGAGCTAAAGCCATTAAATATAAATACCTGACAGCAATGCGTGTTTACAGTATAAAACTCACAATATTCCACTTAAATAAACAAAACAAATAAGACTTTTAAGAAGCTGAAATCGAGTTAAAATAAGTTTAAATGCCCCATGGCCATATTTAAGTTTATTTATCAAATCTATTTTCAAAACTATTTTATATTTCTTGCTGTTAGCTGTACATTTAAATAAAACACTGCTACTTACATCAAAATATAAACAACATTTACAACGCTTGTCATCTTCTCGGCTTTGTGGGTGGTTGACAGGTTGTTGCTAAGCGGTTGCTAGGGCGTTCTGGGTGGTTATTTACTGGCTCGAGTCAAAAAAGAGGTTGAGCACTAATGCAAGAGCAGTACTAATAGACATACCTGCTAGTTAACAGCACTAACGAGTCCGTATCACATTCACAGTTCACAATCCTACAGAAGATCAGCCAATCAGCGCTCAGTACACATCCACCGCTGAGAGAAGCACGCAGCAAAACAACGCGAGATCTTCCAGGGAGAGCGAGATTGAGCGAGAGGAACCGTAACACCGGCGAGCCAGAACCCGATTCTCACTCTACGGATCCGCTAGACATAGCGAAGGGTTTTCATGCTCTTGAGACTGCACAGAAACATCACAGGTAAATGATATCTTCATCTGCTGCCGTGAAATAGCGTCCAAACGGCTTCACACGGGCTGTGAATAAGAGGCGGGATGACGTCACCGCCGCCGCTGCTTTCTTTCAGTCCGTGAACGTGTTTTAACGTGTTTAGTGTAAATGACCCCTTAACCTATTAATTATATAGTCTTGGGTGAAAGTCAACTCCCATGGGTCCCACTTTATTAGACTGAGTACTATACTGCACACAATATAAGGTTTGTGTGTGGGCATTGGTGATGTCCTGTTCAATATTTTATTATACAGAAATATATGAAATAGAATTGGTTTGGTTTCCCTCTGTTTATAAACATTTGATTCAAAAATGTTAATTCTGGCACCTTAATATTCATTTATTTTGTTTGTAGCTTGGTGGAGGTATGACATTAACCAGGGGCTCCTTCACTTATTCCAGCGGAGAAGAATATACCGGAGAATGGAAGGAAGGCAAGACATTTTATACACACTTTACATTGATTTGAATTCTCAGGACATTTTTCATAATGGGCCAGGTTGTCACGTCTTTTAAATGCTGTACTTTTATTCATTATTTAAATGTCTATTTGGCAAAACAATTACAATTTTGTAGGCTCAGTTTTAAAGGTTATATAATATGGAATTATTTTGGATTAATCAACACAAAAACAATTCTATACATCTACTGTATATTCAGTGATATAGTAAACAGTATTGTCAACTCTTGTAGTATTGCATTGCTAGCTACCAATTGGACCGACTTAAAATGACAAATTACTTTTCATATATATACGTGTATATATATAGTAGTCAACATTTGAAGTGGATCAAAACCTTTCATCAAAGTTGTCCTAAAACCAAAACAATACCCATTCTTGTCTTAGATGACAACTTAGATGAACTTTTTTGATCCACTTCAAATGTCGACTGCTGTATATACAGGTGCATCTCAATAAATTAGAATGTTGTGGAAACGTTCTTTTATTTCAGTAATTCAACTCAAATTGTGAAACTCGTGTATTAAATAAATTCAATGCACACAGACTGAAGTAGTTTAAGTCTTTGGTTCTTTTAATTGTGATGATTTTGGCTCACATTTAAGAATAAATGAGATGAGAAATTTTCCACGACATTCTAATTTATTGAGATGCACCTGTGTGTATATATATATATATATATATATATATATATATATATATATATATATATATATATTCAGGTAACTTTTTTATTATTTTTATATATTTCAGGTCTACACCTAGAAAGAGGTTTATATCTGTCAGAACATGTAGAAATGTTTTCTTATATTAATCTGTTTTATTTCTTTTATTTATGATCTGAGGACAGGTTGTTTTAGGGGTAGTGAGTGATGTAATAAAATATTTATTGATTAATAGGCTTGCAATAGGCTGTTTAATGGCAGGTTCACATTGTTCACAACTTACCCTCATGTAGTGTGACAACAGTTTCTGCTATTATAATTTTTTAGGCAAAACTAAGGTATGCGTCTATACATACTTCTAAAAATGACCCTAGCCTGAGAAATATTCACTGGAAATAAAAGTGTAACAACTAGCCCCAGTCCCACTTCAAATATTAACATGCTTAAACATGTTCATAAGACTTGTGTTTTCCTGATTACTGTGGGAACAGTGGTCAGGATGGCTTGAGGTGGTGGTAGTGCACTGCTTAATGATCCAAACTGCTTATGTAATAGATGCAGGTGTGATCTCAAGTAGGAATGACATTCTAATTATAGTACTAATTATCAGAGCCATTAACACACTAGAGAGCGGTCCATAGAATTAGTCTATTGGATGAAAACTCAGTGTTCATTTAAGAAGCAGTGTGTTTGCTGTGCAGGTCGGAGGCACGGTAAAGGTGAGCTGAAGTTTGCTGATGGCACCTGTTATAAAGGTCATTTTGAGAATGGCCTGTTCCACGGATCAGGGGTGTTAGTGTTTCCCGATGAATCCAGGTGAGTGAGCAGGTGATCAGATTCAAAATACTTACCTACTTAAACCTAGACGAACATCTAGGCAGTGACACTGTGAGACTATTTACAGGGTAAACAACACCGTTTCTGATCAACAGGTACGAGGGTGAATTCGCCCAGGGAAAATTCCAAGGGGTCGGAATCTTCAGCAGGTTTGACGGGATGAAATTTGAAGGAGAATTCAAAAGTGGCCGTGTAGAAGGATATGGTAAATATTCCACCTTAATTTGACAATAGTTTCGTTTACATGCACCCAAATCATCTGTTTAGGATCAGAATAGTGGCTTAATTGGACTGAAAAGCCTTAACGTAAACACTTCAGTTGATCTTTCCCGTACAATGACCTCAATTGTCTGTACAATTGTCATCAAGAGCATGCTCTATCTAAGTCCATATGTCATATACTAACAAGAAACTATGCTTCAAGCCATAGGTCAAGAGCTGTAGTTCCGACCACGCAAGTTTGCAATGCTGTTTGGGAATATTCATTTGAATTATGGTTTCAGGAAACACTGAATCATTGAACTATGGGTCAGATTTACTAACAGCTTGCGCCAGCGCAAACCGTGTTTTGAAGATGCACAGTGAAGATTTAGCGCTGAAAAGGTGTGGACACAGTTTTTTTGCACCTGACCTTATTGAATACGCATTTGTAGGAGTTTCCCTTTCAGACGCAAAATTTATTTGAGGAGAGTATTAAAATGAATCACACAACGCGATTTACTAACATTTACGCTCATCAAATTACTGGTATTTGCACTATTATTTAACACCCAAAAAAGCACGTCTTAAAGCTGGCGCTAATTTGCACTGCTCTTGGTAGATTGCGCTGGTCATTATGGAAATGATCTGGCTGCGTCTGTGTTCTTTAATGTGCGCATTGTCAGTAAATCACATGCAGAATTTTCCCCTCCCATCGGCACCTTTATGGAACTGCGCTCTAACGTTAATTTGCCCTGTTTAGTAAATCTGGTCCTATATTAGTTATGATGGAACTTATGACCATAGTTGCAATTTAGGACTAACGATACTTTAGGAAACGCACACCTGATTGAGCTGCATCCAAATGAAATTTCAATCAGATTGAAAAGGTTAGTGTAGACCTGAAATAAACCGATAAGCAAAAAATAAATAAATAAATAAATAAGCATGCAAATGCTTAAATCTGAGTATTTTTTAAATTAGATTCAATAAAATACCTAATGCACATGCATAGTGGCATGAATCGTAAGTTTACATATATTTTACATCTTACAAACGTGCATGTTTATTTACATCTCATGTTTTAGAAATTTGTCAGTGCCTAAATATTTACTTAATATTTGCTAAATAAGCTTTTATGACATATACAGTCAAACCAAAATTTATTCAGACACCTTCAACATTTCTCACATTATCACAGTTTATTCGCTATAGTTTATAAAATAGTAATAAAATATGACAAGAACTCAGAGTTAAACTGTGTCAGAACAAATTCATCTTGATAATGTCAGATAACTTTGATAGAAAGGTATGTCAATTCAATTCAATTCAATTCAAGTTTATTTGTATAGCGCTTTTCACAATACAAATCGTTGCAAAGCAGCTTTACAGGAAATTAAGTTTCTACAATATATTTATATATTGTAGAAACTTAATATATTTAACTTATGGCGAAATTTGGTAGTTCTGTATGTTGTCTGAGGGTTGGCATCATCTGAGGTCCTCTGAGGGGTTGGCATCATCTCTTCTCAGGTGTTCTGGATTCAGACTGAAGCTTGTGTAAATCCTAATTACCACGGGATGTTAATCCCGTGGCAGAAACAGAGAAACAAATAGAGACATAATTTGCGTAGCTGCTGTTCCAACCAAGCAAAAATGATTTGTTCAATCCAAGCTAAAGAACAATAATGTGTGTTTGATCAGATATAACTGCAGTACAAGATTATGAGATGCATTATGTGAATGCTTGGCTAAAGAGATGTGTCTTTAATCTAGATTTAAACAGAGAGAGTGTGTCTGAACCCCGAACGTTGACTTTGTTATCCTAGGTACTACCAAAAGTCCAGAGTTTTGCGACCTTAGGGAGCGTGATGGATTGTAGCGTGGTAGAAGACTAGTTAGGTACGCAGGAGCTAAACCATTAAGGGCCTTATAGGTAAGTAATAATATTTTGTAACTGATGCGGAACTTAATAGGTAGGCAGTGCAGAGACTGTAAAATTGGGGTAATATGATCATATTTTCTTGACCTGATAAGGACTCTAGCCGCTGCATTTTGGACTACCTGTAGCTTGTTTATTGAAGATGCAGGACAACCAGCTAGCAGTGCATTACAATAGTCCAGTCTAGAGGTCATGAATGCATGAACTAGCTTTTCTGCATCAGAAACAGGTAACATGTTTCGTAGCTTGGCAATGTTTCTTAGATTGAAGAATGCTGTTTTTGTAACATGGGAAATATGATTTTCAAAAGACAAGTTGCTGTCTAATATAACACCCAGATTTTTGACTGTAGAGGAAGTAACAGTACATCCGTCTAGTTGCAAATTATAATCCAAGAGATTCTGTGTACTGTTTTTTTGGTCCAATAAGTAATATCTCTGTTTTATCTGAATTTAATAGGAGAAAATGACTGGTCATCCAATCTTTTACATTTTCAACAAACTCTGTTAGCTTAGATAATTTAGAAGTTTCATCTGGTCTTGTTGAGATATATAGTTGAGTATCATCAGCATAACAATGGAAACTAATCCCGTATTTTCTAATAATATTACCAAGGGGCAACATGTATATTGAAAATAGCAGAGGACCTAGGACAGATCCTTGTGGTACTCCATACTTTACTGGTGGTAACTGAGATAACTCCCTGTTTAAATAAACAAAGTGGTAGCGATTGGACAGGTAGGATCTAAACCATCTTAAAGCCTGCCCTTGAATACCCATATAGTTTTGTAATCAATCTATGAGTATGTCATGATCTATAGTGTCGAACGCAGCACTAAGATCAAGTAAAACTAGCAATGAGATGCAGCCTTGGTCTGACGCAAGAAGCAAGTCATTTGTAATTTTAACAAGTGCGGTTTCTGTGCTAACAAAACATGGTCAGGTCAAAGTGTCAAATCTAATTTTTGGTCCCAAATTTATCAATTTTACTGGTAGTTCACTGTATGAAGAATTTTTGTGTATAATATGACACAGTTTGCTTTATTTTGCTATCCTCACTTACATAAATGAACTATAGTGTCCTGCACCCACTAGTAAAAAAAAATATCAAAAATGATATCTGGTATCTGAATAATTTTTGGTTTGACTGTATGTCAGTTTTCTTTTTAGACACATCATCAAGGCAAAAATTACAGTTATTAATTCTGATTGATGAAAAATTGTGCATGTAAAAATACATTCAGAATGAAAATTGCTCTTGCATATCCACCTTATTTTGAAATGTGAAAGAGATTTTCTGAATCTGTGAATGTGTGAGACTTCAGATTCAAATGAATGTGTGAAACTTAAGATTCATTAGCCACTGTAGGTAAATAACTCAAAGAATAACAAATGGTAAAACTATTTGCGCTACAAACCAGTGCGTTGATGACCATGACCATTTCAATACCATTTTGTAATATAAAGCAGCATAACAGCTGTTTTTGTACAGCTGAAATAACTGGAAGCCTCACACATTTAAGTTATATGCTATAAATAAAGTGGATAATAAAAAGTATTTTTATTTTAATTATTGTTTATATATGTGGCATTGAGTTTAGGATTCGTGAAGATTTATTGCATGAATAAATGTGGTCTTTTTTCAAAGGGCTGCTGACATTTCCAGATGGTTCCCATGGTGCTCCGCGGAATGAGGGAGTTTTTGAGAGCAACAAGCTTCTGAAACGTGAAAAGTGTCAGGCTGTGGTGCAGAGAGCCAAGAACTCAGCATCCACTGCCCGTGGCCTCTCAGTATGACAAACTGACCTCAGTGAGAGCACCCCTAACTGCGGCTTTCAGATCAGGCCCCCGAATACATTGCGGATTGCAATGTCACACGTAAAGAAGTCAAAGCTGACTGTGGATCTGCGTTCAGGGGTGATCTCTGCCTTCACCAAACAACGGAGCTCAAAAATATGTGAGACCCATCAGACCCTCAGGGATGGATGAAAGTGTTTCCATTCCACACACATCTCTTTCTCTCACATTGTTGCTCTGCCTTGGTTTCCTCTGTGGCTTAAAAACATCACAAAATTCTGTATGTTTGTTATGGAGGCATGGATAAACTCAAGTCATTGGAGGCAAGTCAAGTCATTGGAGGCATTGCAGGTATGGAAGTGAGATCAGATGACGACGTTTTTGGTAAATATATGAAATTTGCCTTTGTGAGTCTGCGATTGTATCACTTACGTTTCACTGTATTGTTACTATTGTAACTGTCTGTCTCTTTGTTTGTTTGAATCAACATATTCTTTACTGCACATTTGCCTTAGTTATTGCATTAAAAGTCAATATTGCTGGATTAAAATCTTGTTACCGATATACAACAGCGGTGAGGGAATGGTTTCAGCAAGTTGTCTTAATTTCTTATTTATTAATTTAATTAATTTAAAAAGAGCGTATGGTTTACTAACACATTATAGGATATTATGACATTCTTTTTAGTCGTATTTTTCCTGTACATTACAGAAAACTATTTGCAATTATTTAAAAAGTACTGGGTCATTGGGCAGATATGCATTCACTTCAAATGTTTGATGACTGATTTATGTGTTTACTTTATTTTCCAAACTGACTGCTAATGGTTCACTGTTCCCATCATCCACAGTGTCAGACAGAAGCCTTACTCACTATCATCTAAAATATACTGACACCAAAAAGCATTTTGCACTGTTATTTATTTGAGCAGAGAATCTAAAGACTGACATGAAAAATAAAGTGAAATAAAAGTCAGAAAACACCACCTGATCTAAATTTGGTGCATCATTTTTTTAGTCATGCTTATTCTGTCATGATAACATTTTATTTTCTATTTTAGTATATTTTAAAATGTAACATTTCTGTGAAAGCAAAGCTGAATTTTCAGCATCATTATTCCAGTCTTTAGTGTCACATGATCCTTCGGAAATCATTCTAATATGCTGATTTGGTGCTTAAAAACATTTCTTATCAATGCTGAAAACAGTGGTGCTGCTTAATATTTTTGTGGAAACAGTGATACTTTTTTCAGGAATTTTTGATAGAACATTTAATTTAAAATTAAAATCTTTTGTAACATTGTTCATAAATTGTATTTACTGTTACATCAGTTTAATGTATCAATGCTAAATAAAAGCAATAATTTCTTTGGAAAAACAAACTCACTGGCCCCAGAGATTTATCCAAATGAATTCCTTAATACATAACCATTCATATTTGAACATATGTAGCCTTTTATTCCTCTCTCAAGAATCAGTTAACAGAATATTAACAGGGCACATAGCACTTATCCAGCACTCCAACCACTAAATGAAACCACTGCAGTGTGTGACTAAAAGCTTTCTAATCATAGAACTAAGCACTTTAAACAAGTGATTCACAGGCACACTGTGTGTTGTTTCTATCAGCCAGACTGCCAGTGACACAGAGGGAAACCCTTCATAACAGTAGGCCAAGAGATCAGTTTGAGAACTGGATGAGCCAGGCCATGGATTACATCTCTAATACAGCAGCAAAACACACACTGAGTAACTACAAAGAGAAAAGCTGGATTGTTGATTCATAAACAACCATATATTGGGGCAAATGTTTGCTTTCAGCCTGCTGGATTGTGATTATATAATAAGCACAGATGACGTATGTCTCACACGTGGGCATATCAGTTTCTTCCACCCAAAGCCTTGTCATCTGATGCATCAGGAAACTATGTGCTGCAATGAGCCTGTCCTGGCACAGTAAGCCATCGACAAAACTATAGCATGGTAAATATGTTTCATTGTCAACTATAGCATGGTAAATTAAAGATATGTTATGCAGAGAAGTCAAATATATAATTAAATATTGTGCATGCAGTTCTCATTTTAGAAAGACAAAGCTAGCAAACTACTAGTCAAAGTACTAATGGAAATATTTAATATTTTCTTGGTGCCAACCATCTTGACATTCAGCTTTTATAATATAATGCATCAACCATGTTCACCTGAGTAATGCATTAATATAAGCAACATTGAGATATAATAATAAGCATTACAAAACATTAAAATGATCACCTGTTCAAATTTTAAATTTAAATATACTGTATATGATTTTCTTTATAATACTAGTCAAAAGTTGGAATAATTAAGATTATGTAATTAAAAAAAAGTCTCTTATGCTCACCAAGGTTGTATTTATTTGATCAAAATGCAGTAAAAGCTGTAATAATGTGAAATATTATTACAATTAAAAATAATTGTTTTCTATTTTAATATATTTTAAAATGTAATTTATTTCTGTGATGCAAAGCTGAATTTTCAGTAACATTACTCTAGTCTTCAGTGTCACACGATCCTTCAGAAATCATTCTAATATGCTGATTTGCTGCTCAAAAAACATTATTACTATTAATTATCAATATTGAAAACAGTTTTGTTGCCTAATATTTTTGTGGAAACAGTGATACACTACCATTCAAAGGTAAGAAAGAAATACTGTCATACAGCAAGAATGCATTAAATTAATCAAAATTAACAGTAAAGGCACACAGCCTTGGTAAGCAAAAGAGATTGTCAAAAATATCTAAAAATCATATTTATTCCAAAAGTTTGACCAGTATATACTGATCTGATCAAGTTACTACTATGCTGCTATTTAACAAGAAAAGAAAATACAAATTATAAGCCTCATTTTTATATAGATTAATATAACCTCATTCATCCAGTATACTAATGAATTGATGAGGACAAGCACCTTTCACCACTAATTAAAACAGAAAGTAAATAGTTACTCAGACAGAGGTGGGGTTGTTCTCCAGCCTTGCACCTGTTCACAGATGCTCTAATGAATCCAATACATCTCCATGTGTCTGTCAGGCCAGACCAACCTCTCTCATCTGTTCCAGATTCTCCAGTGTCTCCTTAGTGTCAAACTGCCATTGCTTCACCTGTTCAGTGGCCGTAATGCCCTCCTAAAAACAAGCAAATTAAGTGTTTTATATCCAGTGTTCTGATATTTTTTATAATATATATATATATATATATATATATATATATATATATATATATATATATATATATATATATATATATATATATATATATATATTTCCTTATCCAGCATGATTTGTAGTACTTACAGCATTCTTGATCTGCATATTGGCTCCTGCCAGTATAAGGAGTTTGACAATTTTATATCGATTTAATCTGACAGCATCATGCAGAGCTGTGTCTCCTTCCTTTAAAAGAGAAAGGAAAACTTCTTAAAATATTTAAATTGAATTATAATCTGCATGTTCAGTACAGCTGTTTTCCTCATGAATTATTTATCTGTTACCCAATCCTTGGCATTAATATTGATTCCACTGCTTAGAAGATGTTGGACCACGTCACTGTGACCTGTCCGTGTGGCCACATGCAAAGGTGTGCTAAGCAGCTGCATGGAAGAGAATAATAAGATTTTATAATACTACACACACTTGAGGCAGCATATTTTTACATAATTTTCAGTATTTTGCATTACTTTGTCTCTGATGTTGATGTCAGCTCCTCTGTCCTGAAGAACTTTCAGCGCTGAGAGACTTCCACCTCTGCAAGCCCAATGTACAGCCCTGCAGTCCAGCTAAACCAAGGACAACAAAAGCAAAACAGTACAATCAAAACATAATTTCAACAATTAATTCACTTTACCAACACTTATACTGATCTCACCCTGTCTTTAAAGTTGATATCAGCTCCTTTGTCCAATAATATTTCCACTATTTTAGCATGATTTTCTAAAGCAGCCCGATGCAATGCTGATTTCCTGAACTAAAACAAACAGTTGTATGAGCAACTGAGTCACAGAGGAAGAGAATCAGAGTTATTATAATTAACTAAAACTAAAACCAAAGCCATAAAAACATATTGTTACTTGAAATAAACAGTAACTAAAATCAAATAAAATATAAAAACATATTTTATTTCAGCTAGTTGCCGGAACAACATTTCTTATTTTCATTTAATGTATTAAAATATCTAAAATTGAAAAAATAAATAAATAAATAATTATAAAAAACTATATAGACATACTGAAAAAAAACACCAAAGTTACCAAAGCTTTAATTAATTTTAAAATGTAAAATTAAAATATATTTTAAAAAAATCTATAATAATATCTTGATACTAAAATAACATTGGGTAGAACTTTTGAGACATACTGCACCTCATCACAGATGTTTGGATCTCCTCCATCTTCCAGAAATTTCTCAACTAATTCCATCTTTCCCTGAGCTGCCGCTTTTAAAAACTCCTCTGGTTCCACAGGTCCCTGACAAACACCAGAGGTTAATTTTGATGCTTAATCAAAATAAATAAATAAATAAATAAAATTGCCAATTAAACAAAATAAAATAAAATAAAACTTATAATATAGTATAAGACTTATAATATATGCAATATTCAAAGTCACAAGGCAGATGGGTTTCTCTCACCACAGGAACATCCATTGGGTCTTTGGGAGCTGCGGTCTTGTTCTTGATCATCTTCTTCGTACGCAGCTCAATAATGTTCTCTGCACCACCTAGATCAACGATCTCACCCCTCAGATCAGAGGAGATCTTCCTCACTCGTTCTTCTGCCTGCATAAAGAATTCACTTCTCTTCATCACTGACTGATTCAGCGTTTGTGCATACAGTACATGAAGACTTCTTACAGTAAAATTGGTTCCTACTTTTTTTAATTGAAAGGATTGTGAAAATCTTCTTTTTAATTTCCCACTCATATAAAATGATGTGAATAAAACTGATATGAAATGCCAATTCTGATATTAGTCAGTAATATTACCAATACAGCATTCTGTGTATGTGCGCTGGTGGAAAATTAACAAGCATATACTCTTCATTTTTACAGCATGTACAGTCATCACCCCCCTTTTTAAAGCAAGTAATAAATAAAATATAAATAGGCTTTAGTTATTAAAAATAAGTAACATAACGGTATAATGTCATGACTGTTTGTTACTACAAGACGACTATAGGAACACTAAAAATAAAGGTTCTTTATTAGCATCTATGGTTCCATGAAGAACTTTTAATATCCACGAAACCTTTCCATTCCACAAAAGCTTCTTTATAGTGGATAAAAGTTCTATAGATTATTAAAATGTTCTTCACACTAAGAAAAAGTGGTTCTTTTAAGAATGTTTTACTGGAAGGTTCTTTGGGGAACCAAAAATGGTTCTTATTGCATACTATTATTTTTTCAACCAATGGTCTGTTTCATGCTAAAAGTAGGAATTAAAGCAAAATTAATAAGCTGTTTCACACAGATGCAGTATGAACTCAGTTGTGAAATCACACTGCATCACACTACATACAGTGATCCTACAAATGCTGGACGTCACTACTGGCAGAAGCTCTGGGCTTCTAAATATGCAAAGCCTATGTGTTGAGCCTTTTTATGGAGCGACACTCTACATTTTCAGACATTTTTCAGACAGCTAACAATCATGTTTTTCCTTCAGTTTCTGCATTTTTTAATACCCTAAAGTAATTTTTTCTGATATGCCTTTGTCTCATTTGGTTCAAATCCCATTAGGAGAATGTTCATAGGTTGCTCCTATAGCTTTCTGTTTATCAATTTATCTCATACTAGTAAAATGTTCATTAAAAGTCCATATTTAGATCTGTCCTCTGATTGTTCACTCACCTGAATGTTTGCAATACTTTGATTGACAGATTCATTCCCTCCTTCTTCCGCCACAGAAGATGCATCTACAACCAAAATCCCCAACTTTTGTGCCCGAGCTCTACGTTTCTAAACAAATAAAGACAAACAAACTTTCTCAGACAGGTTCTTCCCAGACTTAATTCACATAAAATTCACAGTAAACGATTAAAATAAGAAATAAATCTAATTAAAGACTTCTACAATCCTGTACCTCCTCCCGTTCATCAAGGGCCGCTCTTCTATCAACCACAGCCGTCACCCACAGGATGTTCTCGTCCATTATGACAAAATAAAATATATAAAGAAGTTAACCCAGAGTATTTGCAAGTCGCAAACTTTCACAAATAACAGCAGACCTGCCAGACTGAGATCTGAACCGGTCTTATAGCTCACAGCAGGAATGTAAAGCCACGTCAGGCCCTGTTTGACAGCTGTGGACAGGAGCTGGATCGCACACAAACACGCGACCATGAGCTCACTGTTCAAGCCGGTGCCGTCCACCTCAAAAGGCCTGCCCTCTGCCACACACTGGGAGTCCATTTTTACAAAAATCACAGCCCAATAAACACCCTGTTTTGGAGATTATGTTATTTATAAGTGTTTTGTTAGTGTCAAGTGATACCTCATAAATGCCTTCTAGTTGCAAAGAACGCCTGTTAACACACAATGTCCAATCGCTGAACGACATTCAGGAACATCCTCTTAGGTGTATGTGGGCAAGAATGCACACAAATGTCTGATTATGATGAAGTGCTTGAGAAAAGAAGGAAGGAAGAACAGGAGCACATGGTTGTGAAGGTGAGATAAAGTTTGACAAATAAAGAAAATCAACACAAACTGTACCAAGCACTGAGCAACAGCAAATAATCATGTGGAACATGTGACAAGAACAAATAGCCTACTCCTAATTGTTTGGTTTGTTTTTATAATAAAACCATGTTGTTGAAGTCCTTCAACTGACCAGTCATTAAATGCTAAAAGACACCACTAGCCTTTTTTTTTTTTTTAATTAAATTTTTATAGGGAAATGACTGAAATTTACAACTTCTATTCAAATATTTGTTTAAAACTAACTAAAAGTAACAATTCTGCTAAGTTTAAAGAATTTACTAGTTCAACTGTTTTAAAAACAATGTATTTTTCAATAATATATTACTTTTTTAATATTTTGTAATATTATAAAGCATACAAAGATTTACAGCTAAGATAACATAAACATAAGCAATAGTCAAATAAAATTCAATTAAAACAAATTTGAGGCTTCTTTTGTCTTTTTGTCATGACAAAATATTAAAATATAGCAATAATAGTTTAGAAGTGTTGCTATTTGTGTTTTTCTCAGTTATAGTTACTCAGTTATATATATATATATATATATAAATTGTTTTCATGTCAGATGATTTCATGTCAATAAAGATATCTCCCTGTAATGTATCAAGTATCAAGGATACATTAAATCAACCAAAAGTGGTAAAGACTTTTACATTTTACAAAGATTTCTCTTTCAAATCAAGCAGTTTTTTTTTTTTCAATTTCAAGCAGCTGTTTTCAACACCGATAATAATAAGATATGTTTCTTAAGCAGCAAATCAGTATATTAAAATGATTTCTAAAGGATCATGTGACACTGAAGACTGGAGTAATGATGCTGAAAAATCAGCTTTGCCATCACAGGAATAAATTACATTTTAAAATATATTAAAAAAAAAAAAAAAAAATGAAATTGTAATAATTTCACAATATTAGTTTTACTTTATTTTTGATCAAATAAGAGCTTAAAAGACTTCAAAACATTAAAAAAAAAAAAATCTTACTGACCCCAAATTTTTTAACTATAGTATATAATGTTTATAGTATATGTATAGTGTTTGTGTCAATACATTAATTTAGTGAGATTAATTATATAAAAATACAATCTTCACCTGCACTCAGTACATGCCTCAGTTAACACTTTTAGGGGGCATCAAAAAACAAATTTAAAATACAAATATCTGGATAACAAATATCTTAAAAATACTCGAGATAGACTTAAGATATAACTTTAGTGCTGAGAATGCTTCCTTAGTAGCCAATTAATAAAGTCAATAAAGTTTATTTACTTACTGTATGGTTAGTTATTAAGATTATTACTATTTTATTTATTATTATTATTATTTTATTTTATTTAGGCCTATTTATTATTTGTTCTGAGCAACAGCTGTATAAAGGACCTTTGAAACATGGCTGTTAGGAATGATATCAAGCATAATCATAAACGGAATTGTGTGGTTGTTTGAACAGCAGACTAGATAAAGTACTGTGGTTTACAAAGAGAAGCCTCTGAGACGGTTCAATGATTAACAGTGAGGAGGGATCAGAACGAGACAAAACACGGCAGTGAATGAAAGGGTCAAAAGCGCAGCTCATTTTCAATACAACAGACATGTTTCTATCTCTACACCTGGGAGAAGAAGACAGCAGCTGAAATAAGAGGTAAGAAACAACACATCATAGATAAAGGCATAAAGCATTCAGATTAAATGTGCTGTGAATGAAGGTTGTAGAACATTGACTCTACAGAATAAACAAGCAAACTATGACTCCTCAATTCATATGTCATAACTGACAGGTGTAGTTGGCAATTGGCTTGAAAAATGGTGACTCTGAAACACTTGAGTGTTAACGATAATGACGAAGACAGCGTTCCTCTGTTACCGGAAGCCAGCAGCTTGGAGAGCCCATCCACCCAACAGAGCAGGGCAAAGTCCAAAGAATTCTTCCTTAGCCGGTGGGTTTGCCCGAGATAAGCGCTGTGACACATGGAAACATGCTTGCCATTCATATGCTGCACTGGAGATTTCGTGACCTGTACAGACACATTCCTTTAAAACCGATAAAGCACAGAGCTTTTGAAACAAAGTAAGAGTGTAAGCTTCATGAGACTGTTTTATGATTTCAGGAGGAACAACTTCATTTTAAGCATTGCTCTGTTGTTGAGCTGTTATTCAGCCATTCTGGTTCCTGCGTATCTGCCAACCCCAGAGCCCACCTGGACTAATGACAGTTCTGCTGAAACTCTGGTACTGTCATTCACTGCTTGATCACATGAAACTAAAGAATTGAGTCAATTTGGAGGATCTGTGACTTGACTTATTATAATTAATGAGACTTGACTTCACTTTGACTTTACTGCAGGATTGAGATCATTTTTTTTTAACTGAACTGTATACAGTATGTGTGTGTCTATGTCCATTCATTAATTTAGTGACATTAATTATATAAAAAATTCAAGCTTTACCAATGCTGATTTAAATACGTGTCCCAGTTAACGCTTTCAAACATTTTAGGCTTCAAAACATCTTTAAAAGGAAATATTTAAATATTTAGTTGAGATATTATATATATATATATATATATATATATATATATATATATATATATATATATATCCCTATATAGTGTTTTTATAGTTTTAAAATAACTAAATAAAGATCTTGATATTGTGACCATGTTTATTAATTTCAATTAACAGAATTTATATTATAAATAGAGGATGTTATAGAGGATTTATATTACTGTAATGATCTTTCATCAAATGAGTCAATAAATAAATATTTAAATCATGAAATTTGTCAAACAAATAAATAAATATACACCACCGTCACAATGCTTCTCTAATGCTCACCAGTAATATTGAAAACAGTTTATTTATTTATTTTCTGAAATTTCTAATTCTGTGATGGCAAAGCTGATTTTTCCATTACTATAGTCTTCAGTCACATGATCCTTCAGAAATCATTCTAATATGCTGATTTGCTGTGCAAAAAAAATGTATTATAATTAACAATGTTGTGCTGCCTAATATATTTCTGGAAACCATAATACATACATTTTTGATGAATTCTTTGATGAATAGAAGGTTCAAAAGTGTGTGTGAGTGTGTGTGTATATAGATAGATAGATTAGATAGATAGATAGATAGATAGATAGATAGATAGATAGATAGATAGATAGATAGATAGATAGATAGATAGATAGATAGATAGATAGATAGATAGATAGATAGACTTATGATAAATTAACTTACCAAAGCTTTCTTAGCTTCTTAAACTTTTAAACATTTGTGTATATGTAAAAATATCATGTGTCAAAAACTGTCAAAAAATCATATTAAATATTATTATTAACAATAATAATAACAACACTCACTTATAAAGACACACGTTGTTGTCAGGTGTCTTAACCAGTCTAATTTTTCACACCTCAGGCTCTGCTGAATCAGTCAGCGGCTCTGCTGTCTCAGTCCTGCCGCAGCGGCTGGAGTGTGGAGAGGGTGAGGACCCTGTCTATACCTGCTGGGCTGCTGAAGATTCCTGTGTTCCTGGAGAACGGCACAGGAGACTGGGCACTGCCTCCTCCTCTGGGTCTGCAGGGTAGTGAGGAGATGGTGGCTCAGGCCCTGAAAGCCCTGCCTTATACTGCCGTACCCACTGGCCCAGAGACCTGCAGGAGATGCGTGGTGGTTGGAAGCGGTGGCATTTTACATGGCAAAAATCTTGGACCTCATATAGACCAGTACAACATTATCATCAGGTTAGTTCATTAACAAACACAAATACAGTAAAACAATAATATTGTGAAAAATTATTACAACTTAAATAACCCTTCTCTATTTTAATATATGTTAAAATGTAATTTATTCCTGTGACGGAAAAGCTGAATTTTCAGCATCATTACTCCAGTCTTCGGTGTCACATGATCATTAAGAAATCATTCTGATATGAGGCATATTAACTCACCCAAACTTAATATTTTACTCTTCATACATACAGAGTGAACAATGCTCCAGTATTTGGATATGAAAAAGATGCTGGATCTAGAACTACCATTCGGCTCATTTATCCAGAAGGGGCTCCTTCTCAATCACAAGAATACGAGAGTACTGAAGTGGTGGCGTTGGTCGCATTCAAGAGTTTAGATTTGGCATGGCTCATCTCTGTAGTAACCAAAGAGCCTTTGGTGAGTAACATAAAAGGTTTTTGAAAAGGATATTCTCATTCTAGAGAGCACTTTGTTGAACAAAAAACTGATGAAAAAGATGTTGTGGTCTGTGTTCGTGAAACGGTTCATGGACTTTTAAATTCCAATGCTTTTGTCATCTTTTGGGAGTGCAATAGCATATAGATTACCTTCAAGTTAACAGAAATGGCCAAAAATCTACAAAAGTAAAATTTTTAATTTCTAAAATCTTCTCTGTGTGTAGAGTTGGTGGTCTAAATTGTGGTTCTGGAAGAATGTAATAGACTCGATACCTCTTCAACCGGAAAATGTCCGCATCCTAAATCCTGAAATCATGTACAGGACTGGACAGGTGCTGCAAACCTACACAGAGCAACAGAAAAAGGTCAGAACTTAGATGATTTTTTTCAAATTTACAGATTCAAACTTCTACTTCTGCCGTCTTTGAATTCAAACGGTTAATAAGTATATTTTTCTTCTAAAACCTATATACTCACACTACCATTTAAATAATTCTCTTATGTGCACCAAGGCTGTATTTTATTTGATCAAAAATACAGTAAAAACTGTAATTTTGTGAAATGTAAAATTGACTAAATTAAACTGTTTTCTGTTTCAACATATTTTAAAATGTAATTTATTCCTGTGATGCAAAGATGAATTTTCAGCAGCCATTACTCCAGTCTTAAGTGTCACATGATCCTTCAGAAACTGTTGCTTAATATTCTTATAGAAACCGTAATACGTTTTTTTTTAGGATTATTTGCTAAATAGAAAGTTCAAAAGAACAGCATTTATTTGCAAAATACATATTTTGCAACATCATAAACTCTTTACTGCCTTTTGATTAATGTTTCCTTGCAAAATAAGACTTCTTTTAAATCTTTTGCTGAGAGCATTGTCCATTTAAGTCAGTTTTATATTTTGTTTGTTAGATGGTGCCGACGCTGGGTATAACGGCAGTAGTTCTGGCCCTGCAGGTGTGTGATGAGGTGAGTTTGGCTGGATTTGGATACGACCTGCAGCACCCAGGAGCTCTGCTGCATTACTATGGCTCTCTCCGCATGGATGCCATGAACTCACAGGTGGTTCACGATGTCAGCGCTGAGACCATCTTACTGCGGGAGCTGGTCAAATCTGGAGCGGTGCGAGACCTTACTGGTGCATTGTGATGATTGCAGAAACTTTCTACGTTTCTAAAATTTAAGAGAGATGACAAACAACAGAAAACAGTCCAGAGACTTGGACGTACGCTTGCCACCTTCAGTGTCACAAGACAAAAGGATCAATCTCATAATTTATATGTATACTTTCAAAATTTATCAAAATTGTAATTTTTGGGTAAAATACAACATAGACATTACCCAATAACATACAATAATATACTAAGGCATTTAAAACAAGTGAAAATGACTACTAAAATCAAAACCAAAGCTACTATAATACATATCATTTAAATACAGCTTTATAAAGGATGACAAAAGATTTTATTCTAATAAATTATTATTTACTATTTATTTTTCTTGGAAAAACATTCTATCAGAATATTATGTATATAGCCAAGCGATATTATACCAAAATATAAATGACATATTCCTGTTAGTGTTAACAATCAGTATTTTTAAAACTTAAAGCAGAGAGTAAAAAAACAAATCAATCACTTTCATTATCAATGTATTTTGTCTTTAAGTTAATCTCCAAACTAAAATTTAAATATAAAAACTTTTGTTCTATTTCTGTAACAAAATTCATGATCATAAATTACAGCTTAAAAAAAAGTGCTGACATACCGGAAGGACAGAAATCCCAATGAAATGGATATTTTTCACTGCTGCATTAATAAACTATAATTTTTTCCTTTGAATCAAATGTATGTAATTTTTTATTTTATTTTAGTTTTTTACTTACTAAAATTCTGCTAAAAGGGCGGATTGTTTTATGGCACAAAAAAATGCACAGTGAATATATTTACGACAGTGAATTTCACTCACTTAACTGCAGGGGATACCAAAGTCGCAAAAATACTCAAAATTACAAGATTTAAGAATGTTTTAAAACAATATTTAAGATATTGAATATCTCAGCTTTAAATTGATTGACTGATTGATTGATTGATTGATTGATTGATTGATTGATATTGCAATTCATTTACTAAATTTGTCATTAATAATTAAGTAAATTCAGTTTACTGTAAATCGGCTAACTAACATTGCTGAGCCAAATACTTGATAAAATCTGGGTAATAACATCTTTAAAAAGGCTGCTGTCCTTTATTATTTGGTCCTGTTTTCCCAAAAATAAGCCATTAATAGCAGACATATTTCTGCATTATAAGCACCTTAAGAATGTTCGCTTGCACATTACACTCAGTTCATTGTAAGTACAAGAAGTGCAGTGTTTGGTTTCCTGGCACAATATTTTCTGCAATTACCTTAACTGAAATAAGAAGTGCTTGTGCAGAAAGTTCAGAAAACTCTCCATGTAGATTACAGATCATGAATAAAGTGAACATGGCTGCGTGAACCATTATCCTCTGAGGGCCGTGTTGGTCACAGCAGCGGGATACGGGTGGGCTCCCACAGCTTACGGGCCAGCTGACTGCAGTTCTGAAGAATATATTCATTGGGGATCACACCCAGATGCACAGTAAACAGTTTATAACACTTCACCACTTCATTCTGATGTTTTTTGCTGTAATACCGCAGCAGTCTCCTATCACACCATCAAAATAGACAGAGTAGACATAAAATACATGAATTAAAGAACATTTAACTGGTGTCATATTATGTCTATATTATGTCACATAGTATGTCTACAATAAGGGTTAGGGTTCCTATCACCTGCACTGTAAAAAAAATATAAAAATAAAATAAAAAAAATATATTTCCTTTTTTGTATAAGTTATAAGGAGGATTATCTGAGTGTGTTTTACAAGACAATGCTATTTCATTCAATGTCATTGCTTTGTAATTGTTTGTGAAATTTACTGAGAGAAAATCATTTCTATGTGAATTCCTTGTTGTTTCTATGTCATACCTGTAATAATCACAGGTGAGCATTCCTACTGGAGCAGCATCATCTGGGGAGCCGGGTATGAAATATTGAAATATTCTGAATATATAAATATATTACATTTTGAATCTCTAATTTAAATCCCATCCCTAATTCTAACACATTGTAAAGTGGATCTGACAGTGTGGAACTGATGAAGTGTGTGTGCTCTGTTGTCCACTGACCTGAATGTCCATGCTGGCCCAGGTTTGATTAACTTCTCCAGTCTGCTCCGCTGCTCCTGGACAGAGGACTGACCCCGCATGGCTAGAGTTATTCCCGGCCAGAGAGGTAGGCAATACATGGAGTGAGGCATCATGGGACACTCTTTGGCTTCCAGGAAAACTCTGGACGGGGCTGAAGGGTCAGGGGTTGGAACTTCAAGAGTTTACAGACTGTCCTGCCATCTAAAATCATAAGACCTTAGATATGTGAGAAACCTCTCCGCTATAAATACACATTTTACATCACACACTACTGTTCAAAAGCTTTAATGGTTGTTACGATTTATGCTTTTGATTCATTTATATGCTTCATTTATATGATCAGAAATACAGTCCAAAACAGGAATATTGTAAAAAAATAAATAAATAAATAAATAATAATAATAATAATAATAATAAATAAAATATTACAATTTAAAATGTTTGGTTTGAATATATTTTAAAATGTCATTTATTCCTGTGATGGTAAAGCTGAATTTTCAGCATCATTACTCCAGTTTTCAGTGGCACATGATCCTTCAGAAATCATTCTAATATGCTGATTTGCTGCTCAAGCAACATTTCTTCTTCTTATTATTAGTTGAAAAATGTGCTACCTTTTCATATTTGATACGGTTAATGTTTATTAAATGTTTTATATATTTAGACAAATTTATTTAATTAGGTATTAGGCTATATAAGTGTGTGCGTAAATATTATATATATTAAAACAATGTTCTTTAAAAATATTTCTTTAATTTTAATCCATTTTATACAAGATATTTTAGATTATATCTTATAATGTGAAAGTACTATTTTATAAAGTGGAAAAATAATATAAGCACCACTCAGAATAACTAAATATTTTACTTTTTTTTTTTTTTCTCCTTTTTTTCATCAGAAATCATTCTAATATGCTTATTTGGTGCTCAATATTTATTCTTCATATCATTATTATTTGAAAAGGGTTGTGTTACTTTTTTTACTTACTTTTTTTTCAGGATTCTTTGATGAACAAAAAGTTTAAAGATATTGACTTACAGTGGTATACATAACCAGATCGTATTACTTTTAGGGCAACAGAGATGAAAAAACAGATAGCTCACTTGAACTTCAGGATCTACAAACTGGAAGACAGGAGGACTGTCACCTCTCAGTCGGACTATGCATTAAAAACATAAAAAAAAAATCATACATGCAGCTTGTAATTATATAATACCAATCACTCTTAGAGCATTTGAGTATTTTAGAAAACTGGTCTGAATGTCATTGCATTAGATACAAAATTGATGCATTTTTGTTACCTGTTCAGGAGGAGAGGGCTCAGGTGTGTAGAATACACCAGGAACTAAACTGCTCTCTAACTCCTAAGTATACAGAAAAGATTTAAGGTCTTAATGAAGAAAAATAAAAACAACTGTGACTATAAGCAAGAGATATCAAACCTCAGAAGTGTCATCTAGGTCAATTCTGCTGGGATAGAGATCCTGCACCAGGATGATCAGAGCCAGGAGATCAGAGGGGTACAGATTGCTGGCATTTCGACTGCACAAAAAGTACGATTACTTCAAAGTTCTCTGCAGCACAAAACTGTCACTTCCTTCTGATGTTGTGGTCAAAACATTGCGGTCTCAATCAGTGTTTGCTGTACCTGGAGTAGAAGGCCAGCAGTTTGGTGTGCACCAGTCTGAAAGTGTGTAGCACCTCCTCACCCGCTCTATCCATGTTGCTGTTGATCTGCTGCACCAGACAACGCTCCAGAAACTCGATGCACTGCTCACAAAGGGTCGGGTGGATCAACTTTCCACCGCCTGTACAGAGGCAGAGAACTTATCGTACATGATCTAATACTAGAACTAGCATGCAGCTAATAAAAACAGCACTGCACACACCTCCACTAAAAAGCTTTGGTCGTTCTCTAGTAAGCGGCTGCATGTTTCCAAGAGGCCTCGTAGTTTCTTCCACAACCGGTTCCTTTGCTCTGTATCTTGAGGGCGCAATCTGAAAAATACATGTAAAATATATAAAGGAGTCTGCTAAAAGTGTTTTTGTGTGCTTAGGTTTCAATACAACTTCTTTGGTGTAAAAAAATGAAGATGAAGTGGTTTAAAATCTGGTGATGCTGTACTGAAAGTGCAGTTCTCACTCTTTCCTCAAGAGGGCACCGCTGAACGTCACCATGCCAAACATTATTTCTGTAAGTTTCTTCATCACATAGATCTTTCTCTTCAAATCCTCTTCAGTCTCATCTCCATCTACATTCACAGTGATGTACAGACATTCCTCAAACTGCATGACAGAGAGCAGCAGTCATCAGCTTTTTTGGTGGTAGACATATACTACACAAACTACATATAATTTCATTAAAAAATGGGGGAGTCTATAGAATATAAATCATTTATATTGTTAAATTTCACAATTTCAACTATTTAATTAAAACTATTTCTTGAATTTGATATATCTATATCAATATATATATTTTTTCTGATTTATTTGATTATAACTTATTATAATGTGTAAGTACTGCATTTTTTAAGGTGCAAAACGATATGTATACACAAAATAAAAAAAAATCAATTTATATAACATTACTTATATACTAATATATTAATAATATTATTATTATAATAATAATAATATTTCTTAAGTATTTTACAATTAATTTATTGAATGAGTGCTGTCTGTCCATAACAAGGTGCATGCATGCTATTAGTTTTAGATCAGATGACTCTATGATTCTGCTGTGGATTACCTGATGCAGAACATAGATATGATTGTTTTCTGTGCTGAAGGAGGTGTAATTGTCCCTGAGTCGGTCCACCATGGTGCTACAGGAGATGATGATGGGTGCGAAGAGAGTGTTAATGCTGTCTTCAAAAGCAGGTTGCTGAGAACATATAAAAATAATATTAATAACCATTCAATATTCCACACTTATATGCATGTATGTCTAATGTACCTATATTACAATTTTATTTAACATAAAATAATAATTATTACATATAATAATCTATTTTTAAATATATCTGTTTCATGTTTCTTTAAGTCAAACAGCATTCATTTTGAGCATCGTTCTCACTCGTTCTCCTTCCTCCTGAGAAACTCCATACTGCTCCTGAATCTGCTGCTCGAACTCAGCGTCAGTCCAGAAGAACAGAACCTCTGCGCTCTCATTGGCCACCAGAAGACACTTCACTTTACCTGAACACAAATGCAATTATTAGAAGAGCTCATCCTACTGTAGTCACAAGGTTTCTCTCACTTTGCAAAATTCTAACAGGGCTTCATTTAAACATCAGTCTCATAAACCTCTGAATGCTAAACAATAGCCTAATAATTTGTAATGGATTCAAGTATAACACACAATAAATAATATTTTTAAAAATTTTATGTTTGTTTTTTCATAAAGGGATATTTTATGAATGGGATAAATGCTCCTGTAAGACACCAAAATAACTTAACAGAAAAATCTTTCAGGAATTTGTAACTCATATTGCTCCCCATCCAACTTCCTTAAACTTTTCAGCAGGAAACTTTTCAATATCACGCAATAAAACACAACACAATGCAAACAAGTACACAACAATGCCCAACAGGGTGATACTAGGCTGATCGCATCTAAACTGCAGCAGAAGCCCACACCTCTCAGTTCTGATGCCTAATTCACAGAGAGCCATAAGATTAAGCAACAACTTTTTGCACTAAACCTTTTGGCCCACAGTTGCTACTTTCACAGATATCAAACACAGACACAATGTAAAGAAATAGAAATATATAAAGATATGCTCCTAATACTGCATTTCTTTCTTTTTCTTTCTTCCTGTATGAAATTCAAAATAAATATTTTGGTGTTTTGACCTTTCCTTTGTTCAGTGTATGACACACACATGTAAGAATTTAACATTGTATCAACTTTAACCCTCTATGTAATTGGCTTATGCATAGTATAAACATCATGAAATCCACCATCTTGGTTCGAGGGGGATGGGTTCTGGCTACTCCAAATAGGGTCAAAAGTATAAACATTTTCACGCTGGGTTTGGTTACAGTGTGCATGGCAAAGCCAGGGAAGTCACGCAAAGGTAGTTTGACTCTTCGCAGAGCTCCAGTCCACAGCATATACAGAGAAAGAAACGTCACACTTCATTATGTCTGTATATGAATCCATGCTGCTGATTATCAGCTTTGATCAGATGACAAAGACCTACCTGCTTGCTTCACAAGAATCATGCATATTCATAATTAAACCAAGGTTGCAGGTCAGTCAGGACATTCTGCACTGGAAAAACAAAACTCAAATCTACACCAAGAGTGTTTTTTATTTATTTAGAAAACATGAATTTATTATTTTATTGTTTATTTTTAAATGCAAAATTCTCTTTTTCATGGTCTAAATATATTCTTTGGAAATAATTCTTAATGCAGTTTTCCATCTTAAATAAATGTGAAATTTTATTTGGTTTTATATTTAACAATGACAAAAATTCTAAGAATTATTCATTTCATATTCTATTCTATTTATTTATTTATTTGCATTGTAAATTATTGAAAGTTAAGGACTACTAAGATGATTCTTGTGGTCTAAATTTCAATAAATGAAAATAATTCTTAATATCCAAAGGCGTAGAATTTGGAGACGCTTGTCCCTACCAGTATCCACCGACCTGAGAAGTTAAAGTAAGAACACATAAGGTAGCCAAAGTGTTTAAAACAAACGTGCACAGTTCAGTTGAATGATAAAGTTTACCCTCTTTAGCTTTATGTTGTTATGCTGTTTTGTGTTCATCTGCTTCTCCCATTTTCTCCCTATCACTCTATATAGAATAATACAATCAGATACAAAATTAAGTTCTCAAATATATATTATATACTGATAAATTGAGATGAGATGGATGTTTTCAACTGATTTCCTATTGAACTTTCACCAACTGAATTGCAGTGGTCAAACTATTTATAATATAATGATAATATAGCTTTAAAATGATCTCAATAAAATTTCACGCAAAAGACGCGATGCACAGATGTAACCCAATTCACATGCATGAAAAATAATTCAGGTGCACGAAAAAAAAAATATACAGGTGCATCTCGATAAATTAGAATGTCTTGGAAAAGTTCATTTATTTCAGTAATTCAACTCAAATTGTGAAACTCGTGTATTAAATAAATTCAGTGCACACAGACTGAAGTAGTTTAAGTCTTTGGTTCTTTTAATTGTGATGATTTTGGCTCACATTTAACAAAAACCCACCAATTCAATCTCAATAAATTAGAATATGGTGACATGCCAATCAGCTAATCAACTCAAAACACCTGCAAAGATTTCCTGAGCCTTCAAAATGGTCTCTCAGTTTGGTTCACTAGGCTACACAATCATGGGGAAGACTGCTGATCTGACAGTTGTCCAGAAGACAATCATTGACACCCTTCACAAGGAGGGTAAGCCACAAACATTCATTGCCAAAGAAGCTGGCTGTTCACAGAGTGCTGTATCCAAGCATGTTAACAGAAAGTTGAGTGGAAGGAAAAAGTGTGGAAGAAAAAGATGCACAACCAACCGAGAGAACCGCAGCCTTATGAAAATTGTCAAGCAAAATCGATTCAAGAATTTGGGAGAACTTCACAAGGAATGGACTGAGGCTGGGGTCAAGGCATCAAGACAAGATAAGAGGAATTGAATGATCTGTGCTCTGCACTCCGCGATCCAAAGTCTCGATTTGAAATGATGGTTTGCGAATCTTTTGATTCAGATTGGAATTTAGGAGCGCAGATTTTTTTCTGATTTCTTTTTTTTTTTTTTAATTAAACAGTACGAAACATCAAACCATTAAGACAGTAGGCCTGCAGTTATAAAAACAAAACAAAGAAAAAGAAAGAAAGAATACAAAAACAACAACAACAAAAAAAAGCTAAACAAATTATTCATTTTGTATTTTTTATTATTTATTTATTTTATTTTATTTATTGTATTTAATTTATTTTTTGCAGTGCAAGTTACTACTTTGATGGTTCTTGTGGTCTAGATTTTAATAAATATGTAAAGGCATGCTGGGTCGTGTCAGACTTTGTGACTCTTGACCAAGTGTGAATGAGTCTGTTAAGATGAACCACATGCGAACTGCAGACTTGTTTTGTTTTATAACATGATGCTAATTTTTAATGCACTTTAGTGCAGTTAATAGGTAATATATTCATTTAATGACCACGTCAAGGCAACATATTTTGGTTTGCTCCAAATACATAACACATCTACATGGCTATATAATTTAATACATGTCTTGAACCAGCTTTGATGAGAAGAGATCAAAATCCCCTTTATCTAAATCTGAGTCTCATTCAGGTGCAAATGGTTCTCATCACTTAGTACTGCACATGATTGTTCGGACACCACAGTTCGCTCTCATTCCTCAACAAAGTCTTGTCCCAGCTGCTTGGAAGGGGAACATCTGCTGATGTACACACTGCAAACCAGCTGCTTCCCTTTGTGAAGCCTCCAGAGCTGGGATGAGGACCCTGCCGGGCCTTTGAAGACTAGCGAGTTGATCTTCTCCCCCTGACCTGATGGGACATAAAGCTCTCGGTCTTGGGTTACTTGTTGCAGCGCACTGTCACAATTTATTTCTGTACTTTTTTGTGTTCAGGCTCTTGTATAAATCACCGAGGTCTGCTATCGTGCACTCCTGAACATGTGCTGGAATACTACAATTCAGCCTCTATATCACAGGACAGTCTCTTGAAGAGTCATACCGTACATTGTTTTAACTTGATCAGTTTTCATTTATACGTCATTCTATTTGTACTATAACACTAATATTGTACAAATATAATTATATATTTGCAATGTTTACAAATTCAACTTCCCTTTGTAGCTCAGATTCTTTTTGAAGGCTGAAAAAGCCTGGATTCATAAACAGAAGCCAGGCTCTTTCATACTTGGTCAAGAGTCACAAAGTCTGACAAGAGCCAGTCGGCCTTTACCTTACTGAAATTTAGACCACAAGAACTAACTTTCAAGAACTTACACTGCAAAAGATAAATAAAATAAAATATAAATAAAATATAAAATATTGTTCTAAGCATTTTTGTCTTTGTTAAAAATCAAACCAAATAAAACGTCAAAGAAAGATTATTTTATTTCAGATGTAAGATTACATAAGAAATTAAGAATAACTTTCATTTACTGACATTTAGACCACAAAAACCATCAAAGTAGTCTCTAACTTTTAAGAATGTACACTGAATAAATAAATAAATAAATAATGAATATTGTTCTTAGCATTTCTGTCTTTAAATATCAAAACAAATAAAATGTCAAACCAAGACAATAACTTTCATTTACAGAAATTTAGACCAAAAGAACCATCAAAGTAGTCACTAACTTTAACTTACACTGTAATAAATAATAAAATAAAATATAAAATGAAGTGTTCTTTGCATTTTTGTCTTTGCTAAATATGAAACCAAACAGAATGTCAAACCACTCTGTAAAGAATAAATAGTTGAGAAAACGTAAAAAAAAATAAAATAAAAATAAGGCAACTTGATACAGTAAGACTTTTGAGTTCTCTCAACAATAGTTTTTTAGTTCTGCTCAGTAAAGATACTTTGTTGAGCCAATGTAAATTAGTTTGTTCATGCAATGCTGATTATCTTATTTTGCTAATAGAAAAATTCTTGTCACAGCAACTGAAACAACAATTAGTGTTACAATTAATTTTTTTCTGTTTCCTGGAAGAAAAAAAGAATGTGTAAAAAGTCACCACATTATCGAATTTATGTTTATTTACGAATGACAAACGTTAATGAATAACTTAGTCTAATAAGTAGACTAAGTTATACACACACACACACACATATATATATATATATATATATATATATATATATATATACATACACACACACACACACACACACACATATATATATATATATATATATATATAGTGTATAGCATATATACACTTTGAATATTCAATACATTCAACATTGTAAATGACAAGTCAAAAACAAGATCTTCAATAAACATTTTTACTATTATTTTATTTATATATTTTGACAAAAATAATATTCAGACAACCATTTCCATAATAAAATAATGTTCTTTAACTGAAAAAAAATATTAACAACTCTAAATTTGCAATAAACACATTCAAGGAGGAAAATAGCTTGTGAAAGTGTCATTTTACAAAACAAAAGACCCTATAAATCTCTAAAATCACAACAGAATTTTCCAAATCTAAGGAAAAATTATGATGCTAACAGATTTATTGACCCTGGAAAATCAAACGCTGTCACAACCATATAAAAAGCCTAGCCGAGGAGAATTTTTTATTTTATTTTTTTTTTTTACAGAATTCATATAAACCTTTTGAATGATGAATCACTATTTTTCTGCACTGTGAATAAGTGATCAAAGAATATACAATGTAAAACATTGTGATACACAAGTGTGCATACTGTGAGCAACTCAATACATTTGAAATTCAAAGGGCAGTTTTATTGCTAAACGTTAAAATCAATCTCTGCTGTATGTTTTACAAAAAGTACAATATAATTCAAAAGTCAACTGTTTTTATATACACACTCATAACCACACATATACATTTATATAAATAATATTTATAGAGCGAGGAAGCACACAGTTTAAATCAAAAACCATTTGTATGTACATTTCTTAATATTTAAAAAAAAGTTTGTTCCTGTACAAAAACATTTGTCACTCATCATGCTTAATATTAATTAGGCAGCTAGCAGCAAAAATGAATCGCTGTACATGGGATTTATAGTGGCCATAAAAGTATTCGCACTTTGGCAACACTTAAAATGTTACAAAAAAAAAAAAAAAATTAAAAATTAAAAAGACAAAATATCAAGCCAAATGTTTTTTTGTTTTTTTTCCAGAATGTATGATACTTGTCTTTGCCATTTTTGCAATTACTTTTCAAATGACCCGACAAATTTATTTTTGTGAAATGTATTGCTTACAAAATAAATACCACTTGAACTGACATAATGTCTATGATCTAAAGTAATTACATTTTGAAAGTGGCTTAATTGTCTAACACTTTCCAGGGCCCTAGTATCAACACAGAATAAGGTAGTGTTAATATAGCAAATGAAATCTGGAGAACTAAGCTCAGGTTCATAATATTATAAAAAAAAAAAAAAAACAACAAAAAAAAAAAAACGCTGTGGACATGATGCTAATGGACAAGCTAATTTCCTGAGCTCTACAACAACTTTATGATACACAGTTCTTCATAAAGAAAAACGATACCTTCAAATGCTCCCTACTCTATCCTTTCAGCTTCAAAAGAGTCTGAGCTACAATGGGAAGTCAAACATGTAAACATTATAAATATAAAGCATTTATATTTATAAATATAAAGCATTTCTCAGAGAACAGATGAATTGCATAAAGATTGTGTATTATGTGATTCCTTTCTAATTTATCAATGAAATATAAGGATGTTTTAGTAAATATCTGTATCTTCCTGTATAGTACCTTCATCGTCATACAGTCTGAAATTATAAAGCAGCAACCGATAAAAAAAAACAAGGGATACAGAACCCAAGACTGCTATTTTTCAGGGCATGGGTCAGTGTTTAAAGTTATAAAGATGGCTTTAAATAGGAGGTTTATATTTACTGTCCTGCGATGAAAAAGAAAGATGACGGATCAAGATTTGGCCCTGTGCCTTTTGAGTGGCTTTAGACCCCAGAGATGTAATTCAGATCAAACTGTTATTTGTACAATGTGATTTAGCAGGATTAACCTCCTTTCGTGGTCCTGGAACAACATTTCTAGCAAGCAATCATAGTTCTAAGACTTGCAACCTTAAGCAAATCCTACCTCTAAAATCTGAGTGAAACGATTGGCTGAAAGGACAATATTCAAGCACCTTAAATCTAATCCTAAAATCTGATTGGCTGTCAAGTTGGAATGTTGTTTAAGAACCAACAAGGATGTTGATTCAGGATCACGTCCTACTCGGCTAAATCACATTAAGCTGACAGACAGGCCCACACAGAATCCGCACCCACAGAACTCCGGAGAATTGAAACGGCTGTCGCTTGCGTCCTTCGCCCTGTGCATTTTCATCATTAAAATATTTTGGCTAATCTGATAATGTTTCTAGCTACCAATGAGAATGTAGTGCTGTCATATCTGTTTAACACATTTTACATTGTTCAAACCCATCGCACAGATTTTCCCACAAAATTACCACAGAAAATGTGAAAAGGGTCAGATTCTGATTGATCTACTTCATAATCGTCGTACCGCATCTGAACCGCACATTGGCACTGGGTTCATAGCTTACGTTGGTCTTCGGCATCGGATTACAAAGCTCTCCGTGAAGCACCATGAGTCTTCATTACACTCCTGCAACCGAAAGCGACAAAAAAACGCAAAAGGGCAACCAAAATACATTCACTTTCCACAAGTCGAGTTTTTCTTGTGGTAAAAAAGAGGAGAAATGTTGTTGGAAGCATTCAGTGCAACCCTTGCTTGAACCAAGGAGTCTTTTCCACGTCTCTGTGGGCTTATAAAAAGAGGAGACGACCACGAGGATGGTCTGAGGTCGGTCAGTGTGTGTTATCTGCGGCAGGCGTAAGCGTTAATATTCTTGATGACGTAGAAGCCGATGGATACAGGTGGCATGGCTATCGTTCTTCCTGCCCTGAGTGTCCGTGGCTTCAGCTCAGGGAATGTCTCATTGTCCACCATACGCAAGGGCTCTCCGTTCAGCTGCACAGACCTGCAGAGCAAAGGGTCGTGTGTTAGGATGCAACCTGTTTTATATCAATATATCAACGTGAGAACTGTACTGGGCTTTTAGATATATAAATAAATTAATTTGCTAATCAAATATCAGTCCAAGTGCAATTTCAGACAAAAATAGCTGGTTTTAGGACCCAGTTACACCAAGTGTAAAGGGAGTCTCCAATAACAGTAAACTCTCTGATCGAGCACTAGAGGCCGCTACAGCTGCATTATCAACCTTACAGAAAACACAAACATCCCTATATGAGTGTTTGGAACAGCTGGATGCCACATACTACTGCACAAAAGTTTAGGATTTGTACGATTTTTTTAAAAAATGTTTTTGAAAGAAGTCTTGTATGCTCACCAAGGTTGCATTTATTTGATCAAAAGTACCGTAAAACGGTAATATCGCGAAATATTAAACTGTTTAAAAAATGTCATTCAGCAAAGTTACTCCAGTCCAGTGTCACACGATCCTTCAGAGAAATATTTATTATTATCATCAATATTGAAAACAGTGCTGCCTAATATTTATTTGTGGAAACCATGTAACCTTTAAGGATTCGTTGACTAAAAGAATGTTCAAAAGAACATTTATTTGAAACCATTTTTTCCCGCAACATTATAAATGTCTTTACTGTCACTTTTGATCAATTTAATGCATCCTTGCTGAATAAAAGTATTAACTTCTTTCAAATACCAGTTTTATCTGACTGTTAAAGTTTTTTGTTTTGTTAAAACAAAATTTAATTCGAAATTTTTTTTAATGCTAAATATAATGCATAATAACTATTTTATATATCATTTATTGATTCCTGTGCCTTCATTAGGGAAATGGAAGGTCACATTGCATTGTGGCATAATATTCTGCACAATATGCAAATATAGTAGGTAACTTGGATATTTGTATACTGTGCACAGTATACTTACTACTACAAAAAATTAAAAAAAAATTAAAAAATAAGAGTAATATGGCAGTGTCCTATTCTGAGTACAGCCAGGGATTTAGTCATCTTAATTACCATTAAGACATATACAACAACTGAGGAAGAAAAAAAAAAACATTACCGTGTCATTGGTTTCAGTGGTCCACATAACAGTTGACGGGCAACTGTTTGGTTACCAACATTTGTCAAAATGTCTTCTTTTGTTTTCAAAAGAAAGGTTTGAAACAACTTGAGGGTGAGTAAATGATGACAGAATTTTCATCTTTTGGGTGAATTATCCCTTGAACATGAGTCTAATTACATGTTAATACTGTTTCCTAACAGATGAAGTTTTTATTGTTTATTTTTTAATTTTATTTTTACTTGTTTTCCTACATTCACTGTAGGTTTGGAGAAACGTTTGAAAAGAAAGCATGCCGTCCTGACCATTTTCTATAGTTCTACTCTTCCAGCAGACGTCTGGATGATCCGACCCATCACCTCATCTTATCTTATGATACCACAGACTGAAATGATCAGGAAGCTGAGTTTGCTTTGGGCCTGAAGCCCTTCTGAAGCGCAGTGTGACGGCACGCATCAGACGCAACGGTGAGGTGGGATTGTTGATCTTCCCAATCAGCTTTACCCCCGGGAGGATTTATGCTCAGGAGTTCAAAGCAGACAGAAGTATGTAAGAACACAGTCAGCGCTGTTTCGCTCAGGGCTTCTGCAGAGGAAGATCAGCATTTCCTCTGGATAAAATTCAAATTGAATTAAAGTCTCCAGATAGTTCTGGAGCTCTAACGACCTCTGGCTACAGACGTAGGTATGTGTTTGAGAAATGAAAAGACCTGAAAAGACAAACCCTTCAAGGCACAGAGAGATCACAAATATCAGTCGTGATCACATAGTAGCTCTGGTTTGAGAAGTTCCAGCTCTGAAGTTCTCAACACTGCTGTGTTTTAGATTTAAAAGATAATGTTCAGGTCGGCTTCTACATTAAACAGCTTTTATGGCCTAAAAAAAGAAAATCAGGTAACTTAAAAGGCTGTTCCTACAGTATGCACGTATTTTTTAGAAGAGAACATTTTGTACAATTTTTTAAGCTTTTAAAAACTTGCACTCCTTTTATAAATATTACTATTTGGAACAGTAGACCAAGTGCTAAAAATATTGCAGAGTTATTATGATAACATAAATAAAAAGCAAGCCTTTAAAATGTTTAGAGCCTTGAGAAAAAAATACATTAAACCAATACCTGCACATTGAAGAAATAAAAATTCTATTTAATATATAATATACACAAGTTATAACATTTATTTGATCACAAATACAGCAAAACAGTAATTTTCTGGAATATTATAATAATTTTAAATAACTGTTGTATATTTTAAAATATTTTTAAATTAATTTATTCCTGTGACAGATTTAGCATATTAATTGCTTTAAAAAATTATACATATGTTACATTATATATACATTTACACAGAAATTGTTAAATGTCAGGTATGTGCACCCAGCTCTCTGAATACCCCTTTTTCTCTTTGTTTCCATTTTGAATTACAGAAATATGATTCAAAACAGACATAGACAGATCGGCCAAACACTGTAGGGAAAATTTATCCTTGAAAAGAGCAACTCTGTCTGAGAGTGTTTAAGTGTGACCCCACAAAATGAGCAGTTAATTTCCCTGCATATGCGTTACAGAGGAGTTAAGCATTGGAATGTGTCATGAGTAACTTTATAGTCTGCCTGTATATGTTACTCACTGAATTTGCTCTGGAACACACTGATTCAGCCCATATGGAGCTGTGGGCATTTCTGAAGACACAAATATGCCGCATGTTTCACTATTTCTGACTGCACAGACACAATATAAGGTGGGAAGACTAGACTAATTAACCTAATAACTGCATTTTATGGGAATAAAATGAATAAAAACTGCAGACTTGATGGAAAAATGGCCGTATATTTACAGGCTTTCGAGTTTCTTCGGAATCAAAAAGAAGTCATATTTCTATAAATATTATGGAGCATGGTAAGTGGATGGTTTATGATTATTAACCGTGGGAATGGGTCTATCAAAACACACATGATTATGGGATTGTTTTCATACGGGTCTATGATAGATTGCTCTCTGTGATATAACTGGTAATTACTCTCTGCTTCTTCTGAATATTCCTTTCTATCCTTCATTCAAATGTTCCTCCTGTTGCGGGACGGAGGGATTTAAGCGTAGACTTATTCAAAGAGGAAGTTTCACTGATCGACACCACGATCATGTTTTCAAAGTATCACGCTTAACTTCCAATAATAGACGTTAAGCTCAGACAGAGGTGACCTTCTGGATCACAATTCCTCAAAAGAAAATGAGAAAAAACCAAGAGAGCAAAAACTGGTTGAAATTCAAGCTGAAAGCTGCTGACAAAACTATTGCCAACATCTGCCCCGAAGGACGCTGCATTTCACTGTACACAGTTTGAATTGAGCTTCAATAAACCAAGACAATGTTATTACGCTAACTCAATTGGATTGTCCATGTTTAATGGATGTTTTGATGTTTTGTTCTTGGCTTCAAATTATTTCTAGTGGAAAACTCAAAACAGAACACTCTCTGGTGTTTTTGTCGACTTTGAGTGAAAAATATGATGTGTTTCTTAACAGCCGAGTAAAAATACAGACAATCTGTGAATCATATCAGAGTGAAATGGGGTGTTTGTGACCAGAAGTAATCACATTTGTGAAGTTTCTCATTCATGACTGATGTCTTGTCGGTTGAACAAGTCGTTAGAAATAACCTGTCAAGACCAACGAAATGTTGTATTTTAAATACATTAGCTGAGAATCTACTTGGCACCGTATGAAGCATGTATGTGATAGAAAACATTGAACACAATAACTGAAAACACATTCAGAAGAGCTTCAACCAGAAGAACTTAAAAGAAAACGTCCACAAGGGTCAAGATAGATGTTGAGGATGTAGACGTGTTTGTTTCAGCTGTACTTCGGCCTTTATCAGGTAAGAGAGCGCCAACAAGATAATCCTCATATCCCATTTAAGAGTTTGAGGGGATGAACAGACCGTTTTTATGACCCAAGTCTCTCTTTTGCCCTTTCCATGATTAGGTTAGTGTTGGCGAAACGGGATCCCCATTTGTGGTAGAGTTGAATATTTAGTTAGAAAACAGTTAGCACAGCTGTGTGTGTGTAGACCAGGGCTGTCCAAACTCGGTCCTGGAGGGCCAGTGTCCTGCAGAGTTTAGCTCCAACCCTAATTAAACACACCTGAAGCAGCTAATCAAGCTCTTACTAGGCATACTAGAAGCTTCCATGCAGGTGTGTTGAGGCAAGTTGGAGCTAAACTCTGCAGGACACCGGCCCTCCAGGACTGAGTTTGGACAGCCCTGGTGTAGACAGTTATAGAGCACCAGATTTAATAGAGTTAATAGGTTTAGTAAAGCAACAACACTCCAGGTTGATTATTATAGTAAACCGAGAACAGAAGCATAAACTGCATTCTTAAATAAGCTGAGGTCAGAGATCTGAGATAACTAATAATGAGTTGATATAATTTAATAAACACAATATAGTATAATGCAGTAATATAATATAGTAATACTATATTTAATAAAATTATTATACTCTTCCACCAGCGTAATAATATTATAATTAATAATTAATATTAGTATCTAATAATGCTACATAATATAATATAATATAATATAATACAATATAATATAATATATAGTAATTTAACACGTTAATTAGATTAATTACGGTGAAAAATAACGCGTTAAAATTATTAACGCATTTAACGCACTTGCACCGCCCCAGACCTATGTGGGTCATCTGACATTTCATGCAGTTGATTGATGACAAATATGAGGCAGGGCACTGCGTTATGGAGCCTAGTAGAGAACATAGTTAATGTCCCTAAAATTCAAGATATGGGGCAAAAATGCCCGTTTTAGTTTTTGTCTCATATTTACATAATATAGTTAAGTAATATCACAAGAGCAATAGGCTAAGTGCAATATTACACGAGTGCAAATGTGATACTGATCTAATACAACAGTTCAGTAAGTAAGTTAATACTGTGTAATTTTAGACACAATAATGTTGTCTGTTTTGCTCAGTTTTGCCAACGAAAATATAAAGACAAAGCAGAACTGTTCGTCTCCGAGCAATACACAGTGGCATTTCATTTATTAATAGCACGTTTTGAATGAACTGGATGAACCATTTGGCGCGTTGAACCATTGGCCATAGGCGAGTTGGATTTGAAGCGGCGCTGCACAGACTGATCGGTGTATGACATCAAAGTACCGCGAGAGGGATTCAAAAGCATGCAGAGTCGTCTGCTCTCTATAGCTCTTGCGGTACTTTGATATCACACACCGATCGGTCTGATGGTGATGATCCGCTTCATGTCGAACAAACCTAATGATTCAATGGACCATTCATAAAGAATCATTTACTTCACTCCTGAATGAATCAGCCATTTGAACGAATCAAATGAATGAATAAATGACTCGATGACTTTATTAAGACCTTTACCACCACCTACTGCCAGTTTTAGTTATTATTATTTATTTATTATTTAGAGTATCATTTCATTAAAGAAATAATTTCGTATTTCCACAGTTATAATAATAAAATTAATAAAATATCAAAAATGACAATTGTGTTATCATTTACTCAACCTCATTGGTCCAAAAGAGTATATATAATAAATTTTATCAAACAAAATATTTCTTGCTGAAGCTACTTTTTGTAATGTCTGTTTGATGCTTTACACAACAATGACTATAAATTATCTTTTGGGAGTAATTTCTCAGCCAAATTTGATGTGCAATTAATTTACAATTAATTAGATTAATTAATCACCACATCATGTAATTACTTAGATTAAAAATTTTAATCGCTAACCAGCCCTAAATATAATATAATGTAATGTAATGTAATATAATAATTATATTATTATATAATAATAATATATAATTATACTCTTCCACCAATAGCAAATCTTACATTGGTATTAATCTAATCATAGAATGTTTAGTATTACTCAAAATTGAGTACATTAAGAACAGAGGCATAAATCACATTCTTAATTTTATTACTGCAATGCCTATTAATAAAAATATATATAAAAACATAAATATAATATAATATAATATAATATAATATAATATAATATAATATAATATAATATAATATAATATAATATAAAAAAATATTTAAAACTTAAAATGCAACTCTTCCAACAATGAGGAATCTCATTTTACTGGTACTAAAAATAGAAATATACTATAAAATTGAATTTTATTTAATTTATTATATTTCTTTTTATATAATAATATAAATAAATGCAACATAAAACATTTTTGAAGGGTAATATAATTTAAGAAAATCAAAATTAATTTGTCAGTTCTCCTAAAAAAATAAATATATATTTAGTTTACATAGACTATATATTCAACAGGTTTTTGTATTATTATTTTATGTTCCTTGTCAGTAAATGGCTTTTATGGATGATAATTGACTTACATGGAGTGAAGTCCATCTGTGCCGAAGGGCTGTAACAGGTATTGGTGAACAGTTTTATTTCGTAAAGTCCCAGCCAGCTTGATTTTCTTCCGTGAGCGATGGAGGTTGATAATGTAGATGGTTATGGACCCTCTGACATAATCATGACTGCAGTAAACAGAAAAAAAAAAAAAATTACAATACAACAATGTTTGATTTCTGAAGGATCATGTGACACTGAAGACTGGAGTAATGGCTGCTGAAAATTCAGTTTTGCATCACAGGAGTAAATTACAAAAGAGTTACTTTAAATATTAATAATATGTCACATTATCACTGTTTTTAATGTATTTTGCATGCAGCCTGGGTGAAAATAACAGACTTTACAATACAAACTTTCAATACTGATAATGCAATACACTTGAATCTCAAAACAAATCAACACATTTGAAAAATTATGAGCAGATGTTGCAGCTAAAATGTATTAAACTCTCCTAATTTATCATCTGAAATTCCACATACGTTGTTCACTCACATACTGTGATACTGACAGAAACATTGAGTCTGTTCCCAGAATTCCTTTTACAAGAGACAATGTGTTATATTTTATAAGGGCCCAAACCCTGATGTGATTCAATTTCAGTACACAATAACCAAATTCTAAAGTACTGTATATAAGCAAAGGAGGCCCCAGGACTACGTCATGTAAAAGAGCTGATTGTTTTCACATAACAACTGTAAAAGCATTAGCTCCCCTCCCAAATTCACTAGAGTAACAAAAGCTTTATATGTGTTGGACGATCGTGCTTACGTTACAGCGACTCCAGCGTACTAGTCCTTGTTTTCGGGGTAATACCGCCGAAGAGCAAGCTTTAGGGAATATTAACCAATAAGTAAATTAAAAAAAATAAAATTCAATAAGGATTCTAAGATAAAGGCAAAGAAAACATAGCTGCAGTGCACGAATACCACATGTGGTAAAGGCCCGACTGCACCGGTCAGAGCTTGGCTTTTGTCAGGCGAGCATGTTAGTAATCTCACCAATCGCGAGCAACCCGGGCCATGTGCATCTTTACACCTTGGTGCACACTGAATAGAGTTTAAGGGAAAAAATTCAGGAATGAGACAAACCCGAGACTGTGTAATGAAAACATCTCTCATGCCATGTGATACATGTGCGGTGCCTCAGTTTTAATAGACTTTGGTAACTTGGGTAGATATTTTCCAGAAGGGCGCATTAGATCAGACGAACAGATAGAAAAATGATAAACATTGTCCAAGACTTTGAAACAATGTGCTTCTCCAGCATTCGCATGGGGAACGTAAACATGGAATCCTTTGTTTGATGTCAACGAATGGTCCTGGGGAAATGTGGACCGGAGAAACCACTCAAAGCAGCGAAAAGGACGCCTGTTTTGTATAAGGGTGTTGTGATGAATTAGTGAAGATACTGAAAGCATATCCATGACTTGCCTGACCGGCCATTTTAACCACTAATAGAACAAAAAACTTGAAAGAGGCTGGAGTGAATGAGACCCGAATGTCTCGCAAAAAAATAAAACTCGTCTTTGAAACATTGTTCGCTTTTCCACTGACACAGAGGAAATTCTAGGAATTAGATAATATGATTGTTGACATTTAACAGTGCCATTTTAACAAAAAACATTTTCATTCAAATAAAATCGCCTGTCTATAATCAATAAAAACAGTCAACGTCACCTTGCCACTGGACAGGCAAAGCAAAAGCAATGCGTTTAGTGAATAGGTTTTAGCTGCAGACCAGCTGTTTTGGGTTTCATGGCATTTACAGAGATTACTTGTTCGGTTTGTGGTGGTTTCGGTTTGATGGATAAGACACAACGTGATGAGATTTTGAACATGGCCCAAAACTCTGTCATCTCTACATATCAAAAATTGTAACTGGATAACGTCAGTCTGCTTTCAAATATCTCATGGTTGTAGATCGAAAAGCCTAAAACCCTCTCAACTAAAAATAAAGACGTTAAAAGAAAAACATACAAGCGCAATTTCATAGATGCTATAAATAATACATATTTGATGTCAGAGCTTTAATGGTAAAATGTGAAAAGTCACTCACTGGCAAGCAAAAAGAAGCAATCATTTTAAAATATCTCTCGCTTGAGTAGCTTTTGGTAGTCAGATTCATTTTAGTAATTCAGCAATTCATTTTAGCCATTCAGTGATTCATTTCAGTGAGTCAATGATTCATTCTAGTGATTTAATAATTCATTTTTTGTCATTCAGAATTTCATTCAAGCTTCTTATGCTGTCTTTTATTTAGCAAAATATGTAAATTCTGCTAGCTTTTGACTCATTTAATACAAATTATGACATTTCTAGTTTTGTCACTTGTTTAACAGTTTAATGTTGTCATCTAAATTTAGATCCTCACAGTTATTGCCAGATAAATACTGCTCTCATTATAAATAAAAAGATAATATCTGTGTTAAATACACAACCATTCAAAAGTCTGGGGTCAGCAAGATTTATTTTTAAAGTGATTATTATTTTTATTCAGCAAGAGTGCATAAAATTACTGAAAAGTGACATTAAATACATTTTATGTTATAAAACATTTCTATTTCAGATAAATGCTGTTCTTTTGAACTTTCTATTCATCAAAGGATCTTGGAGGGAAAAAAATGCATCACGGTTTCCGCAAAAACATAACATAAAAAAAAGTTTTCAACATTGATAATAAAAATAGTTAAGCAATTACATCAATTATATTTTTTAAAATGATAAAAAGTATATATATATATATATATATATATATATATATATATATATTTCACAATACTACTGTTTTACTGTTGTTTTTTCCCCAAATAAATGCTGCCTTGGTGACCACAGGGAAAGAGACTTCTTTCAAAAAGCATTTAAATAAATCTTTCTGACCCCAAACTTTTGAATGGTAGAGCATTTAAAAAGATACACTACCAAAAAGCTTTCATGTTTTATGTTGACTGTACTTCACATTACGAGTAGCATATTTCAAAGTAGTTTGCCTACTGTTGTTTTCTTTACATGTCTGTTTCAGCAAAAACGTCTGTCCTGCAGGAATCCAGGGGCCTGTAGCAGCACAGACACAGAGCTGTAACTGAGCCGAGACACAGGGATCTGTAGACCGTAAACCTACACTGCTGCTGAAAAGCTGGCAGGTCCTGCTCACATCATTCTGGGGTAATAGATAATCATCAAAGGGAACGATGGCACTTTTTATCTGGCCTGGGTACAGACCTTCCTATTGTCCCGCAGCTCTACTCCCCTCACCTGCCTGAGCCTCTGGTGTCTTTCAGCGCCTCTCACACTGTAGAAAGAGACTTCACAAACTTGACAATTGATACTTGTTAAATTTTATGGGCTCTCACTCTGAAAGAGTGGCTGTCTGGACTCTGTAATTTATGTGTTTGAGAAAGAGCATGTAAGCCTTAAAGTCCTCCAACACAGCTATGTACTCAGATGACGGGAATCTGTGTGGAGATAATGCTACAGGTTAAAAAAAAAAAAAAAAAGACAATTTACACACATATTGTTATGGTGATGTTTTTGCTATATACACTGAATATTTTGTTCCAAAATCTACCAAGCAGCCTACCTAGACAACATTTTAAACCATCATAAGCTTGTTCCCAACATCAAGTCAACATTTCACTGACTTCTAAGAAATTGGTTCTGGAGCCAATTTTCACATTGGGCAATCAAGAGGCAACCCAACACAGCACCAAAATTGTTGATTGTACAAAATTGAATTACAGTGGTTTCATGCTCTCTGCATCCATTATTCCACCACATAAAACACTGCGGTCGGAACAAACCATGTTTATCTCTATTTGAAGTGAAGCCGTATTAAATGTAGTCTGGGCCATATTTAAATAGTTTAGTTTGAAATGTTGGGAGGCAAAAAGATCACGGTTTCTACAAAAATTACACAGCACAACAGTTTTGAACTAACAATAATGTTTCTCAAGCAGCAGATCAGCATATTAGAATGATTTCTGAAGGATCATGCGACATTGAAGACTGGAGTAATGATGCTGAAAATTCAGCTTTGCATCACAGGAATAAATGACAATGTCAAATGTTCTCGAAGCGATAGATAACCAATCGTCTAAAAATTCCAAACATTGTACAGAATGAAAATGACTGAAAAAAATCCGGAAAAAAATCCAAAGTGCCAAAAAATCGGAGTCTGTGGCCATCATACACTACGTGATTTTCTATGAAATCTGTCAACTCTAATCTGCAGACTGGCTCTGACTTTTTTGACTTTTGACTTTTTGTGTAGTGTATTCTAGTATTAAAATTCGTCTTTGAGAACTACAAATGGATAATGCGTTACTCTACCCTGCCACGCTTAGCATAAAAGTAAGTCGGACACCTAAAAAGTTCACTTCTCCGGAGGAGGTGACAGTTTTTCTCAACTCCAAACAAGTGCCTGCTTAGATATGATATAATTCTACTGCATATCTTGCCTAGACTTTGAATCACATTTCCATTGCATTAAAAACAGACTGACTGTGCAGCCTTGCAGATGCCTGATTTATGGTGTGATGACTTTTGGTGAAAAAGAAGAATGGTGTTTTGAAACAAATTTGTCTCTCTCTTCACAGCAAGGTTTGTTTGGAAACTCTTATGAGATGGTTGAAAGGGTGGTTCCCATGTTTCTTATTTTTTGTTATTTGTGTTTTATTTGTACTATAGTTCTGGAAAATGTTTTTTGTTCAGATCGGCATATTTCTCTTTTTGGTCACAATCTGCACTGTTCAAAGATGTTAAGATACAGCTGTTTCTCGAGTGAGGCCTATGACAATGGTATTTCAACTTGAAATGTCAAAGGAATTTATAATCCTATAAAAAATAAGAAGGTTTTGTCTCATCAGAAAAGAGAAGATTGGTATAGCTCTATTATAAGAAACACATTTAGATAAACAGGAGGATTAAAATTAAAACAGGGAGGTTATAATCAAGTATACTTCTCACCATTTTCATTGAAAAGTAGAGGTCCAATCTCTAAGGAAGAGTACTGGTGGCAATTTTAAAGAAGTAGAATGGAAAATTGTTAGGCCCGGATGGGATAGGCTGTGAATTTTATTAAAAATATATATATATATAAAAAAAAAAAATGGCACACTGTATTACTTAAACCCATGCTCGATGTGTTTAATTACTCATTTAACATTGGACAGCTTCCTGAATCTTTGAGAGAAGCTAATATTTCTCTTATATTAAGCAAGGTAAACCTGCCGAAGTCTGCTCTTCATATACACCTGTATCTTTATTAAATACGGACAGGAAATTGCTAGCTAAAATCCTGGCTTCTTGTTTGGAGAAGGTAATAACTGACGTTATCAAGGATGACCAAAGAGGCTGCTCGTCTTGCAACAACATAAGACGTCTCCTTAATATTACACAAACTTTTAAACTGCGTGAGATTGAGAGCTTAGTGCTTCCTCTCGATGCGGAGAAAGGATTTGAACGTATTGAGTGGTCTTATTTTTATTTTTTTGGAGAAATTTAATTAACCTCTGCTCTCACTCCAATTATGAACAATCCAGACTTCCCACCAGATAGATATGAGGCAAGGTTTAATTTTTGGGTGAACCAAGGTATGAATTGAATTGAATTAGGTGGCCTATGGACTTGTTTGATGAAGCAGGTTTGATGTCTTTTGAGGAACGGATACAGAAGCTGATTTTTCATTTTTTTACAAATTAGAAACTATATTTTCAAAGATACTTATGTCATAACAGAAGTCTGTCTCCTACAGAAAAACTACTTTTTTAGACACCTGGAAAAAAGTGAGTGAGTCTGTTATACAATGTTCTCAATACTACATTTGAGAAAACTGTACTTCTGAATACTGGACTTGCTTGGGAAAGAAACTTAATGTCTCTATAAGTGAAGATAAATGGGGAAGTATTTGGAAATATGTAAAATCCATTTCAGCATGTAATCATTCCAAGGAGATGGTACTAGATCCTTTATTTTTGATCCTTGGGCTGCCTGCCAAAGCTTTGATTTTAACAAAAGAAAAAAAAGGCTATATAATCTTACTTTTTGCAGCTAGGAAAAACATGTTATTGAGGTGGATAAGTGACAAGACTCCAACTATATCGGGCTGGCACAAGATATAGATGGAACTAATTCCTTTGGAATATTTAACTTATAGTTAACAATCAGCTAGACCACTTTTATAATGTCTGGAACCCCTAAATCAATAATTAAGGGACTGAATTGTTAACTATTCTGCAGAAAGATTTTCCCATTCATGTGCCTCAAGTGAATACATAATGGTTTTTTACTTGTAATGTACTGTTATTATGTTCTTTTGACCCTTTTATAGCCTAGGATAAATGTGCTCATTATTATTGATGCCATCTGTTTTTTTTCTTCATGATGGGAATTTTTGTGTTGTGCTTTCTGTTAAAGTCTGAAAATGTTTACACACACACACACACACACACACACACACACACACACATATATACACATACATACATATATATATATATATATATATATATACATATATATATATATATATATATAAAAAATTGCAATATTTCATAAAATTAATATTTTTACTGAAAATGTACTAAATGTAGGATGAGCATAACAGACTTATTTCAAAAACATTTGAAAAATCTTTTTAACTCCAAAACGTTTGAACAGTAGTGTAGATGGCTTTACAGCTAGCTAACTTTAAAGTTAATTTTTTCCACAATAATAAAAAGTTATTTTAAATTGTGATTATTTTACAATATTACTGTTTTTAATTATTTTTTTTTATCAAATAAATATTTTTAGAAACATTTTAAAAAATTCCAAACCCTAAACTTTTGAACAGTACTTTTTAAATATTATCTTTAATAAAATGCCTGCAATTAATCTCATAAAAGATTAAAAAAATAATAATTTTGACAGTCCTAAAAATGCATTTTATGGTTTTTTTTTCAGATATCAAGGCAGTTTAGGTTTTGGAACAGAATTTATATACTTGAATGAATGGATCTTACATCAGACAGTCTAATGAACCTACTTGTTAAAGCTGGTGCAGTGTGCATAGATGCGGAGTTTGTCCCGGATCACCCGTCCAGGCCGTGGTTTCCTCTGGAGACCTGCGACATGCACCGCAAGAACCCTTGGTCCCACCAGACGTTTAAAGAGTAGAGATAACCAGTAATCCTACAATACCAACACACAAAACACATGTTACAAAATAAAAAGCATCACTGAGCCATTTTTACTGGAGCTCTGCCATGTCAACACGCATGTTAGGTCAAGCTTTTCTGCTATAGAATCGTGTTAGCGTGGTGCACCTCTGCACAAGAAACATGATTCATGCAAGATGATTCTGGTTTAAATACACTGGACAGATGTGGCATTTCTCCGCCAGCAGAAATCCAATGGATTCCAGCATCTTTCAAAGGAGTTTTAATTTTAGAATTGGTAAAGAGAAAACTGTAAAAAGCTGAATTTGAAAAGTGTAAGAAAAAAAATTTAGGCGTAACATAGGTTTCTCATATCTGACTTCACTTTAGTAAGAACGACTCTTCTTTTTTTTTTTTTTTTAGAGATAGAAAAAAATACACATGTGCTTCAGCCTTTTATTGAGAAAGACATTTTCTTGGATCCTCGAATGGACAGATATAACCATAGTCTTTCTTTGGAAGCTTTTCCTGTTAAAACTGAGAAACAACAAGGCAAAAAAATCTTCTCTTGACCATATTAAATGAAATGGTTCATAGAATTGAAAGATACACACTTGTATTTTTTGCTTTCTGCCATCAGGGGGAACAAAGCAAATTTCCAATCATTCCTTACATGAAAAACAAAACTGATAAAGATGCATGTGTAAAATGTACCTTTGAAAAATTTTGTTCCTAGAACAAATCTGGCATGAATTTTTTAACTTGTACTTATTGATATTATTAAAAGGAACTAAATGTGTTACCAAAGCCGAACACAAAAAAAAACACAAAAAACAAAAATGTGTGTGTGTGTGTGTGCATGATTATGCATGCATATTAATATCCTGCTACATTTCCTAGTCCAAAAGTCATACTATCAGCATATTTAATCTACTATGATCCAGTAAAACCATAATCTCATCACATCTATTGCACAAAAAAGGGTTTAAACTGGACATTAACTAGCCTAGTGTAACCAGAGAACTGTTTCCTACATGATTACATACATTTTTATTGCATGGATGGCTACCTGAATTTCACATGCATGACTGCAATAGGTACCTCTCATCAGTTCCTAAATTCAACACCTAATTGAACTGGTTCAAAGCAGCATGTGTGCATCAGGAAGTTCCCATGCAATCCTGCATATGGCAGCATTTAAAGGCTTCTTTTCCAGGGAAACTTTAACTTAATTTGCTCCGGCAGTGTACATTGTCCAGCATCTGCTATAGGCAATGGGAAAAAGAGATTTGGGAATGGGTGGGTCTCTTTCAACTGCAATTTTACAAAAAAACAGTGTTTTAAAAACATCAAAATACAAATCCCAAGTATTGGAATGTGATATGATGCAGTGAAACTTCTGAAATAACTATAAAATAATCACATTTTCTGTTTAAAAGCAATTTGACTTCAAAAAATTATTTTAAACACAAATGTCAACATCTTAGGGCTGTAGAGACCAGAGTCTAGATTCAAGGCTTTCAAACTAGTGTACACTTATCTGCACAGGGGTCCATGGAAAGGTTTATGCATTTTTTAGTCTATCAAAAGGTTATGCATACAGGTGCACTAGGCCACTACAGCAAACACCAAAATGACAAAAAAAGTTCAAGACTGCTCACCTCAACAATGAGTCCCTTATTGTACTTTCTCAGAGGTGAAAACACTGTGTGTTGGCAGATAACACCAGTATTTTGCTTAGAAAGCATTTCTCAAAACGGAGTAAGTGCAGAGGCTATAATGACTGAATAACATAGAAACCACTTTAATAATGATTAAATTAAAGTCAAACCACTAAAGACCTGAGAGATTAAAGGATATGAACAACTTACTTGTCTGTAATACCAACAGGATATAAGCAAATGTCATGTCCTGTAATGACAGGCAGGCCCATATTAACTTAACGTGCGAGTGTGCAACAAAAACGATGCAATTTTAACCACATAATAAACAACTGGGAGCAATAAGATCCTATATTTTAATAATATTTAAAGGTGAAGCGTGTAATTTTCACACCACTAACCACTGACACTAAACGGAATTGCAAAAATGACTGGACGGGTAGATTTTCTGAAGACAATGTGAGTGGTTTTTGCCAGTGTAAAGCTTTCTGCCAGGATACTGGAGTTTGCCATGGCCCAAAATCAAGCCCACCAACATGCCTCTATGATATTGTGCTGTTGAAATATTACTTGGGCATGATAGCCTATTAGCCTGATTCAAAGCCCACTTCCAAGTTTCTCTGTTATTCTGTTCTGAGATATGTGTGGGGCACCTTTTCAGCAATAGTACATCTTCAATAATCTGAATCGTAAGAATAACTCATATTGATATTAATTATTAATTAATAATATTATTGTGCAGATTATTGAAGAGAGGAGCACTTCACCTAGCAGATGAAAAACTATAATAAATGAATAAAATTAATATAGAGATTATTGAAGAGAGGTGTGCTATTGCTTTCACCAAGCAGAAAATAAAAATAAAATATACAATAAAATATTAATATTGTTATTAATATTAATAAAAATAATATTGTGCAGATTATTAAAGAGAGGTGTACTGTCTTTCACCCAGCAGATGAAAAACTATGAATAAATAAATATATAAATAAATAATTGTGCAAAGTATTGAAGAGAGGTGTGATATTTCTTTCATCTGGCAGATTAAAAAAATAAAAACAAAAACGAAATAAAAAAAAATAAAATAAAAGATTAATAGTGATATTAATATTATTGTACAGATTATTTAAAAAAAGTCTACTATTACACAAAATACATAAAATACAATAAAAAACAATATTAGAATAAAATTATTGTGCAGATTATTGAAGAGAGGTGCACAATTAACTTCACCTAGCAGATGAAAAATTATGAATAAATAAATAAATATAAATAAATAATTGTGCAGCGCACTGAAGAAAGGTGTGCTATTTCTTTCATCTGGCAGATTAAAAATAAAAACAAAAACAAAATAAAATAAAAGATTCTAAAAGATTACTAAGAGGTGTACTATATAAATGAAATAAATAAATAAATAAATAAATATGCAAATTATTAAAGAGAGGTGTGCTACTGCTTTCCCCAACAGATGTGAATAAATAAATAAATAAATAAATGTTGATTATTGAACATATTCGATATGAGCAAGAAAATTACTTGGGAAAAAAAAAGACTTGAACTTGAATTTAGGAACTATTTTAACATCAAAAGAATTACACATATCACCTTGATATTCTAAAGGGGTGGACGTATAGTTATATGGGAATTATTGACACAATACATTATTAGTGCACTTGTGAAATCTCCTGGTTCTGATTAGTGTCCAATCAAAGGACTGGGGTCAAAACACAAGAAACAGCAAGAGACAAGGGGTTTAAAAAAGAAGCAAAGCAAGAAGAGGGGATGAGATCATCTGCTGAGGTGTGAAGGGAAAGAAACGGAGACATGATTCAGTAAGGGATTAAAGAGAAAATGTTGGACCGTAAATTTTCCACGCAGGCCGACAGGTTGCGGCTGTTGCGAATTCTCGCAGTGGGGCTTCTGGCAGTTCCCACAGACATCCAGCTATGTTTAAAGCATTGCGATCCCAGCAGGGGGCGATTGGTCCTTGGAATAACTAGAGATGTTGAACGAGAAGCAGGGGGAAAAAAGATGACTGTTTCGAAAGTTGTGAGGAGTGCTTGACGAAAGTGCAGCTCAAAATGCTTTTTATGGAAAGATGCTCATTCTGGCTTGTCCTGGAAGAAAAGTGCTCCTGTTGAGATTCGGAGAAATCCAGACTAGCTTTCGGGGAAGCGTTGCATAATCAAGAATTTCTACCATTGCTGTATTTTTCCTCTTTATGTCTTCCTTTGGTTTTATTACTTACACAGGAACATATGTTATCCTGAGCAGGTCAACAGGTCTGGCTCTCCACTGCTGGTGGGCTGTAAAAGAACAGAGGGCCACGAGCAGATAATGTATCTATCAGCATCTGGTGTCAGTGAGGATTGCGTGTAGGAACCAGAAGGTAAGCTGCAAGTGAAGCTAAAATCAGTGGGTCTGCTTCAATGTTAAGAGGGGAAATAGCGGTTTATTTTCATCTATATGAAAATAATTTAAAAGAATGATTCTGTCAAAAAGTTCTTTATTTATATTTGATTTGTAGTCACAAATTCCAGCAGTGTTAAATTTCTATTTTATGTTCTGTTGAGATGGATTATACATTATTCATGTTTTGGGTCCCAGAGAAGAAAATAATATAGCAATTTTGAAATTAATCTTTATTTTCTCCTAAATTCTTTTAATATGCTCCTATGACAAACAAAATATGCAAGATTTATTACACTGAAAAAAGATAAATATTAATGAAAAGCATGTCTTGCATACATGCACATACATAAATGTTATTTATAGCTTTATATATTTTATATATGTATATTTTATGTATATTTCATAATTTAACAAAAAATGCTGTAGCAAAAACCTGTTAAATGTTGGCTGGAAAAAATTATATTTTTGAATTTATAAAATTGTAAATTTTAAAATACTAAAAAAAAATTCTCTTTTTAAAAAAAGTGTATATATCTATATACAAAAATATCTAAAATAATACATATACACACACACACACATCTATCTATATCTATCTATCTATCTATCTATCTATCTATCTATCTATCTATCTATCTATCTATCTGTCTGTCTATCTATCTACGCACACACACACACACACACACACACACACACACACAATACATAAAATTTTAAAATAAAATGAAATTAAATGAAATAAAATAAAAACAGCTGGCAGAAGTGCTGTATAAAGAGTTAAGAAAATTTAATGTTGGTATATGAAAAATTAGTACATTTATTCATGTTTTATATCTGGAGTCTCTGAGACACCAAATATAAGTAATGTAAAATACTTTAGACATCTAACATTGCCAAATTGAAATGTAGTTCAGAATCAGATCTCATAATATTAGTCATGATATACCAAAACTCAATGTTAAGTTTCCTGAGCGATGAAAAGATCCACAGAACATAAGGGTTAAGTTTCTTTTAGTCATGGTCTTTTATACGGGTTCGCGAATCAAATTGAAATTTAATTGAAGTCTTCTGTCCGTCCTGTCTCCAGGGGGCTGACCTGCAGACACTGTGAAAGAGTGAGGTCTACATAATTCGGGGATACCTGTGGAGTGTCCTCGGCTCAGGTTGCAGTGCTGTCAGCATCTGGCTGTTCCACACAGTGGGGCACACATGTAGAGGGGATGGGAGACAGGTGACACTGTCTCAGGCTTGAGTTTCAGTGCAGTTCGCCTCAGAAGAACTTAAAAGAAAACGTCCACAAGGGTCAAGATAGATGTTGAGGATGTAGACGTGTTTGTTTCAGCTGTACTTCGGCCTTTATCAGGTAAGAGAGCGCCAACAAGATAATCCTCATATCCCATTTAAGAGTTTGAGGGGATGAACAGACCGTTTTTATGACCCAAGTCTCTCTTTTGCCCTTTCCATGATTAGGTTAGTGTTGGCGAAACGGGATCCCCATTTGTGGTAGAGTTGAATATTTAGTTAGAAAACAGTTAGCACAGCTGTGTGTGTGTAGACCAGGGCTGTCCAAACTCGGTCCTGGAGGGCCAGTGTCCTGCAGAGTTTAGCTCCAACCCTAATTAAACACACCTGAAGCAGCTAATCAAGCTCTTACTAGGCATACTAGAAGCTTCCATGCAGGTGTGTTGAGGCAAGTTGGAGCTAAACTCTGCAGGACACCGGCCCTCCAGGACTGAGTTTGGACAGCCCTGGTGTAGACAGTTATAGAGCACCAGATTTAATAGAGTTAATAGGTTTAGTAAAGCAACAACACTCCAGGTTGATTATTATAGTAAACCGAGAACAGAAGCATAAACTGCATTCTTAAATAAGCTGAGGTCAGAGATCTGAGATAACTAATAATGAGTTGATATAATTTAATAAACACAATATAGTATAATGCAGTAATATAATATAGTAATACTATATTTAATAAAATTATTATACTCTTCCACCAGCGTAATAATATTATAATTAATAATTAATATTAGTATCTAATAATGCTACATAATATAATATAATATAATATAATACAATATAATATAATATATAGTAATTTAACACGTTAATTAGATTAATTACGGTGAAAAATAACGCGTTAAAATTATTAACGCATTTAACGCACTTGCACCGCCCCAGACCTATGTGGGTCATCTGACATTTCATGCAGTTGATTGATGACAAATATGAGGCAGGGCACTGCGTTATGGAGCCTAGTAGAGAACATAGTTAATGTCCCTAAAATTCAAGATATGGGGCAAAAATGCCCGTTTTAGTTTTTGTCTCATATTTACATAATATAGTTAAGTAATATCACAAGAGCAATAGGCTAAGTGCAATATTACACGAGTGCAAATGTGATACTGATCTAATACAACAGTTCAGTAAGTAAGTTAATACTGTGTAATTTTAGACACAATAATGTTGTCTGTTTTGCTCAGTTTTGCCAACGAAAATATAAAGACAAAGCAGAACTGTTCGTCTCCGAGCAATACACAGTGGCATTTCATTTATTAATAGCACGTTTTGAATGAACTGGATGAACCATTTGGCGCGTTGAACCATTGGCCATAGGCGAGTTGGATTTGAAGCGGCGCTGCACAGACTGATCGGTGTATGACATCAAAGTACCGCGAGAGGGATTCAAAAGCATGCAGAGTCGTCTGCTCTCTATAGCTCTTGCGGTACTTTGATATCACACACCGATCGGTCTGATGGTGATGATCCGCTTCATGTCGAACAAACCTAATGATTCAATGGACCATTCATAAAGAATCATTTACTTCACTCCTGAATGAATCAGCCATTTGAACGAATCAAATGAATGAATAAATGACTCGATGACTTTATTAAGACCTTTACCACCACCTACTGCCAGTTTTAGTTATTATTATTTATTTATTATTTAGAGTATCATTTCATTAAAGAAATAATTTCGTATTTCCACAGTTATAATAATAAAATTAATAAAATATCAAAAATGACAATTGTGTTATCATTTACTCAACCTCATTGGTCCAAAAGAGTATATATAATAAATTTTATCAAACAAAATATTTCTTGCTGAAGCTACTTTTTGTAATGTCTGTTTGATGCTTTACACAACAATGACTATAAATTATCTTTTGGGAGTAATTTCTCAGCCAAATTTGATGTGCAATTAATTTACAATTAATTAGATTAATTAATCACCACATCATGTAATTACTTAGATTAAAAATTTTAATCGCTAACCAGCCCTAAATATAATATAATGTAATGTAATGTAATATAATAATTATATTATTATATAATAATAATATATAATTATACTCTTCCACCAATAGCAAATCTTACATTGGTATTAATCTAATCATAGAATGTTTAGTATTACTCAAAATTGAGTACATTAAGAACAGAGGCATAAATCACATTCTTAATTTTATTACTGCAATGCCTATTAATAAAAATATATATAAAAACATAAATATAATATAATATAATATAATATAATATAATATAATATAATATAATATAATATAATATAATATAATATAAAAAAATATTTAAAACTTAAAATGCAACTCTTCCAACAATGAGGAATCTCATTTTACTGGTACTAAAAATAGAAATATACTATAAAATTGAATTTTATTTAATTTATTATATTTCTTTTTATATAATAATATAAATAAATGCAACATAAAACATTTTTGAAGGGTAATATAATTTAAGAAAATCAAAATTAATTTGTCAGTTCTCCTAAAAAAATAAATATATATTTAGTTTACATAGACTATATATTCAACAGGTTTTTGTATTATTATTTTATGTTCCTTGTCAGTAAATGGCTTTTATGGATGATAATTGACTTACATGGAGTGAAGTCCATCTGTGCCGAAGGGCTGTAACAGGTATTGGTGAACAGTTTTATTTCGTAAAGTCCCAGCCAGCTTGATTTTCTTCCGTGAGCGATGGAGGTTGATAATGTAGATGGTTATGGACCCTCTGACATAATCATGACTGCAGTAAACAGAAAAAAAAAAAAAATTACAATACAACAATGTTTGATTTCTGAAGGATCATGTGACACTGAAGACTGGAGTAATGGCTGCTGAAAATTCAGTTTTGCATCACAGGAGTAAATTACAAAAGAGTTACTTTAAATATTAATAATATGTCACATTATCACTGTTTTTAATGTATTTTGCATGCAGCCTGGGTGAAAATAACAGACTTTACAATACAAACTTTCAATACTGATAATGCAATACACTTGAATCTCAAAACAAATCAACACATTTGAAAAATTATGAGCAGATGTTGCAGCTAAAATGTATTAAACTCTCCTAATTTATCATCTGAAATTCCACATACGTTGTTCACTCACATACTGTGATACTGACAGAAACATTGAGTCTGTTCCCAGAATTCCTTTTACAAGAGACAATGTGTTATATTTTATAAGGGCCCAAACCCTGATGTGATTCAATTTCAGTACACAATAACCAAATTCTAAAGTACTGTATATAAGCAAAGGAGGCCCCAGGACTACGTCATGTAAAAGAGCTGATTGTTTTCACATAACAACTGTAAAAGCATTAGCTCCCCTCCCAAATTCACTAGAGTAACAAAAGCTTTATATGTGTTGGACGATCGTGCTTACGTTACAGCGACTCCAGCGTACTAGTCCTTGTTTTCGGGGTAATACCGCCGAAGAGCAAGCTTTAGGGAATATTAACCAATAAGTAAATTAAAAAAAATAAAATTCAATAAGGATTCTAAGATAAAGGCAAAGAAAACATAGCTGCAGTGCACGAATACCACATGTGGTAAAGGCCCGACTGCACCGGTCAGAGCTTGGCTTTTGTCAGGCGAGCATGTTAGTAATCTCACCAATCGCGAGCAACCCGGGCCATGTGCATCTTTACACCTTGGTGCACACTGAATAGAGTTTAAGGGAAAAAATTCAGGAATGAGACAAACCCGAGACTGTGTAATGAAAACATCTCTCATGCCATGTGATACATGTGCGGTGCCTCAGTTTTAATAGACTTTGGTAACTTGGGTAGATATTTTCCAGAAGGGCGCATTAGATCAGACGAACAGATAGAAAAATGATAAACATTGTCCAAGACTTTGAAACAATGTGCTTCTCCAGCATTCGCATGGGGAACGTAAACATGGAATCCTTTGTTTGATGTCAACGAATGGTCCTGGGGAAATGTGGACCGGAGAAACCACTCAAAGCAGCGAAAAGGACGCCTGTTTTGTATAAGGGTGTTGTGATGAATTAGTGAAGATACTGAAAGCATATCCATGACTTGCCTGACCGGCCATTTTAACCACTAATAGAACAAAAAACTTGAAAGAGGCTGGAGTGAATGAGACCCGAATGTCTCGCAAAAAAATAAAACTCGTCTTTGAAACATTGTTCGCTTTTCCACTGACACAGAGGAAATTCTAGGAATTAGATAATATGATTGTTGACATTTAACAGTGCCATTTTAACAAAAAACATTTTCATTCAAATAAAATCGCCTGTCTATAATCAATAAAAACAGTCAACGTCACCTTGCCACTGGACAGGCAAAGCAAAAGCAATGCGTTTAGTGAATAGGTTTTAGCTGCAGACCAGCTGTTTTGGGTTTCATGGCATTTACAGAGATTACTTGTTCGGTTTGTGGTGGTTTCGGTTTGATGGATAAGACACAACGTGATGAGATTTTGAACATGGCCCAAAACTCTGTCATCTCTACATATCAAAAATTGTAACTGGATAACGTCAGTCTGCTTTCAAATATCTCATGGTTGTAGATCGAAAAGCCTAAAACCCTCTCAACTAAAAATAAAGACGTTAAAAGAAAAACATACAAGCGCAATTTCATAGATGCTATAAATAATACATATTTGATGTCAGAGCTTTAATGGTAAAATGTGAAAAGTCACTCACTGGCAAGCAAAAAGAAGCAATCATTTTAAAATATCTCTCGCTTGAGTAGCTTTTGGTAGTCAGATTCATTTTAGTAATTCAGCAATTCATTTTAGCCATTCAGTGATTCATTTCAGTGAGTCAATGATTCATTCTAGTGATTTAATAATTCATTTTTTGTCATTCAGAATTTCATTCAAGCTTCTTATGCTGTCTTTTATTTAGCAAAATATGTAAATTCTGCTAGCTTTTGACTCATTTAATACAAATTATGACATTTCTAGTTTTGTCACTTGTTTAACAGTTTAATGTTGTCATCTAAATTTAGATCCTCACAGTTATTGCCAGATAAATACTGCTCTCATTATAAATAAAAAGATAATATCTGTGTTAAATACACAACCATTCAAAAGTCTGGGGTCAGCAAGATTTATTTTTAAAGTGATTATTATTTTTATTCAGCAAGAGTGCATAAAATTACTGAAAAGTGACATTAAATACATTTTATGTTATAAAACATTTCTATTTCAGATAAATGCTGTTCTTTTGAACTTTCTATTCATCAAAGGATCTTGGAGGGAAAAAAATGCATCACGGTTTCCGCAAAAACATAACATAAAAAAAAGTTTTCAACATTGATAATAAAAATAGTTAAGCAATTACATCAATTATATTTTTTAAAATGATAAAAAGTATATATATATATATATATATATATATATATATATATATATTTCACAATACTACTGTTTTACTGTTGTTTTTTCCCCAAATAAATGCTGCCTTGGTGACCACAGGGAAAGAGACTTCTTTCAAAAAGCATTTAAATAAATCTTTCTGACCCCAAACTTTTGAATGGTAGAGCATTTAAAAAGATACACTACCAAAAAGCTTTCATGTTTTATGTTGACTGTACTTCACATTACGAGTAGCATATTTCAAAGTAGTTTGCCTACTGTTGTTTTCTTTACATGTCTGTTTCAGCAAAAACGTCTGTCCTGCAGGAATCCAGGGGCCTGTAGCAGCACAGACACAGAGCTGTAACTGAGCCGAGACACAGGGATCTGTAGACCGTAAACCTACACTGCTGCTGAAAAGCTGGCAGGTCCTGCTCACATCATTCTGGGGTAATAGATAATCATCAAAGGGAACGATGGCACTTTTTATCTGGCCTGGGTACAGACCTTCCTATTGTCCCGCAGCTCTACTCCCCTCACCTGCCTGAGCCTCTGGTGTCTTTCAGCGCCTCTCACACTGTAGAAAGAGACTTCACAAACTTGACAATTGATACTTGTTAAATTTTATGGGCTCTCACTCTGAAAGAGTGGCTGTCTGGACTCTGTAATTTATGTGTTTGAGAAAGAGCATGTAAGCCTTAAAGTCCTCCAACACAGCTATGTACTCAGATGACGGGAATCTGTGTGGAGATAATGCTACAGGTTAAAAAAAAAAAAAAAAAGACAATTTACACACATATTGTTATGGTGATGTTTTTGCTATATACACTGAATATTTTGTTCCAAAATCTACCAAGCAGCCTACCTAGACAACATTTTAAACCATCATAAGCTTGTTCCCAACATCAAGTCAACATTTCACTGACTTCTAAGAAATTGGTTCTGGAGCCAATTTTCACATTGGGCAATCAAGAGGCAACCCAACACAGCACCAAAATTGTTGATTGTACAAAATTGAATTACAGTGGTTTCATGCTCTCTGCATCCATTATTCCACCACATAAAACACTGCGGTCGGAACAAACCATGTTTATCTCTATTTGAAGTGAAGCCGTATTAAATGTAGTCTGGGCCATATTTAAATAGTTTAGTTTGAAATGTTGGGAGGCAAAAAGATCACGGTTTCTACAAAAATTACACAGCACAACAGTTTTGAACTAACAATAATGTTTCTCAAGCAGCAGATCAGCATATTAGAATGATTTCTGAAGGATCATGCGACATTGAAGACTGGAGTAATGATGCTGAAAATTCAGCTTTGCATCACAGGAATAAATGACAATGTCAAATGTTCTCGAAGCGATAGATAACCAATCGTCTAAAAATTCCAAACATTGTACAGAATGAAAATGACTGAAAAAAATCCGGAAAAAAATCCAAAGTGCCAAAAAATCGGAGTCTGTGGCCATCATACACTACGTGATTTTCTATGAAATCTGTCAACTCTAATCTGCAGACTGGCTCTGACTTTTTTGACTTTTGACTTTTTGTGTAGTGTATTCTAGTATTAAAATTCGTCTTTGAGAACTACAAATGGATAATGCGTTACTCTACCCTGCCACGCTTAGCATAAAAGTAAGTCGGACACCTAAAAAGTTCACTTCTCCGGAGGAGGTGACAGTTTTTCTCAACTCCAAACAAGTGCCTGCTTAGATATGATATAATTCTACTGCATATCTTGCCTAGACTTTGAATCACATTTCCATTGCATTAAAAACAGACTGACTGTGCAGCCTTGCAGATGCCTGATTTATGGTGTGATGACTTTTGGTGAAAAAGAAGAATGGTGTTTTGAAACAAATTTGTCTCTCTCTTCACAGCAAGGTTTGTTTGGAAACTCTTATGAGATGGTTGAAAGGGTGGTTCCCATGTTTCTTATTTTTTGTTATTTGTGTTTTATTTGTACTATAGTTCTGGAAAATGTTTTTTGTTCAGATCGGCATATTTCTCTTTTTGGTCACAATCTGCACTGTTCAAAGATGTTAAGATACAGCTGTTTCTCGAGTGAGGCCTATGACAATGGTATTTCAACTTGAAATGTCAAAGGAATTTATAATCCTATAAAAAATAAGAAGGTTTTGTCTCATCAGAAAAGAGAAGATTGGTATAGCTCTATTATAAGAAACACATTTAGATAAACAGGAGGATTAAAATTAAAACAGGGAGGTTATAATCAAGTATACTTCTCACCATTTTCATTGAAAAGTAGAGGTCCAATCTCTAAGGAAGAGTACTGGTGGCAATTTTAAAGAAGTAGAATGGAAAATTGTTAGGCCCGGATGGGATAGGCTGTGAATTTTATTAAAAATATATATATATATAAAAAAAAAAAATGGCACACTGTATTACTTAAACCCATGCTCGATGTGTTTAATTACTCATTTAACATTGGACAGCTTCCTGAATCTTTGAGAGAAGCTAATATTTCTCTTATATTAAGCAAGGTAAACCTGCCGAAGTCTGCTCTTCATATACACCTGTATCTTTATTAAATACGGACAGGAAATTGCTAGCTAAAATCCTGGCTTCTTGTTTGGAGAAGGTAATAACTGACGTTATCAAGGATGACCAAAGAGGCTGCTCGTCTTGCAACAACATAAGACGTCTCCTTAATATTACACAAACTTTTAAACTGCGTGAGATTGAGAGCTTAGTGCTTCCTCTCGATGCGGAGAAAGGATTTGAACGTATTGAGTGGTCTTATTTTTATTTTTTTGGAGAAATTTAATTAACCTCTGCTCTCACTCCAATTATGAACAATCCAGACTTCCCACCAGATAGATATGAGGCAAGGTTTAATTTTTGGGTGAACCAAGGTATGAATTGAATTGAATTAGGTGGCCTATGGACTTGTTTGATGAAGCAGGTTTGATGTCTTTTGAGGAACGGATACAGAAGCTGATTTTTCATTTTTTTACAAATTAGAAACTATATTTTCAAAGATACTTATGTCATAACAGAAGTCTGTCTCCTACAGAAAAACTACTTTTTTAGACACCTGGAAAAAAGTGAGTGAGTCTGTTATACAATGTTCTCAATACTACATTTGAGAAAACTGTACTTCTGAATACTGGACTTGCTTGGGAAAGAAACTTAATGTCTCTATAAGTGAAGATAAATGGGGAAGTATTTGGAAATATGTAAAATCCATTTCAGCATGTAATCATTCCAAGGAGATGGTACTAGATCCTTTATTTTTGATCCTTGGGCTGCCTGCCAAAGCTTTGATTTTAACAAAAGAAAAAAAAGGCTATATAATCTTACTTTTTGCAGCTAGGAAAAACATGTTATTGAGGTGGATAAGTGACAAGACTCCAACTATATCGGGCTGGCACAAGATATAGATGGAACTAATTCCTTTGGAATATTTAACTTATAGTTAACAATCAGCTAGACCACTTTTATAATGTCTGGAACCCCTAAATCAATAATTAAGGGACTGAATTGTTAACTATTCTGCAGAAAGATTTTCCCATTCATGTGCCTCAAGTGAATACATAATGGTTTTTTACTTGTAATGTACTGTTATTATGTTCTTTTGACCCTTTTATAGCCTAGGATAAATGTGCTCATTATTATTGATGCCATCTGTTTTTTTTCTTCATGATGGGAATTTTTGTGTTGTGCTTTCTGTTAAAGTCTGAAAATGTTTACACACACACACACACACACACACACACACACACACACATATATACACATACATACATATATATATATATATATATATATATACATATATATATATATATATATATAAAAAATTGCAATATTTCATAAAATTAATATTTTTACTGAAAATGTACTAAATGTAGGATGAGCATAACAGACTTATTTCAAAAACATTTGAAAAATCTTTTTAACTCCAAAACGTTTGAACAGTAGTGTAGATGGCTTTACAGCTAGCTAACTTTAAAGTTAATTTTTTCCACAATAATAAAAAGTTATTTTAAATTGTGATTATTTTACAATATTACTGTTTTTAATTATTTTTTTTTATCAAATAAATATTTTTAGAAACATTTTAAAAAATTCCAAACCCTAAACTTTTGAACAGTACTTTTTAAATATTATCTTTAATAAAATGCCTGCAATTAATCTCATAAAAGATTAAAAAAATAATAATTTTGACAGTCCTAAAAATGCATTTTATGGTTTTTTTTTCAGATATCAAGGCAGTTTAGGTTTTGGAACAGAATTTATATACTTGAATGAATGGATCTTACATCAGACAGTCTAATGAACCTACTTGTTAAAGCTGGTGCAGTGTGCATAGATGCGGAGTTTGTCCCGGATCACCCGTCCAGGCCGTGGTTTCCTCTGGAGACCTGCGACATGCACCGCAAGAACCCTTGGTCCCACCAGACGTTTAAAGAGTAGAGATAACCAGTAATCCTACAATACCAACACACAAAACACATGTTACAAAATAAAAAGCATCACTGAGCCATTTTTACTGGAGCTCTGCCATGTCAACACGCATGTTAGGTCAAGCTTTTCTGCTATAGAATCGTGTTAGCGTGGTGCACCTCTGCACAAGAAACATGATTCATGCAAGATGATTCTGGTTTAAATACACTGGACAGATGTGGCATTTCTCCGCCAGCAGAAATCCAATGGATTCCAGCATCTTTCAAAGGAGTTTTAATTTTAGAATTGGTAAAGAGAAAACTGTAAAAAGCTGAATTTGAAAAGTGTAAGAAAAAAAATTTAGGCGTAACATAGGTTTCTCATATCTGACTTCACTTTAGTAAGAACGACTCTTCTTTTTTTTTTTTTTTTAGAGATAGAAAAAAATACACATGTGCTTCAGCCTTTTATTGAGAAAGACATTTTCTTGGATCCTCGAATGGACAGATATAACCATAGTCTTTCTTTGGAAGCTTTTCCTGTTAAAACTGAGAAACAACAAGGCAAAAAAATCTTCTCTTGACCATATTAAATGAAATGGTTCATAGAATTGAAAGATACACACTTGTATTTTTTGCTTTCTGCCATCAGGGGGAACAAAGCAAATTTCCAATCATTCCTTACATGAAAAACAAAACTGATAAAGATGCATGTGTAAAATGTACCTTTGAAAAATTTTGTTCCTAGAACAAATCTGGCATGAATTTTTTAACTTGTACTTATTGATATTATTAAAAGGAACTAAATGTGTTACCAAAGCCGAACACAAAAAAAAACACAAAAAACAAAAATGTGTGTGTGTGTGTGTGCATGATTATGCATGCATATTAATATCCTGCTACATTTCCTAGTCCAAAAGTCATACTATCAGCATATTTAATCTACTATGATCCAGTAAAACCATAATCTCATCACATCTATTGCACAAAAAAGGGTTTAAACTGGACATTAACTAGCCTAGTGTAACCAGAGAACTGTTTCCTACATGATTACATACATTTTTATTGCATGGATGGCTACCTGAATTTCACATGCATGACTGCAATAGGTACCTCTCATCAGTTCCTAAATTCAACACCTAATTGAACTGGTTCAAAGCAGCATGTGTGCATCAGGAAGTTCCCATGCAATCCTGCATATGGCAGCATTTAAAGGCTTCTTTTCCAGGGAAACTTTAACTTAATTTGCTCCGGCAGTGTACATTGTCCAGCATCTGCTATAGGCAATGGGAAAAAGAGATTTGGGAATGGGTGGGTCTCTTTCAACTGCAATTTTACAAAAAAACAGTGTTTTAAAAACATCAAAATACAAATCCCAAGTATTGGAATGTGATATGATGCAGTGAAACTTCTGAAATAACTATAAAATAATCACATTTTCTGTTTAAAAGCAATTTGACTTCAAAAAATTATTTTAAACACAAATGTCAACATCTTAGGGCTGTAGAGACCAGAGTCTAGATTCAAGGCTTTCAAACTAGTGTACACTTATCTGCACAGGGGTCCATGGAAAGGTTTATGCATTTTTTAGTCTATCAAAAGGTTATGCATACAGGTGCACTAGGCCACTACAGCAAACACCAAAATGACAAAAAAAGTTCAAGACTGCTCACCTCAACAATGAGTCCCTTATTGTACTTTCTCAGAGGTGAAAACACTGTGTGTTGGCAGATAACACCAGTATTTTGCTTAGAAAGCATTTCTCAAAACGGAGTAAGTGCAGAGGCTATAATGACTGAATAACATAGAAACCACTTTAATAATGATTAAATTAAAGTCAAACCACTAAAGACCTGAGAGATTAAAGGATATGAACAACTTACTTGTCTGTAATACCAACAGGATATAAGCAAATGTCATGTCCTGTAATGACAGGCAGGCCCATATTAACTTAACGTGCGAGTGTGCAACAAAAACGATGCAATTTTAACCACATAATAAACAACTGGGAGCAATAAGATCCTATATTTTAATAATATTTAAAGGTGAAGCGTGTAATTTTCACACCACTAACCACTGACACTAAACGGAATTGCAAAAATGACTGGACGGGTAGATTTTCTGAAGACAATGTGAGTGGTTTTTGCCAGTGTAAAGCTTTCTGCCAGGATACTGGAGTTTGCCATGGCCCAAAATCAAGCCCACCAACATGCCTCTATGATATTGTGCTGTTGAAATATTACTTGGGCATGATAGCCTATTAGCCTGATTCAAAGCCCACTTCCAAGTTTCTCTGTTATTCTGTTCTGAGATATGTGTGGGGCACCTTTTCAGCAATAGTACATCTTCAATAATCTGAATCGTAAGAATAACTCATATTGATATTAATTATTAATTAATAATATTATTGTGCAGATTATTGAAGAGAGGAGCACTTCACCTAGCAGATGAAAAACTATAATAAATGAATAAAATTAATATAGAGATTATTGAAGAGAGGTGTGCTATTGCTTTCACCAAGCAGAAAATAAAAATAAAATATACAATAAAATATTAATATTGTTATTAATATTAATAAAAATAATATTGTGCAGATTATTAAAGAGAGGTGTACTGTCTTTCACCCAGCAGATGAAAAACTATGAATAAATAAATATATAAATAAATAATTGTGCAAAGTATTGAAGAGAGGTGTGATATTTCTTTCATCTGGCAGATTAAAAAAATAAAAACAAAAACGAAATAAAAAAAAATAAAATAAAAGATTAATAGTGATATTAATATTATTGTACAGATTATTTAAAAAAAGTCTACTATTACACAAAATACATAAAATACAATAAAAAACAATATTAGAATAAAATTATTGTGCAGATTATTGAAGAGAGGTGCACAATTAACTTCACCTAGCAGATGAAAAATTATGAATAAATAAATAAATATAAATAAATAATTGTGCAGCGCACTGAAGAAAGGTGTGCTATTTCTTTCATCTGGCAGATTAAAAATAAAAACAAAAACAAAATAAAATAAAAGATTCTAAAAGATTACTAAGAGGTGTACTATATAAATGAAATAAATAAATAAATAAATAAATATGCAAATTATTAAAGAGAGGTGTGCTACTGCTTTCCCCAACAGATGTGAATAAATAAATAAATAAATAAATGTTGATTATTGAACATATTCGATATGAGCAAGAAAATTACTTGGGAAAAAAAAAGACTTGAACTTGAATTTAGGAACTATTTTAACATCAAAAGAATTACACATATCACCTTGATATTCTAAAGGGGTGGACGTATAGTTATATGGGAATTATTGACACAATACATTATTAGTGCACTTGTGAAATCTCCTGGTTCTGATTAGTGTCCAATCAAAGGACTGGGGTCAAAACACAAGAAACAGCAAGAGACAAGGGGTTTAAAAAAGAAGCAAAGCAAGAAGAGGGGATGAGATCATCTGCTGAGGTGTGAAGGGAAAGAAACGGAGACATGATTCAGTAAGGGATTAAAGAGAAAATGTTGGACCGTAAATTTTCCACGCAGGCCGACAGGTTGCGGCTGTTGCGAATTCTCGCAGTGGGGCTTCTGGCAGTTCCCACAGACATCCAGCTATGTTTAAAGCATTGCGATCCCAGCAGGGGGCGATTGGTCCTTGGAATAACTAGAGATGTTGAACGAGAAGCAGGGGGAAAAAAGATGACTGTTTCGAAAGTTGTGAGGAGTGCTTGACGAAAGTGCAGCTCAAAATGCTTTTTATGGAAAGATGCTCATTCTGGCTTGTCCTGGAAGAAAAGTGCTCCTGTTGAGATTCGGAGAAATCCAGACTAGCTTTCGGGGAAGCGTTGCATAATCAAGAATTTCTACCATTGCTGTATTTTTCCTCTTTATGTCTTCCTTTGGTTTTATTACTTACACAGGAACATATGTTATCCTGAGCAGGTCAACAGGTCTGGCTCTCCACTGCTGGTGGGCTGTAAAAGAACAGAGGGCCACGAGCAGATAATGTATCTATCAGCATCTGGTGTCAGTGAGGATTGCGTGTAGGAACCAGAAGGTAAGCTGCAAGTGAAGCTAAAATCAGTGGGTCTGCTTCAATGTTAAGAGGGGAAATAGCGGTTTATTTTCATCTATATGAAAATAATTTAAAAGAATGATTCTGTCAAAAAGTTCTTTATTTATATTTGATTTGTAGTCACAAATTCCAGCAGTGTTAAATTTCTATTTTATGTTCTGTTGAGATGGATTATACATTATTCATGTTTTGGGTCCCAGAGAAGAAAATAATATAGCAATTTTGAAATTAATCTTTATTTTCTCCTAAATTCTTTTAATATGCTCCTATGACAAACAAAATATGCAAGATTTATTACACTGAAAAAAGATAAATATTAATGAAAAGCATGTCTTGCATACATGCACATACATAAATGTTATTTATAGCTTTATATATTTTATATATGTATATTTTATGTATATTTCATAATTTAACAAAAAATGCTGTAGCAAAAACCTGTTAAATGTTGGCTGGAAAAAATTATATTTTTGAATTTATAAAATTGTAAATTTTAAAATACTAAAAAAAAATTCTCTTTTTAAAAAAAGTGTATATATCTATATACAAAAATATCTAAAATAATACATATACACACACACACACATCTATCTATATCTATCTATCTATCTATCTATCTATCTATCTATCTATCTATCTATCTATCTATCTGTCTGTCTATCTATCTACGCACACACACACACACACACACACACACACACACACAATACATAAAATTTTAAAATAAAATGAAATTAAATGAAATAAAATAAAAACAGCTGGCAGAAGTGCTGTATAAAGAGTTAAGAAAATTTAATGTTGGTATATGAAAAATTAGTACATTTATTCATGTTTTATATCTGGAGTCTCTGAGACACCAAATATAAGTAATGTAAAATACTTTAGACATCTAACATTGCCAAATTGAAATGTAGTTCAGAATCAGATCTCATAATATTAGTCATGATATACCAAAACTCAATGTTAAGTTTCCTGAGCGATGAAAAGATCCACAGAACATAAGGGTTAAGTTTCTTTTAGTCATGGTCTTTTATACGGGTTCGCGAATCAAATTGAAATTTAATTGAAGTCTTCTGTCCGTCCTGTCTCCAGGGGGCTGACCTGCAGACACTGTGAAAGAGTGAGGTCTACATAATTCGGGGATACCTGTGGAGTGTCCTCGGCTCAGGTTGCAGTGCTGTCAGCATCTGGCTGTTCCACACAGTGGGGCACACATGTAGAGGGGATGGGAGACAGGTGACACTGTCTCAGGCTTGAGTTTCAGTGCAGTTCGCCTCAGCTGCCCAGTATTCAACACCACTAAACACCTTTCATCTTGGCTAATAGGTCCCACGGGAAAAGCCGTAAGGTGCCTGAGCCACATGCTAAAGACTGACTCTGACCAAGACCATTTTCAAACACTTCATGATGGAAAAAAAAAAACTTTGCCCAGGTTATTTTTACCGATGCGTTTTAGGTGGTTTTATAATACGGTAACGAGCATACCACACAGATCACTGCGTATGGTGTTAATTTGTGTAACCTTTAGTGCGTGTGGTATATGACTTGAATCTGTCTGCAGGTAATGTCTGAGTGTTAAACAGCATTTGACTGCTTTTGATTTAGGTTCTGTTTATGTGCTTAAACTTACAGGTAAAGGGTTGAAGTGCTGGTCGACGAGGTGGTTGTATCCGTAATCAAAAAAAGAATGTCGGAGTACAACATCAATCCCATGAGCAGCGGCGATACCGAGAGTGTTGAGCCACCTGAAGGCAGCAAAAACATAGAGAACATTAGAAATGCAACAGAATTTAACAATTCGTCAGGTTTTTGCAGTTTTTTCCAACTTTAACCAGTCTCCTTTCAGTATTTAAAAAGGCATTTCTATCTCAAAAAACACAGCAGGGGAAAACAAATGTACAGAGCAGATTACCTTGGTAAAAAAGTAATACATTTATTTCATACTAAGTATAGTTCAAATGTATTAACATATTTACTGACATATAGCTCGAGACTTACTGATAAAAAAAATTATAATTAAACTTTATTTGGAGTACTACTTGTGTACAATGCACATTTCTTAATTTTAAGCCTAAAATGTGTTTTAATGTCACTATTGATGAGGATTGTATGATCTTTGAATAATATCGGTCTTAAAAATGCAAGATATTTAAACTGTACCTGAAGTACTCTTGCAATAGTTCCACTTTAGCGCAATCAAATATACTTCAGTATATCTTTAGTTGGATCTCAGCACTACTTCCGCACAATTAAAGTGCATTAAGAACAAAATTTGTTGTTCCAATTTAGCAGACTTTAAGTATACCTGTTTAGTATACTAAAAGTACAATTGCAAGGTATTTATTAAGCACTTAAATATGTAAATGTATTTGTAGTATACTTACCATGAAATAAATGTATTTCAAATACATTTTAGTATATTTATTTTTCACTAGGGTATCACTTTGGCAAATAAGAACTTTGTTTTTTTTTGGTTTTTTTTAAGATTTATTTTAGGCATTTTTGCCTTTGTAGACAGGACTTGAAGAGATAGGGGAGGGATGGGATCGCAAAAGGTCCGCGAGCAAGGGACTCAAACTCAGGACGCCCAAAGCGCAAATGAGCACTTTGTATTAAACTACTCAAAGAAGGCCAAAAAAAATAGCAATAACATGAGTTGGACTGAGTTTCATGTGGCCTGGGTAAGTACTTTGACACAAATTGTACTCTTCAATGCAGTTGAGAGTTGTTTTTCCACTGTCTCACAACTTAACATTCACTGTTATATTGTTATATTGCAAGTATTTTTCTAAAACAGCTTATCTTAACGGCAACTGAGAGATTAATGGTTTGCAGACTGTTACAGATCATGCATCTTTTTGGTTTTTGGACATGAACATTTAGGTTAGCTCAATCATAATTAGTTGAAATTCTGTAGGTAATGCAAGTAATGATATTATTTTTATATGGAAATCATCAAAATAGTTGATTGCAGCCCCTATATACTAGATGAAGTTATTTTACTTACAGAAAACCAGCAGCAAATGTGTCGGATAAATTATTAGTGCCCCCTGCCCAAGCCGGACCAACTCCACCCAGCCACACACGCTTCTCAGGAGCATGAGTCTGAACAATCTGAAAGAAAACAAAGACAAATCTTTATCAGATGAGACAAATCATCAATAACTAAGTGATGGACAGTTGGCCAGGATTTATTCTTGCATAGTTGAGACTTTTGACTAGTCAGGTCAATGTAATCAAGATGAGACCATCTGACTGATTTTACAGTGACCAACCAGTTGTTTGTTTGTTTATTTATGTATTTATAGGCTGGTAAATGTGAAATCCAATATTCATTTTTTTGAAAGATATTAATACTTTTATTCATCAAGGATGCATTACATTGGTCACAAGTGACAGTAAAGACATTTATTTTGCTTCAAAAGATTTCTATTTCAAATAAAAAAAATTTTTGCACTTTCAATTGATCAAAGAATATTGAACAAACTGTATTACAGTTTACACAAAAATATTAAGCAGCACAACTGCTTTCAACATTGATGACAATATGAAATGTTTCTTGAGCAGCAAATCAGCATATTAAAATGATTTATTTGACACTGAACACTAGAATAATGGCTGCTTTGCCATTATAGGAATAATTAAATTTTAAAATATATAAAAATAGAAAACACTTACTTTAAATTGTAATAACATTTCACAATATGACTGTTTTATAGTATTTCTAATCAAATAAACGCAGCCTTGGCCAGAAAAGACTAGAAAGATCTTTTTGAAAAATACTTACCGCAATGTTTTAAATGGTAGTGTATCTAAAAATTATGAACAAATAAATACATTTAATAATAAAAATATATGTACTATCGAAAATGAATAACAAATGCTGGTTATCTTTTAAAAGCTAGGTAAACAAACACAACTTTTTCTCCATGCAGCTGACTGATAAAAATCTGCATCCTGACTCCTGTTTTTGTGCTCAATATAAATCAGACTGTCCGTGGGCATGATTTGAGATGAGATCCCAACTCTGCAGTACAATACACAACCGACTGCCGTCCAGCTGCAGGGTCAGGGTCTGGTTATAATAGAACACATGTCTGGTATTAGACATATTCCATAATAAGCCAAAGAAAGCCTCTACTTCTGATTCAAACACACTATGAACCTCAGGACCTGCTGGAGTGAATGACAGCCAGAGAATCAACACTCAAGCATGAATCGCCTCTGAAAATAAATCTGACAGACAGCGGAAGGGTACATGTGTTGCCCAACCATCGAAGAACACCTGCAAATCCACTTTCGAAAAAAAAGATGTGAATTCCATCTTTTATTACTGATTTTATGTTTAATGACTTTTGGATTTGAAGTTAAGAAGTGGAATAAGCACTTGTTCGTCTGACATCACGCATGTAATTGGCTCTAATCACCATCCCACTGGGTTTGGGAGTGAACAAAACTTTGGCGTCTTTTGTTTGATAGTTGTGAGGAAGGCCAGTTTTTCCTCTCTTTCACTTTTAGGGGAACACTGGACCAGATGTGTGAGGTTGAGATACATAAAACAGGAGAGCTGCGTATTTATAGATTGGGCCTCCTGAGGGAAGTCTTAAATGTTGTGAAACCTGGTACTGCTAGACCGAAAGGGGACTGTTCCCAGAGCAGCTAAGACATCATGAGGCTGAGGGGGGAACTTGTAAACTGTAAACCCAATCAAACGCGTTCCTCCTTTACTGTGCCCTGACCCACGCTCCATTAACGGTAGGCCGCCTATCAGACCGGCGACAGCTTGTTTGGATGGTGCAGCTGAGGACAAACCCGGGGCCTTTGAGATAAACACAGTTAATGAGCACTGGAGGGACTTACACACTCTCACAACAACAACCTTAATGCACATCTCGGACCAACACATTCAAAAACAAAAGATATCTAGGCTGGGTGTCTTTAAGAAAAAAAAACCTTACCTTTAAGACCTTGGTAATCTGCTCAGACAGGGTGTCCAGAAGTCTTGTCTTCATGAAGTCTTCTACTTTGGTCACCCGCCTGTCAATGTAGTAACTGCACACATAAGAGAACATCTTTGTGAGAGCTATGAAATATGAAATTAATTCATTGTAATTGATATATCTTTAATTGAAAAAATGATATTATGTAAATATTTTTAGTTGAATATATATATTTAAATAAATTAAAAATATATGTATATAATATATATTAATATATAAACATTTAATTTATATATTAATATACAGTAATATACACTAATGTTCGAATTGCAGGAAATTTTATGTTTTTGAAAATATTTTTTTATGCCCACAAAGACTGTATTTATTTGATCAAAAATAAAGTAAAAGCAGCAATAATGTGAAATGCAATTATATTATAATATTTTTTCCCAAAATGTTTTTAAATAATAAAATTTCTTGATGAATAAAAGTATTAATTTCTTTTTTTAAAAATCATACTTCGTACTAACATAAATTTTCTTAAAATGCATTACAAAATATATTCATTTTATTATTATTATATATTATATATAAAACAAGCATATTTCGTAGCAGCTATTAAATGATGCAAAATCACACACACACACACACAAACACAAACATGAACTTTATAGAAATTACTTGTACAAAAAGAAAAATAGTTATTGTGTGTGTGTGTGTGTGTGTGTGATTTTGCATCATTTAATAGCCGCTACGATATATGCATGTGTGTGTATATGTATGTATGTGTGTATATGTATGTATGTATATATGTATGTATGTATGTATGTATGTATATATATATATATATATATATATATATATATATATACATATATATATATATACACACACAAACATATATATATATATATACACACACACAGATAGATAGATAGATAGATAGATAGATAGATAGACAGACAGACAGACAGACAGACAGACAGACAGATAGATAGATAGATAGATATAGATATAGACAGACAGACAGACAGACAGACAGACAGACAGACAGACAGACAGATAGACAGATAGATAGATAGATAGATAGATAGATAGATAGATAGATAGATAGATAGATAGATAGATAGATAGATTAACTGAACTGATTAACACATTTGTACCTAAGATTTATTTCAGTGTAAAAATAATATAACGTTTTCCCTCAAAAAATAAGCAAGCCTGTGACTGGAGAATAACATCGAATAAAAACAACTGGCAAAATGGCAATGCTATCAATCTTAATGTTACCAGCGCAATATGAAATAACACAATCCACATTTTCCCACTTCAGTGAGCAAAGTTCAAAATATGAATTAAAGGCATTAAAGGCCAGTCTGCAGGTTTATACACAAAATAACTAACAGATTGAGCCCATGAATTATATTAAGATGTAAAAGCAGACAGCGGTGACAAGAGACAGAGCTCTTTCTGGTCAAAGAGCCGCTGTAGTGAGTGAGTGAGTGAGAGAGAGAAAGAGAGAGAGAGGAGTTCAGGATGAAGTAGCTGTGGGCCGGCCATCTGGAGGAGGGTGTGAAAAGAGGGCCTCAATGAACTGCACCATTTTCAAGCAATACATCTGAAGATCTTGACGTATCTGAAGGAAAAGTGGTTCTCTGTGGACACTGACGCTCAAAATTTATAGTCTCTATGGGATTAAAGCTGCACAAATCTAGAGGCAACAAATCTTCGTTATCTTTGAAGCTCAAACAGCAATGAGCAATTCTCAACCTCTCTAGCATTATATTTAGCTAATGTGTCTCCATTTGTGGTGTTTTAGATTCTGCTTGTAAGGTACATTCTCAACGACCGACTTCTGAATTTAGCATTCAAAACTGAGGAGACGTCTGGAAGTGGAGTTAAAGAAAAGCGCATCTGCTCCATGGAAGACAGAGACTCCTAATGTAAGAGATAAAGAATAAATTAGACAGGTTTTATTGCCCAGAGGCTTTTCTTTCATAGCACAGGACACTTAATTGAATTCTTATGTCTTATTTTTATATTAACTTTGTTTCAATATTTACAAATATTTTTATAAAATATTTTTATTTTGAAATAATTTTTATTTTAAAATATATTAAAACAGAAAAAGCATACAGTACATTAAAAAGCAGGAAACTACACATGCTTCATTTCATTTTATAAAAACAATTTAGAAATGAAATAAAAAAACATGAAATGGAGAAAAAAAGATGTAGAAACAGTTTTCACTCAGAAATTGCTAGTAAATGTCAATTAATTACAAAGAAACAGCAGGTAACACATTAAACTAAACGTGCAATTTTAAGTAGAATGAAATTGTATTTTCTATGCATTTCAATAATCATTATTTACAACTTTGAAACATTTTTACAGCGTACAAGAGTCACAAGAGCTGTTTAAATAACTTGTGAGGGCTCTTATTCCAGGAATCATCCTTTACTGTAAAATGATAATTGCACATCAGAACGTGTGAGCGCATATGGCTTGAGTTTGACTGAGTAGGTGGTGTTTTTATGAAATTCTCCTCTCTGACACCCTTTCGTACTTCCGTTTCCTTTAATCAGGGTTGACCTCTAGATTAATGAGTCTGTTTGGGCCACCCTCTCTCTGCAGACGCAGGGGGGCTGTCTAATTGAGGGAGAAATGCAAACTTGTTTATGTCCTTATAACTTTTAATGACCGCAGCTATTGCATGCACTTGATAAAACACTTCTCATTACTGAATAATTCAAAGCCACTCAGCATGGAACTAATTAAAGTCATTGAAAGCACATCCAGTCGCCATTGTGCTGGGAGATTAAAGAAAGCCGCTAATGAGCTCGTTTCTGATTATTAAGGTTCACCATATTGCAACGCAGTGTTGAGCAAGTCAAGCGCTTTCTGAGGGAGAGGTTATAAAGCGACAGCCCATCTGAAGGAAAACTCAACAAGAACGAGATATAAAAAAACAGCCCTGCATATTTCGCTGAATCTCTCTGAACACAGCATCTGTGATTTCTCATGATATCACACAGGAAAAACTCTAGCTGACCTGGATCTCGGCTTGTCTGTCTCCAGCAGTCGGCGGTGACTGTTCAGGTCAGACATAAGTCCCGCACTGCGGTTCTAAAGCACACAACAGTATCTCATGTCCAGATAAGCTTTTTATAGGGCTCAACAATATGTTTTTTTTTTTTCGCTTTATAACAACAGGTTATGTTTTTTTTTTTTTTTCGCTTTATAACAACAGGTTATAAAGCGACAGCCCATCTGAAGGAAAACTCAACAAGAACGAGATATAAAAAAACAGCCCTGCATATTTCGCTGAATCTCTCTGAACACAGCATCTGTGATTTCTCATGATATCACACAGGAAAAACTCTAGCTGACCTGGATCTCGGCTTGTCTGTCTCCAGCAGTCGGCGGTGACTGTTCAGGTCAGACATAAGTCCCGCACTGCGGTTCTAAAGCACACAACAGTATCTCATGTCCAGATAAGCTTTTTATAGGGCTCAACAATATGTTTTTTTTTTTTTTTTTTTTGACGGCCCAATCGGGTCAGATTTGGGTCCGAGCACAAGGAATATACCAAAAACAAACAAACAAAGACAAAAGTTAAATTAAAAGTTTTTTTTTTTTTAATTTACTTATGTAATTTTCTTTACAAAACTACGTACAAAAATTAAGAAAATGTATCATATAATGAAAAAATATAGAATACATTTCTTAATGTGTTTAAAGTGTTTAATATTAAAATAAAAAAGATAAATAGAAAAATAAATATAAACAATTTAAATGAAAGATAAATGAAAATAAAGAGATAAATTAAAGATAATTTAAAATAGATGTATTCATTTATCTTTTTCTAACAAAACTTGTTTTTATTTGAATATTAAACACTTTAAAAAGCAATAGCTGGGGCCACTTAAACAAGAAAATGTATTCTTATTTTATTAAATTATATGTTTCCTTTATTTTGTAAAAAATAAATTAATAAATAATATAAATACACAAATAATATTGTTAGTTATGTCAGGGGAGGACAAATATACATTTGCCAAAAAAAGAGCTGTTCACA